>OY744615.1:23942141-24332141 GCA_963556255.1 Allolobophora icterica | reverse complement strand
GTACCTTTCAAAAAATAGAATACGTATGGTACGTACCCTCGAGCTTTGCGTTAAATGTTACTTATAGCGTATACCAGTTCAAGTACAGTTTAACAGTTTGAGGAAGAGTGAGCATGCAGTTGACATTATTTTCTAAGTATCCTAGGCATCTAGTTATGTTAGGCCTACACCCGTTCAGCTTAGATGATAAATCTGGTTATAACAGTTCATTGCTTAGAAAACTGTAACAAAAATACATATAATATCCGACCAGCGATGTCAATGGGATCATATGTAGGACATATGAAACCCATATGACAATATCCCGATGTAGGCTTCATATGCCCTACATATGGGATCATATGTAGGACACATGAACGATAAAGCCCATGATATCGGACGCATACCGTCAAGTGACAAATGGGCTTCGTGTGACGTTGCCTTTGGAGCAGAGAGGCATGCATGCGGCGAAGTATACGCTTACACCCACGGACAAGAAAAGGCAAGCAGACATGATATTATATATGTCTGAAATATTATAGCATTTTCTTCGTCCGAATCGATTCCTCCTCGGCGTACGTGATAAGTGTGTGAAACCCTCACGAGGTTTTATATAGCGCCGTCACGTTGAACGCAACAACGACATATTCGACTTCCGCCTCTGGACACAGGAGATATCACCGATCGGTCATTGTCACTCACCGACACACCAGTGATTAAGACGAAAGGAGAGGGAGAAGGAGGAGGGAGGAGGAAGAAGGAAGAGCAGGGAGGAGAAGGAGGAGGAATGAGGGAGGAGGAGGAAGGAGACAGAGGAGGAGGGATAAGAAGGAGGAGGAGGATGGAGGAGGAGTAAGGAGAAGGACGGAGGACGGAGGAGGAGGACGAAGGAGAAAGGGGAGGAGGGAGGAAGAAGGTGTGGATGGGAGGAGGAGGGACGGAGGAGGAGAAGGTAGGAGATACAAGAAAGGAAGGAGGACTAGAAGGGGAGGAAGAAAAGGATAAGTAGGAATAGAAGGAAGAGGACGAGAACGAGGCGAATAGGAGGTGGAAGAAGAAGAGGAAGACGAGGAAGAGGAGGAGAAATAGGAGAGAGAGAGACGAAGAGGATGAGGAATAGGAAGAACGGGAGACGGAGCAGAAGGAAGAGAAGGAGAGGAAGATTAAGAGCACTTGGAGTAGAAAGGTTATGAGGACTTGGAGGAGGAGGAAGACAAGGAGGATGAAGCGGAGGACGAGGAAGAGGGAGAGAAGGAGAAGGAGGCAGATGAGGAGGAGGAGGAGGAGGAGGAGGAGGAGGAGGAGGAGGAGGAGGAGGAGGAGCGTTACAGTGTAAAAACTGTCCATATTTGGTAGAAAATTAGATTCAGAATCAATAATCGAAATTATACATATCCAGTAAATGCATATTATACAAATGAAAAATGATATCCCATGTACAAAAAGAACTTGTGTGCTTAAGCATTTCAGGATGATGCCTCAGCCGATGATACAAGCAAGGTTTCAGCTTCAAGTAGCTGGTCGATCGTCACATTTGCAATATATATATAGTCTATAAGCAGTATAGGCCTCCTAACTTCGTCTGTTTGCCTGTGTATCTGTCTGTGTATCTGCCTACATGTATGTGCTTGTCCGTGTGCCCGTGTGTGTCTGTGAGTGTCCATGTGTTTGCGGCTGTGTGTGTGTGTATGTCTGTCTGTATGTCTGTCTGTCTGTCTGTCTGTCTGCCAGCATAAATACATGTATGTCTGGCCTCATCATCAGAAGTCAGGCCTCAAGTGGCCGCTGATTATCACATGTGTTATAGACTTTTTAAATACCATTCATTTGTGAAATTCAGTTTCATAAAGCGATGGTCGTAGATCCTCGGCAATGATCTCTTGCAATCTGTGAAGGCGACTGTATGTAATGCTTCTACAGACATATTTGATATGTCATACACCATGATACACGTATTAGGCCTATAACGAATTTTCAGTCCATGGAGACTAACGAAGACTAAACCAAGAGCGAAACGACTGAAGGGAAGACTAAGGACGAAGGTCAGAGTCATAAGGACAAATAGACAGCGACAGAGACAGGCAGAGACAGAAACAGAAAGACACAGAAAGAGACAGAGACATAGATAGACAGAGACAGAAAGAGGCAGAGACAGAGACAGAAAGAGGAGGCAGAGACAGAGACAGAAAGAGAAAGAGACAGGTCCTCAGACTGACAGACACGTTCAAATAATTTGTTTATATAAGTATTTCATTTTATGATTTAAATAATTAATTTAGTTAAAGAGGCACATTTAAGAAATGTGATTCGAACCACCTCCCGCCAAATGACCAAATGATTGGCGTCAGATGATGGTGATGGTGTTGGTGGTGGTGTGGTTGTGGTGGCGGGTAGTGAAGTGAATGATGATGATGATGATGATGATGACGACGACGACGATGACGATGATGATGATAATGATGATGATGATGATTATGATGATGATTATGATGATGATGATGATGATGATGGATGATGATGCTGATGATGCTGCTGCTGATGATGATGATGGTGAAATATTAATGATAATATACATATGTATACACCCTTACTTGCCTTGTATGCACAAGGATAATTTCCGGTACCCTCTTAACCCTGGACCCTTATAAAGACCTATAAAGAGGAAGAGGAAATGTCCATGGACCACACTACGGACTCCGCCTGAATCCCCCTAGTTCCGCTCCGCGCTCGCCATAATGGCTCCCCGGCCTGAAATCCTGGATCCGCCCTTGCAGAGAGCCATGAATCTTCCTGTGAATGCCTTTCCTTCGACATGAAGATGTCTTGTAAAAAAAAGAGAAGTGGTGCTTTTCAGCACGATTCTTTTTCTACTGCCATTTCGAAACTAAATTGATATTCTGAAGATGATTAGCGCATGCATTATCGCGCGCATACACACGGGCCTACAAGCCGCCGCACGCGCACAAACGCACGTACGCACGCACGCATAAAGGCTAAAGAGCGATGAAAGGAACAGCCTTGCGTTTTGTCGCTGCTGCTAAGGCCTGCAGTGATTGTGCATAGATTCGAAAAGTCGCTTTCAAGAAGAAGCTTTATAGCGCACGGCAGAAGCATCGCAGACGCAGAATGAAAGACACCGGCAGTAGGCCCTAGTACCTGTTTCGACCGCTCGGAGCGCCAGCTTTAAGCTTTCACGACCTTGTCTGAAGCTCGGCATCGATGCGACCGGAAGAACGGCATTTATACGACTTGTTCGTCACTGATCTCAGAGACACTGTGCAGTGCCTCGGAGGCTAGAATGCAGTTGCGCGTGTAGATGGATCGTGTACAGACTGATATCTTGAGCATTGTTGTAAAGGCGCTCTAGAAGTCACTAGAATAGACCGCTAGCAGCGTTTTTTACGAACAGTTTCAGTCACGGATATAGTGTTTAGCGCAGGCGTTTTAGCGTATTGGAATCGACAATCTTGGAGACCTGCGTTTTTAAAATGAATCATCCAAACATCGAAACCTTAATCGAACTGTCCAATCGATTAATTGATCGCTCGATAGCTCGGTAAATGAACTACGTCGATCTGATTGTATCAAGCGAACTGTATACTATACGCTATAGTCAGACTCAAATAAGTCAACGATGACTTAGATCTACATAGTTCGTTTTGCTAGACGTGTGTGTTGAAAGTGGATAAATACTAAGTGTTCCGAGCTCTTTGTTTAGATAACTCGAGAATGTCGGCATTCGAGAGGCCAAAATCTGCCTGGAAGAGCCGGTCACGAACTCCACACTACACCAATCGGGAAGGTGAACCGGAAAGCGGTCGACACATCTCCATTGAACCTCCGCCCGTAACCTCAGATAGTAACACGGTGGTTCGGAGGGAGACCGTTTTACTGGCCGATTCGTCTGGTTCTCTGTCGGATAGACAACACCGCGTAGCCGAAGCGTCTTGGGAAGGGAAAGCAGGGAGACAGCGTCACCCGCCGGAAATGAAAACAAAGCCATCAGTTGAAGCAGACGACAGCGAATTGGTAACGACAAAGAAGAATGGCCGCCAAAAGAAAAAGACAGTCGTTCAGGACTCCCTTGACCTGAGCAAGAAATTTGAAGACGTTTCAAAGACGGTAACGGAGGAAGAGAATGATCGGCGGGATTCTGCTTCTTTGTCGTATGCAGAGGAAATTCGTCGACTTCCTATTTCCACGCAGAAACGAGAGAAATCGTGGTATGCCGCGGGTGATATGCGGTTGAAGGATGATCGGTACTGCGACGTGAGGACCATGAGTAAGGAACTGAGGGAAGGAGGAAAAGGAGGAGGAGGTGGAAGTGGAGGAGGAGGATCCAGAAGACTTTATATAACTACCAAACCGAGCAAACTGGCTCCTCTTAGCCTCTCACGACCGTCAGAGGGACCCATGATGCAAGAAACAATGGATATGAGGCCGAGATCGTGGATGCCAGAGAGGGAAGCGGACTATGGTTTGATTTCTGTCGACATGGACAAACGATCAGACGCCAATCGTAGGAACAAACTGACACCACTGCCAGGTCTTGGCAAGGGCGCAGACACGGAAAAACAAGAAGATCAACGTCCTTATATTAACAACGATTAGCAAGTCCGCTTACTGGCGGTGTTCGTCCAAAGCATTTCATGTACCGTCAGTGTTCTCTGGTTTACTGTAGTCTTCTTACCCGATCTGTATATATAGACAATTTATTAAACAGTGCAGTGCGTGTGGTTAATGCAGGTTTGAAACTAATTGCATTTATGATCTCATGACTGTCGGAGTTTCGGGTACATATATAGGCGGCTAGGCCTCACGCGCTCTTCACCTAACGATTGAAAACCAGGATCGACTTTGCCCGTCGAGACTCTCTGCAGGCCTAGTGACTATAAGCAGAAGAAAGTCTTGCATGTGGGTGTACAAGAATTACTGACGAGAGACAAAGAGAGAATGACAGTGAAGACCATCTTCCTCGCGGTAACGTTTTAATGAGTTATAATACATAATCGATTATCGAGCTTTTGTGTCTTGTTAAGCTCGGCTGAGTATACGCCCTTTATAATCTGTTGCTGTCCTTCAGATCTCTGCTCAAGACTTTCCTATGATGTTTAGCTTGTTTATTCTCGATAGGCTGCCTTAACGGGCCGATTCCCGCAGCCAGCACAAACGCTTTGGACAACATTGAGCCAAGGATATATCAAGGCTAAGACTTGAGAAACTTTGGTACAGCGTTGGACCGCGTTAACATAACATTGTCCCAATGTGCACGTGTCTTGGCTGAGAATTAACATTTTAGTATTGACTGGACTTAACTGTGGAAATAATTCTGCGCCATCGTTGTGTTGTCCATTTGAGTGAATAGACTGTCGAAAAGAAGTTCCTATAGGTTTAGTGCTATATAAGCGTTGATACATCATACATGCATACATACATTCATGTATACATAAATACATGCATACATACATTCATATATACATTCACTCTCATAATGCAATGCAATCAAAGATTTATATAGCGCCTCTTCAAGAGAAGCTCTTCAGAGACACTCTCGACCTAACGACGGAAAACCAGGATGGAACAAAATGGTTTTCAAGCGCTTACGGAGTAGAGGTAAAGAAAGACCAAGAAGCTCATGTCGTAAGATGCTAAACTATTCCAGAAAGTTGGACCGACGACCATAGCGAAGCTTCTGTGCAAGCATACTTTCAGACAGACAACTCGGCTATATATACTGAGTACACTGACTGTAGGCTACACTGTCGGTGGGACCTTGGGAAGATCAGACGGTTAGGAAGAGGACTGGTCACCCGCCCTCATAGCCGAGGCTAAGAAAATGAAGTCGCTAACACGTCATGCTTATGGATGCCCCCGGGGTTAGCTTTAAGGACTGTTTCAAACAAGGACAACAGAGAATATAGTCCAATATAATGGGCCAGCAATTACTGGTGACTCAGTGGTGAAGGCCGGATTTTAGCCTAATTGTCAAGTTTGAACGGCGAGGGTGGTTTGAAAAATTCTTACATGTCCGGATGTCCCGACGAGAATTTCTTACGTACCTAAAACTGCCATGGTGTACGCGCTAAATTGTAATGGGTGTCGATGCACGTGAACTCGACCCTTAGCTTATAATGGCTATGTTAAAAATCGAACAGTCAAGAATGCTTATTGAGTTTTATTTTCAGCAGTCTTGTTGTCCTCGAGACCAAGGTCTTGGTCTCGAGTGCACTCGAGTTCGTTTTTGAAAGTCTTGGTCTTGGTCTTGGTCTTGAGGTTCAAGGTCTTGGTCTTGGTCTTGGTCTTGAGGTTAAAGGTCTTGGTCTTGGTCTTGGTCTTGAGGTTCAAAGTCTTGGTCTTGGTCTCGCAAGACCAAGACCAAGACCGGCTGTTAATATGAACAGTCATTTAACAGAACTCAAGAATTCTGTATCAAGCCTGCTTGCATCATACGACCAATATCTATGGATGGATACAAGTCATGTTGGTCAGGAAAACCCATTGGCAGCAGCAACAGGTATTCTGTATCAGCCATGTATAAACCATGGGAAGATTTCAAAAGGACTCACTATCTGTACATTTACATCCAGTGCTTGAAAAGCTACTCTGTGTGTGTGTCAGCGACTTCAGCACCTGTTGAACGTATTTTTTCACATGGCGGAATTTTTATGAGGCCCACCAGGCACGTCTTGGTCAGAAAATTCTGAGCGAATTGGTTTTTATAAAATACAAAAGGCATTTGGTATAAGAGTTTGCATGAAGGACTTTTGAATACAAATTCGGATTTCTCTGCAGTTTGCATTTAAAGTTAATTTGCTTGAATAAAATAAAAGACTCATGTTTTCATTAAAATAGCGAATATTCCGACTTGACAATTTTTAGAAGTCTTGACCTGATTTCGATTTTTTGGGTCTTGGTCTTGGTCTTGGTCTTGAGGTTCAAGGTCTTGGTCTGGGTCTTGGTCTCGAGGTTCAAAGTCTTGGTCTTGGTCTTGGTCTCGAGGTTCAAGGTCTTGGTCTTGGTCTTGGTCTTGAGGTTCAAGGTCTTGGTCTTGGTCTTGGTCTTGAGGTTTAAGGTCTTGACAACAAGACTGATTTTCAGAAGATTTATAGCTCTAGCAAAAAATTGCAAGCACTGAAGTGATATAAATTAAAACTGAGAAGAAAAAACAGAGCAGTAGTTTTCAATAATTAAGCAAATAATTTCGAAGTACCGGTATGACTATAATTCAGCTGTAGCTTTGTCCAAAGCTACGTGTTTGCCCGACTTCAACCAGCTAATCTATAACCTACTTCTCGGCATTTCATAGCGTGAGATTGGACCATTAATGCCAGCCATTAATAAGTCATTAACAGATATAATGATCAACCTATTTTCTCCATTGGTGTGATCAGGGGCGTCTACACCATGGAAACCTTGGAGCTCCATCCAAGAAGTAGGGCGGGGGCGATCTGTGAGTGTATTTGAGTAATCATTAACTGAGGAAGGAAGGGGAGAAGAGGAGGGAAGGAGGAGAAGGTGCTCCAATGACTTGGGGGCTAGACTCCCCTGGGTGTGATAGAGATTAATTTGACTGAATCCGCTCTCACAGTTAGCTGAGGCTCACACGTGTTGAAAATATGTGGATGCATGCAAATAGGAAAATACATTGAATCACTGAAAAGCTCTGTGCTGGGGTTTAACTTATCCCAGGTAATTTTTTGGAATTAACTGTAGAGGTTCAAAAATGAAATGGGGTTGACCCCTGTAAACCTACCAACAATTCAACCCTGCTTAGGTGTGGATACTAGTATGAACTGCACATTGGGAACAACATAATTTTCGATTTAAAATAGATATCGGTCAGAATATGGCAGTATACCGGCTCTAAAGACGGCTAATCGTTAATTAATGCTTGCATAGTCTATTAATTAATACTCAGGCATTCTGACACCATGTAGTGTTATCGGTTATATATAATTATAGGCCTATATATATAATATATATATATATAATATATATATATATAATATATATATATATATATAACCCGAGAATGTCTTTCTGGTCTACGTATATGTCATAGTGTTATACATGTACAAACGTATTAGATCTGTAGTGGTTAACTTCTATGGCGCCAGATAACCATTGGAAGGCATGCACACATTGACACGGCTAATTGGTGCAGGCATGCACTCATACCACACAGACTGACAAACAGACGCACAGATTCCAGACCACGAAGGCGCCGATTAGTCTGAAATGCGAGCTCACTCACCAACTGACCAGATGCCACGTGTACAGGGATGTACACACGGACGAAGACGAATACGGACAGAGACAGAGAGAAGGATGAATAGACACAGCTATGCGAGTAACCCAACCGACTGACTTGACGGTATAAATAGAGGCTCAGCCTAACATGAAGAGACAGAGAGGATAGATTTGTCACGAGTTATATAGTAGAAGGTTGTCGTCGTAATTGTAAGCGTGAATAAACGTATGAACTGCTGCTGAACTGAGTCTTTCTTCGGGCAATCGGCCTGAGGCCGAGCTGGTCGTCGAGCGCCGGTCGTCCTAGGAACGCGCCGATAACGTACGACACAACCGATCTACTACAGACACAAGCGTCAACTACCTTACCCTACATGCTCTCATACTACATACATCAACCTCCTCATCAAGTAGCCACGCTACAGGTAACAGATCTATCGTTGGCTGCAGTCGAGGTGGAAGTGAGGTGAAGTGCCTAATTGTCCGTCGATCAGTCTGTTGGTCAAATGGACGTGTCTACGATTGTCACTCTATCACGTATCTACGGACACAGCCCCAAGAAAGTCCAAGCCTACCACGTTACACCACCACCCCGATAATTCAATCCTTGGGTGAGGCAAAAATCTTAAAAGAGCAGTCTTGTTGTCAAGACCTTAAACCTCAAGACCAAAACCAAGACCAAGACCTTGAACCTCAAGACCAAGACCAAGACCAAAACCTTGAACCTCGAGACCAAGACCAAGACCAAGACTTTGAACCTCGAGACCAAGACCAAGACCAAGACCTTGAACCTCAAGACCAAGACCAAGACCAAGACCAAAAAAATCGAAATCACGTCAAGATTTCTAAAAATTGTAAAGTCGGAATATTCGCTATTTTAATGAAAACATGAGTCTTTTATTTTATTCAAGCAAATTAACTTTAAATGCAAACAAATCCGAATTTGTATTCAAAAGTCCTTCATGCAAACTCTTATACCAAATGCCTTTTGTATTTTATAAAAAACCAATTCGCTCAGAATTTTCTGACCAAGACGTGCCTAGTGGGTCTCATAAAAATTCCGCCATCTCAAAAAATACGTTCTACAGGTGCTGAAGTCGCTGACACACACATAGTAGCTTTTCAAGCACTGGATGTAAATGTACAGATAGTGAGTCCTTTTGAAATCTTCCCATGGTTTATACATGGCTGATACAGAATACCTGTTGCTGCTGCCAATGGGTTTTCCTGACCAACATGACTTGTATCCATCCATAGATATTGGTCGTATGATGCAAGCAGGCTTGATACAGAATTCTTGAGTTCTGTTAAATGACTGTTCATATTGACAGCCGGTCTTGGTCTTGGTCTTGCGAGACCAAGACCAAGACTTTGAACCTCAAGACCAAGACCAAGACCAAGACCTTGAACCTCAAGACCAAGACCAAGACCAAGACCTTGAACCTCAAGACCAAGACCAAGACCAAGACTTTTAAAAACGAACTCGAGTGCACTCGAGACCAAGACCTTGGTCTCGAGGACAACAAGACTGTAAAAGAGGGCCCAGTAACTTCAGTAGACCCTATAGTGACCCTACCTGTTTAGAAGTACGAAAGGATTCATTCGATTAGTTTGCAAGAGGAATGAAATTTCACCGCTGTACTTAGGCGATACACAGCCCCACGAAGATGTGATCTCTTAATGTGTCCGTTGTTCGGGTACAGTCCCTGTTAAGGCTTCTAGAATAGCTTTGACAGGTAGGCCTATATTAAACTCTAAAAATGTCTAGCGCTCGTGAATAGCTGCTGCCCTGCGCTTGGCCTTCGACTGGCGCTTTAGAAGTCTGGAGATTACGATTACGATTACGATGGCTGTTTACGATATAAAGCTAATTTTCGCTTAGGTCTTATGAGGTTGCAATTTATAGCTGCACTCTCGCTCAGTGAGACACGTAGGCCTATATACATGCCCTATGATCAGTCAGCTTTGCAAGGCGTCGTTAAAAGAGACTAATAGTTAATTCTCCTGCTGCTGCAACTGCGGCAGATGCTGACAAAATTATCGTTGCCATGGTAATAGGCTCAAACTTAATTAGTGCACGTGTGACAGCTGCGCTATAAACGGCAGAGGCGAAAACGGTTCCGAAAAATTGATTAGTTCACGTGACCGATGACGTAATTTATCAACCACCATGCCTACCTGTTAATAGAATTTCTAGATCCGGTCCGTCTAAAAACATAAAATACACAAGATAGTTTATGTATACCAAATCAAAGAAGTATTATTTATTTATTTATTTCAAATACAACAGACAAAACGCTGTAGTTTATATAGAACATGTTCAGTGTGACGACCAGACTTGTTATCCTCGAGACCAAGGTCTTGGTCTCGAGTGCACACGAGTTCGTTTTTAAAAGTCTTGGTCTTGGTCTTGAGACCAAAAGTCTTGGTCTCGGTCTTGAGGTTCAAAGTCTTGGTCTTGGTCTCCCAAGACCAAGACCAAGACCGGCTGTTAATATGAACAGTCATTTAACAAAACTCAAGAATTTAAACATTTATCAAGCTAGCTGTTTGCATCATAGCCTACAGCAAATACCTACGGACGGATGCAAGTTTTGTTGGTCAGGAAACTCAACCGGCAGCAGCAACTAAGTTATGTTGTATCTGGAAGCCCTGCCGAGACTTTTTCTGAAGCCAGAGGTTCTCACAAACCATGGGAGTATTTCAAAAAGGCTCACGATTTGTACATTTACATCCAGTGCTTGAAAAGATATACTGTGTGTGCCAGCGACTTCAGCACCTGTAGAACGTATTTTTTCACTTGGCGGAATTTTTATGAGGCCCCACAGGTCACGTCTTGGTCAGAAAATTCTGAGTGAATTGATTTTTATAAAATGCAAAAGGCATTTGGAATAACATTTTGCATGAATGACTTTTGTAAATACGAATTCGGAATTCTCTGCAGTCTGCATTTAAAGTTAATAAAATTCGTTGCAATGGCAAAGAATTCTATTATTTTATTATTTCACGAATTTTAACGAATTTTAAAACTGCAGTTTTAAAATTCTTTAAAATTCGTGAATTTTTAAAATTCTTAAAATTCGTAAAATGCGAATTCTCGAACTATGACTCTAATGTTGATAGGCCTATGATTGGGTGTCGCTAGTTATGACTACATAAATACACACTACAATATATAAAGACTAAAATTATATTTATAGTCTTTATATTATAGCAAAATGCTCTATACAATTCGTCTCACTGTCACTCACATTTCACACGGGATGCATCCAGGGGCGTCTACACCATAGAAACCTTGGAGCAAATGCTTCATGCTAGAAAGAGAGGGGGTGGATCTGTCAGTGTGTGCCATCATTACCGGGGGAAGGAAGGGGAAGAGGAGTGAGGGAGGGGAAGTTGCTCCATTGACTTAGGGGGATAAACGCCTCTGGACGCATCTATCATAGCCTAAAGGTTGCGCCATATGCGACCTTGGCAACAGAAGTGGGAAGCGTCGGAACAGTTATCGCCTCGCACCAGGTATCGCACCACACCAGTCACATACAATTTCAGACTAATCGCCATATTAGCCACACATCTGTAACAGGTAGATCTATAATCAACGTCACGGCTTCCGCTGTAGTCGCCATTGTCGGCCCAGTTCAACAAAACACACCAGGCGCATTGCACATAATATAGTGGGATGCGTAATGTATATATATATATATATATATATATATATATATATATATATATATATATATTCATGGTTGCATAATGCATCTTAGTGTATGGGGCCCGGGCACGCACACAAGTCACACATAACAAACAACACATACACCTACACCTACACCTACACACACACACACACACACACACACACACACACACACACACACACACACACACACACACACACACACACACACACACACACACACACACACGCACGCACGCACGCACACACGCACACACACACACACACACAGCAACGCGCCTTAAAAACTGCCCTGTAACCAATGATGTATACATAGGCCTGCATACATCATCGGTGAGGCATCATCGGTGAGCAGGGCATATTTTAACTGTATAACTAGTGGGACAAAATAATGTCCCAGTAGTGTTAGGATTTGTCCCAGTAGTTACGGTGATTTGTCCCAGGAAATGTATGTAAAAAGTGTAACTAGTGGGACAAATGCTGGAAGAGATTTGCCCCGTTGGTAAAATCAGAATTAGTAAAACGCATTGTCATGAAATTTGCAAAAAAGGTCATAAATTTTTTGGGGAAGAATTTTTGTTAAAAGAAGGTAATAACTAAAAAAAGGTCATCAACTTTTTGGGAGATTAATTCCTTGAAAAGTGCAAAAGTTTTTAAGTTTGTGGAGATGAATTCCTAAAAAAGGTCATCGACCAGACCATGGCCGACTTTGTTTCCCCCACCTCTCAGACAAGATCACCGCTACTGAAAGTTTTTGAGAGACGAGTTCCAAAAAAGGTCATGAACTAGACCCATGGCTGATTTTTGTCCCAGTAGTCTAAATTCCTTAAAATATGCACTGTCGGTGAGGGTCAACAAATGAAAGCAATTCCTGCAGTCATCGTATCACTTAATTCTCCGCATCTGCGTCATTCAAGGGTTCTACATTGGTAAAAACGAAAGCGTCAGCAGACGCTAGAGTGGCTAGACCGAAGACAGACCGGTCTTCCCCGAACTTCACCAACAATTTAAATGCGCGTCGGATCCATGGTCGTCTCGATTGTACTCGAGTTCGTTTTTAAAAGTCTTGGTCTTTATCTTGAGACCAAAAGTCTTGGTCTTGAGATCAAAAGTCGTGGTCTTGGTCTTGAGGTTCAAGGTCTTGGTCTTGCAAGACCAAGACCAAGATCAAGACTTTTGTCAATATGAACAGTCACCTAATTTTAGGAATTAAAGAATTTTACAAATTTATCCAGTAAAATTACTGGATAAATTTGTAATTTTACTAATACAATTGTGTTTACACGGTGTGAATGAGCTTTACTGTTGTTTTGGACAATTATTTTGACTTCTGGTTATTTACCATGGAATGATTTCAAAACAGACTCACGATTTGTAGGCCTACTTCACTGGAGTGCGGGACGTCCGTACAATACAACTGTATATGATAAAATACGACTGTATATGGTACAATACAATTGTATGCAGAGGCGTAACTTTGGCCTGAAAAGTGGGGGGTACCAATACCTTGGTCTAAAAAGTGGGGGTACCAATTTCTTCTCCACTTTCGTTTTTCACATGATAACCATTTTGAACATTTTCCCTGCCAGTATTTTCATTAGGCCTAATTTTGGCTCTCGATTTACCTGTGTATCTATAGCACTTTCATACTTTTGACGGAGATTGCGTTCTCTGGGAAGGCACAATAATAAAATATTGATTGGCATTGTTTAAAAAGTGGGGGGTACAGTACCCCCCCAGTCCAAAAAGTGGGGGGTACGGGTACCCCTCGTACCCCCCACAAATTACGCCTATGATTGTATGGATATAATACAACTGTAGCCTATTTGATATTGCCCTCATTCTGAAACGTCCTTCCAGCTGAGTAGAGGCTCAAACCCGTCCTGCCTGCCTTACAGGCTAAGCGTTCCATCCATTCGGCTACCACGTTCATAAAGAAGCTAAATGCCAAATGCGGACAAGAGTGTCTGTAGTTTCTCCAAAGTAGGGGTTATTTTGCAGACATCCTGCAAGGACGACACCTCAGTTGTCTGCAAGTCAGCAATGGTCACTTTGCTACCTACCTGTCTAACGGTAGGTAGCAACAAAGGTTAGGCTTCCCAGATAAAATGTTTACTAAGTTCAGCTTTAGCTTTAATGTCGTTTGTTAGTGTACCTCGACTTTAAAAATGCACTATAGCACAGGATGTACAAACTCTTCTGCTCCCTCTGCACTTACCAAGAAACAAGACTTCGAACAGGGCTTCACTCAAAATTATATTTCTCAGCAATTTATAAATTGTATATTCTGATAAACAATTTCTTTTCTGTCGCAAGAAATGTCTACAGCAGTTGAGCTGTATAGGTTAGATGAATTCTGTTTCTTTGAACGTGTTGTCAATTTTCTTATAGAAATAAAGGCAGTTCTAGGTCTATAGGCCACGTACGTACTATATCAAGTTCGCTAATCCACCGTATACCATGGTTCTCTGTTTTCATGACCAATTGGATTAAGTTATGCATTATGAAGAAACGATGCTGTGCATTATGAAGAAATAACGCCATACGCTGAAGAAACCATACGCTGTGCATTCGTAATTGTAATCTCCAAACTTCTAAAGCGCCACTCGAAGGCCAAGCGCAGGGCACCAGCCTATTAACGAGCGCTGGATTATGAAGAAACGATATGCATTATGAAGAAACGACGCTATGTATCATGAAGAAACGGCGCTGTGCATTACGAAGAAACGACGCTGCAGTGCATTATGAAGAAACGACGATATATATAGAATTCATTAGGCCTAGATCAAAATACACTGTATAATTATAGCCTATAGGCCTAGTGGAGTGTTGTGTGTCCTTTATATTATTATATAATAATTAATAATATAATTCTGACCTGGCACCGAAACGGACCAAGCATAGGCGTAATTTGTGGGAGTACAAGGAGTACTCGCTCCAAATCTAAACACCATCCACCTTTGCAGTCTACCTGCCTGACCCCTCTGGTTCTTCACCTGGAACCGATTGACCTCCCAATCGATTTTTTTACTGAGCGTATGTGAATATGCTGCTTCTCGCGGCTCACCCCTTTTTTGGACGCTGATCAGTACAAATAAAATTTTAAAAAGCCCCCAAGAAATTCAGAATCTGTATAGGCCCCCATGCAGCGGATTGTGAGGTTAGAAACGAAAAAAAGTTGAAACAAAAATCATGTCACTGCGCAGGCGGGTATCGAACCTGGTCCGTACACATCTGGTGAGTGACACGGTGGCAACCAGCCACGCGGCACTAGGCCAATAGGTATGGTTTTAAGCGGTATTTATGCTACAGAAGTTGATAACGTCTTTGTGACGTTATAATGCTGTCCAGCTGGAGGATTCGGAAGGCGGGACTGTATAGTTTGAAAGATTTCAACGAAGAAATTCAACCGTCTGCATTTTATAACTATTTAATTGCTTCTTAAATTTTGATTTTGAGGAACGTATCGAGCTATATTGCGCTCTGTGCCAAGCGTGAAAAAATCAACCCCCCAAAAGTCCTAAATATGGCGCCCCTAAAAATCAACGTAATCAATATATCAACCAAATTTGTGGTCTCGAATATAATATTTTTACAAATAATTATGTTCAAATGACAATTTCACAAAAGCCCCCAAACCCCCTATATATTAATATTATATACATGTATACACACTTATTAAAACTTTCGATAAAACTTTCATGTAGGCCTACACCAAAGTACGGTTAGCCAGCGAGGTAACCAGGGCTTCAAAATAATTACGCAGCTTGTAACACTGAGGGGAGGGGTCTGGGGAGGGGCTGTGCCCCATCCCCAGGGTAAGAATTTTTTTATTTAAAGGTTTGTAATGGTGCATTTTGGAGACCATCTTTTTGGTTAAAAGTAATAACATTTGACATAGTTTCTTTGGCCCAGGGTAAGAAATTTTTTTATTTAAAGGTTTGTAATGGTGCATTTTGGAGACCATCTTTTTGGTTAAAAGTAATAACATTTGACATAGTTTCTTTGGCCCAGGGTAAGAAAAATTTTTATTTAGAGGTTTGTAATGGTGAATTTTGGAGACCATCTTTTTGGTTAAAAGTAATAACATTTGACATAGTTTCTTTGGCCCAGGATAAGAAAATTTTTTATTTAGAGGTTTGTAATGGTGCATTTTGGAGACCATCTTTTTGGTTAAAAGTAATAACATTTGATATAGTTTCTTTGGCCCAGGGTAAGAAAAAATTTTATATAGAGGTTTGTAATGGTGCCTTATATAATTTCATAATGTGATTTTAAAAATTGGCTTAGCTGCAAAGTCCCAGCAGCCAACGTAGACTAGAAGCAGCTGTCTCGAGGGCAGGACCTAATATGGAAGGGCGGGAAACGAGCAATTTTCTGACCCGAAACTACAAGGTCATGTGCCAAGCGGCAGCCGAGTCTTGGGTTCATATAGATCGATGGCCATAGGCCTCTCAACTCTGGATGATGTTACTCATCTCTCATAGCGAGCTACTCAGCTACGTTACAGACGCATCAGTTTTTTTTAGAATTGGTGGGGAAGTATCATTTGCTAGGCCTTATATATATATATATATATATATATATATATATATATATATATATATATATATATATATATATATATATATATATATATATATATATATATATATATATTATGTTAGGATCCCATGACTGACTAGTTTTAGGATGGGTAACAGTCCTGCTTGACTGGTTTTCTTTGGCTAATAAGAGACCTCTACCGGGGAAAGATCTACTATATAAGGATAGAGAATAGGGTGTGTGGCTGAAGTCTCTGATGATACTGCCGACGGGCGTAGTCTTGTCCGAGTACTTCCTGTGTTCGCATGCTAGTTAAGCTAGTTTCGTGAGGCTTTACACCTGTGGTGTTTGACGTCTTTCTACGCGTCTATTTTCTGGTCGTCAGCCTGTTGCTGCATTGAAGACCAGGTTTTCGTTGGCGTTCTTCCGTGAGTGATGAACGAACCGTTTTCCACCGTCATCTACGGTTGGGTAATGTATCGATAATTTTGTTTGATATGTTTGTTTGGAGAATTATACCTATTTAAACTAGAGACGACTTTGTTTGAGACTTTATTAGGATGAACCCGTAACATATGAGGGCTCGCGGGATTTTTTTTGCTCTCTAATTTGTCTCTTGAATACGAATTTTGTAGCGTTAAGGGAAAATTTAGAATATTAGGGGCGTATCTGTGTTGAAATTTGAAACATGGAAACACCGGAGGCAGTAAAAATGTTACAGGTGGAGGATATTTTTGAACTGAAACAAGATGAATTACGTGTTGAATTGGAGAAATTGGGACAAGACGTGAAAGGTCTTACTAAATTGCAGATGCAAAAGGCACTGTCTAAATTGTTAACTTCGCCATATTCTTCTCCAAAATCAGAGTCTGGGGTTCAGGCTAAAATTTTAAAATTTAAACTGAAAAAAGAACAAGACGAAATTGCACGGACACAGCGCAGAGAAGACAGAGAAGCTGAGAGAAATTTTGAGCTTGATAAGTTGAAATTACAAATACAGGCGGATGCAGAAGCAAAGAAGGAACAAGCAGAATTAGAATTGCGAAAACTGGATAAAGAAGCAGAAATTAAGAAGGAACAAGTAGATAAGGAGGCAGAAGCTAAGAAGGAACAAGCAGAATTAGAATTGCGAAAACTGGATAAAGAAGCAGAAATTAAGAAGGAACAAGCAGATAAAGAGGCAGAAGCAACAGAAAGAAAATTACGGAGAGAAGCAGAAGCTAAGAAGGAACAAGCAGAAGCTAAGAAGGAACAAGCAGATAAAGAGGCAGAAGCAGTAGAAAGGAAGTTACGGATAGAGGCAGAACTTTTAGAAAGGAGGTTGAGGGTAGAGAACGAAAGGTTGTCTATGGAAAATGAGATTAAGAAAAGTCAGATGGAAGCAGCTGAGAGGAAGTTACAAATGGAATTGGTAGAAAAAGAAAAACAGAGACAGCATCAATTGAGAATGAAAGAATTAGGAGGTTCTGTTGAAAGGTTAACAGTAGGTGACTTCGATGAGGTAGCACAGGGTTTCAGTGAAGAAAATGCAGAAAGGACTGGACGTACGACAAAATTTAATATTGGGTCGGCGGTGAAATTAGTACCTCGGTTTGACGACACAAATTTAGAACATTATTTGCAGTCGTTTGAAAAAGCCATGGTGCTACATCAATTTCCGAAAGATAAATGGTCGTCGTTAATTCACACGAAACTCACGGGGAAAGCTTTACAAATTTTCGGCGAGCTCTCCTTGGAACAATGCAAGGATTATGACATTCTGAAAAATGCTTTGCTTACGGCTTATGCAAGAGTACCAGAATTTTATCGGAAAAGGTTTCGAGCGCTGCAGAAAGGTAGTCTTGAAACGTATTCCAATTTTGCATATCGTTTGAATATTCCATTTAAGAGTTGGCTGGAAGGAGAAGGAGCATTGGCTGATTTAGATAAGGTTTTGGAAATTTTCAAACTGGAGCAATTTGTGAATTGTCTGCCTGTGGATTTACATCGTTGGGTGATCGAACGTAAAGTAACGTCCCTTTCGGTAGCAGCACGAATGGCTGATGAATACGACATGCTGTACAAACCTTTCAAGAAAGAAATGGTAGCACCTGTTAAATTTGAAAATGGATGGGCAAATGACTCCGATAATATGAGACGAGGCGGAGGTCAAAATTCTTTCGGCAGCCCTAGGACTAATAGTCGGAATTATACAAGTGCGTTTGGTACACCTGTTTCTTGTGCATATTGTCATGCGAGAACGCATATGATTTCAAATTGTGAAAAGCTGAAAGCAAGAAATTTGGCTAGGGCAGGCACAAATTATCCAGACAATAACATTGGATTGGTAGATGTACATTCGGGCAACTCGACGATAAATCAGCAGTACAGACCTTTTGTTAAGACTGGAATTGTGTACGGACGACACGGTTCACAGCGTCATGTGGTGCTACTGAGAGACTCGGGTGCATTACAGTCAATAGCTAGTAAGGATGGGCTTAATTCTTGTGATTATGTCTTTACGGGTGAAGATAGATTGATTCAGGGAATTGTAGGAGAACCAGTTTCTGTCCCGTTGATCGAAATTCAAGTGGAGAGTGAGTTTGTTTCGGGAATTATTCTTTGTGGGTTGGTAGACAAATTGCCCAAAGGAATAAATATTCTCATTGGAAATGATTTAGTTCAAAATGAACCGATAGATGTAGAGGTTGTTACGAGGGCGCAGAGTAAAGTCGGGACTACGATGCAGTCGAGCGTGGCGAGACAGGACGCTGTAGACATTGACGCTCCTCTAATTAAGAATTCTGATGTGATCGACTCTGTCGACTTAGACATAAGTAATTTGTTTACAGAATTTGATGAGAGTTGTGTTGAAGGTTCGGAAATTTGTTCGAGAGACAGATTAATTGAATTGCAACGCAGTGACGAATCTTTCAATTGTCTTTTTGATTTAGCGCTTTCACCTGATAGAAGTGAACGTTCGTTTTACGAGGTGCGTGATGGAGTCTTGGTTCGCGTGTGGAGGAGTGTTTGGAGCCTGAAGGTTTCGGTAGAACGCAAGTAGGCCTACTCGTTCCAATTTCTTTGAGGTCAAAGATAATTCATGTAGCGCATGATGTTCCTTCGAGTGGACATTTAGGAACACAGAAAACTCTTGATAGAGTCTTGAGGCATTTTTATTGGCCTGGTATTTTTAAGTATGTCAGAGAATATTGTCGTACTTGTGACGTTTGTCAGCGTCTTGGCAAGGGAGCTACAAAAGCTCGGGCGCCTTTGATTAATTTGCCGGTTATTAGTAAACCGTTTTCCCGAATTGCGTTAGATGTAGTTGGTCCTTTGGAGATTTGTGATAAGTCAAGGAACAGATTTATCTTGACGATAATGGATTTGGCTACGCATTTTCCGTTTGCGTTTCCGTTGAAGGTACACATGGCGGCGGAAGTGGTGAAAGTGTTGATTTCGGTTTTCACTACGTTTGGTTTTCCTGATGAGATTTTATCAGATCAAGGTTCTGAATTCATGTCAGAATTAATGCAATTGATGACGAATGAATGTCAGATATTGCACTTAAAGACAAGTGCATTGCATTCTCAGACAGATGGATGTCTGGAAAGATTTCAGTGTATTTTAACGGATATGTTGAAAGCAATAGGAGAAACTTTTCAGGGTGATTGGGACGAAATTCTGCCTTGGGTTCTCTTTGCTTATAGAGAAGTTCCAGTTCAGGGTTTAGGATTTTCTGCGTTTGATTTGATGTTTGGCAGGGATGTGAAGGGGCCCTTGCAAATGATTAAACGCAGCTGGATAAGAACTGATGTTGTACCAGAATTAAAGAAGACGAATCTTATCGATTTTGTCTTGAACCTTCGTGAGAAGATTAAGGTATCTTTACAGATTGTAAATGACAATGAAATGGTACTTAAGTCTAAGTCAAAGGAATGGTATGACTTGCATGCGAAGTCTGTGAATTTTGAGAAAGGTGACCAGGTATTACTTTTGTTGCCTTTAATTGGGAAGCCTTTGGAAGCTAAGTATTGTGGGCCCTACCAAGTATTGAAAAGACTGGGTGAGGTGGACTATCTCGTCGGTACTCCGGATCGGAGGAAAACGAAACGGGTGGTACATGTCAATCTCATGAAGAGATATCTACCACGGCAAGGGGAGCAGGTGTTGGTTGTTGACAGTGAACCTGAAGTGAATGTTTTGGTTGCTGATGCAGACAAGTCTACATCAATAATGGATTCTGTGAGGATGGATCATTTGAATCAGATTCAAGTTCAGGATTTAACACATGTGTTATACAAATTTCAGAATGTGTTTAGTGACAAGCCGGGGAAGACAACTTTGGTGTCTCATGATGTCAAGTTGCTGGAGGGAGTGAGACCTATGAGGCAATCACCGTATCCGCTTCATCCAGACAGGTTAAAGGTGGTCAATAAGGAAATAGAAGAGTTGTTGCAATCGTGGATTATTGAAGAATCTGAGAGTCCGTGGGCGGCGCCAATAGTTCTGGTTCCGAAACCTGATGGTACATTGCGATTGTGTACAGATTTCAGGAAACTGAATTCAGTCACAGTTCCTGATCCGTTTCCTATGCCTCGAGTGGAAACACTCATAAATAAAGTTGGTCAGGCAAAATTTCTTACGAAATTAGACATGACGAAAGGATATTATCAAATTCCTATAGCGTCATCGGCAAGGGCTTTGACAGGTTTTGTGACGCCTAATGGTCATTTCCAATGGAAATACATGGCTTTTGGGCTTCGAAACGCGCCGAGTTCATTTAGTCGGTTGGTTCAGAAGGTTTTTGCAGGTTTAGAGTCTTTTTGTGATGCTTACTTGGATGACGTCATTATTTTCAGTATGACTTGGTTTGATCATATGGATCATTTGCGACAGGTCTTGCAACGGGTGGCGAATGCTAAATTAACACTGAACATAAAAAAGTGTATTTTTGCTGACGCTGAGGTGGATTTCTTGGGTCATCATGTAGGTCGAGGTGTAGTCACCACGTTCACAAAAGGTGGAAGTGATGCTTCATTTCCCAACTCCTACTAACAAGAAGCAGTTACAGTCTTTGTTTGGGTTGGCAAGCTATTACAGGAAATATTTGCCACATTTTTCTGATTTAACTAATCCTTTAACAGAGATTTTGAAGAAGGGAAATAAATTTGTGTGGTCGCCGAAGGCTGAACAGGCTTTTGTTGACTTGAAATCAAGGTTGGCGTCGAAACCAATTCTTAAACCGCCTGATTATAATCGACCATTTTTGGTTGCTGTTGATGCTTCGCAGGTGTGTGTTGGAGCGTGTCTATTCCAGATATACGATGGAATCGAACATCCGGTGTGGTACTACAGTCGGAAATTACGGAAGCACGAAATACGCTACTCAACAGTGGAGAAGGAGGCTTTGGCATTGGTCATGGCTGTACGGACGTTTTCCGTATACTTCGGATCAGCGCCTGTGGTGGTCTATACGGATCACAGTCCTCTCACTTTTATTAATTCGATGGCGAACTCGAATGATAAATTACTCCGATGGAGTTTGGAACTCCAAAAATATACTTTGGATATTCGGCACCGTTCAGGGAGAGACAATTACCTTCCGGACTTGTTGAGTCGACCATCGATGATTACCAGTGGGTAATCGTGTTTAGGGCTGACGTACATGGACGTCTAGTGTGTATAGTTTAAATGATTTTGTGTGAAATGATTTGTTGCATAGGTTATGCTTTGATTTTGCTATTTGTTGCACTGTGCATGTTAATTGTAAGTTAGTTAAGTCAGAAACCCTTCTGGTTTCTGCCTTGCTTGGACGTCCCGGGGTATGTTAGGATCCCATGACTGACTAGTTCTAGGATGGGTAACAGTCCTGCTTGACTGGTTTTCTTTGGCTAATAAGAGACCTCTACCGGGGAAAGATCTACTATATAAGGATAGAGAATAGGGTGTGTGGCTGAAGTCTCTGATGATACTGCCGACGGGCGTAGTCTTGTCCGAGTACTTCCTGTGTTCGCATGCTAGTTAAGCTAGTTTCGTGAGGCTTTACACCTGTGGTGTTTGACGTCTTTCTACGCGTCTATTTTCTGGTCGTCAGCCTGTTGCTGCATTGAAGACCAGGTTTTCGTTGGCGTTCTTCCGTGAGTGATGAACGAACCGTTTTCCACCGTCATCTACGGTTGGGTAATGTATCGATAATTTTGTTTGATATTTTTGTTTGGAGAATTATACCTATTTAAACTAGAGACGACTTTGTTTGAGACTTTATTAGGATGAACCCGTAACAATATATATATATATATATATATATATATATATATATATATATATATATATATATATATATATATATATATATATCCTATCATATATATAGGCCTATACTTTATTTCGCTCAAAGCAGAAACACGAAGATTACAAAATATCGCAAAACGGAAAGCAATAGTGCGAAAATACATGGAGCCTTCAAATTACAATGTCCCAAAAAACAAAAAAACCGTTAAAATCTTTACGCAGTTGCGTAATTGCGTAATGCTAGTTACGCGCCTGCCGGGTTAGCAGCAACGACTTCTTATAATTATATAATATAACGGTTAGCAGTTGGTTTGCTTACTTACTTCATTATATACTAATCTAAAGACTTCTATAGCGCCGTTCTCATTACGCAAAAATACCAATTAATCGATGGTCACTTATATAGCCTAAGGAACTCTCTACCATGGATGTTCGCAACTCTCCCACCGAGAGATCGTAATAGTAATCGTAATCTCCAAACTTCTAAAGCGCGATTCGAAGGCCAAGCGCAGGGCACTAGCCTAATCAATTTGAAGGATTATTATTAAAATTATGTAGAAGGAAATACGGGATCTGAAATAGCGTAATGAACAGTGGATAACATCTAATCTAATTATTTCTCTAGCGCCGTCATTTAATCGATGGTCGTTGGAGAAGCCCGATCGAAATCCTTTGGGTAGCCTAACTTAAACTATAACACGATTTTAGGCAGTGCCGGATTTAGACTTGGTGAGGAGGCCCTAAGCCAGTGGTTTTCAACCTTTTTGTAGTGACGGAACCTTTCAGAAACTACTCGTTTGCTCACGTAACCCAGCGCGTTTCACCATCCAATATTGCTAGAAATAAATATTGTACCTTGTAATGTTAACTTGTAAAATTTGAAAATCGCTCTGTAGCTATAGCTATTCCGCCTCTCTGGAATAAACTCCAGCCAGAAGTATGAAAATTAGATCTATGTGAACCACCCTACGAGATCACCAAAACCTCACTTCTTCCATCTCTCCACAGGTCTTTAACTGAAAACTAAAATACCGCTCTTTCAGAAATCGTATCCCGATTCCTCTTCCCCGTACCTTTCTCGTCGCTCCAAATCTAAACACCATCCACCTTTGCAGTCTACCTGCCTGATCACTCTGGAGATTGACCTGGAACCGATTGTCATCCTGCCTTCCTATCTTATTTTTGACCGAGCGTATGTGAATAAGCTGCTTCTCGCGACTCACCCTTTGTTTGGACGCTGATCAATAGGGTAGTGTAATTGTCTGGGCCTTAGTAGGCCTACATTAGGCCTATGCATCCAGTGCCTGAAAAGCCGCTGTGTGCCAGCGATTTCCGCACCTGTAGAGGGTACTTTTTAACATGGCAGAATTTGTACAGGTCACGTCTTGGTCGGAAAATTCTACGCGAATTGGTTTTTATAAACTGCAACAGCCTACAGGCATATGGAATAATATTTCGCATAGAGGACTTTCTAAATACGAATTCGAAATTCTATGCAGTCTGCATTTAGAGTTGTTTTGCTTGAATAAAATAAGACTCGTGTTTTCAATAAAATAGCAAGTAATTTGACTTGAAGATTTTTTTAAGAAGGAGCAGAAGTCTGGATATGATTGTGATTTCTTAGGTCTCGTCGGTCTTGAGTTTCAGTCTTGGTCTTGAGGTTCAAAGTCTTGGTCTTCAAAGTTTTGGTCTCAGGGCCGTTTATCCACTAGGCACAGTAGGCACTGTGCCTAGGGCCTACGAAACTTTCAGGGGCCAACGAAAGTCTGAAAATGAGATAAGCTTCTTGAATGATTTACCGGGAAAATGGAAGAAGGAAATTGCAAATAACAGCAAATTCAAATTTAATAACATAACTTTTGTACTGAAACAGTTTAAGTTAAGATAATAATATAATAATAATAATAATAATAATAATAATAATAATAATAATAATAATAATAATAATAATAATAATATCTTCGTTTATTAATTCAAGCCGACAAGTACGCAGTAAGCCTACATGATATAGTAGTAACAGGCGATAACAAGTTTAACAGGAGTCGAATTTAACTATGCAAGGCTGCCACCTGTCCATGCTCATTTTACAGTCACCACCTAGCGAATGAAGGCTGAGTCAACCTTATGGGGCTAGTGGGTGTCGAACCCGCGTCCTTCTGTCTTCGTTCCATTCAACCATCTCCCTGCATGTGAATGCGTTTAGCTTTAATGCAGTTGAGTTGGGGTCTACGAATGCAAGACGAATGCTACGACGACCTTAAAACGGCCCTGCTTGGTCTTGAGGTTCAAAGTCTTTGTCTTGAGGTTTAAGGTCTTGACAACAAGACAACTTTTATGAGGCCCCACAGAACAAGATCAGTGACGTGTAAGACACACGAGAAAGTTGCCTCATACCCTCCCATTAAAACAAGTTATGGATGAACCGAGGGAGTATGTAGATGCTCATACTGCCTA
This sequence comes from Allolobophora icterica, assembly GCA_963556255.1. Lineage (NCBI taxonomy): Eukaryota > Metazoa > Annelida > Clitellata > Crassiclitellata > Lumbricidae > Allolobophora > Allolobophora icterica. Next base: position 24,306,943 of record OY744615.1, on the reverse strand, counting down.
CAGGTTGATGGCATCGGCTGGCAGCACATCTACAGGCCCGGATGGTCTGATAGCATGGCTGCTCAAGGGAGCAAGAATACCCGCAAGAATCAATACCAGCAAGAGGCGGGGAGGGTTAAAAGAGTGAAAGAGTCCAAGCCTAGTGTGGTCGTCTGCATTTAATTTAGTACAGAACTGTTCTCGGTAATACAGTGCCTTTGACACCTAAACTAAATGTAAATGTTTTATATAGCGCTCGTTTTCCAATGTATTGATCGGGTGAGATCCTTCACCACCGCTGCCCCATTTGAATAGGCACCATGTCATTCGAAGTCTCCATGTACGGACTGTGCTAGCCCGATATTTAAATCTCTGAAAGAGAAACGCGATCCGCATGCATCTTGCACAGAGGCGCATGGGACATACGCTCTAACCAATTTAGCTAACTGGTCATAGATGCGACAATCATATGGACCGTACTGCATCGGATCTTCATTATTGTACTTCACTAGGAGCATCGAGCTCACAGTTGTGTTGGAGTGCAGTCGACTGCAAATGGGAAAAAGAGGGGTAATGTCATATGCGGACAAATGAGCAGGGAGAGTCTGAAGTAGGTCATTTTGTGTAAGAGTCAGTCGTCTGACAACCCTTAAGTTTTCTGGATCATAGAAACAACAACTGATGTACTGGTGATATAATTATGATAACTTTACTAAAATAAATTTATTTACAATGAAGCCCTAAAAATCGACACATTGATAATATTCACAACATTCAGACACGCAAAAAACACAAATGGAAACCTGTCAAGTTTCATCAGAGCACATGTAAGTAATAACTTGAAACTGCAGAGACGATTTACCAGAAGCAAACATGATTGATTAGCTGTCATGAATGCATTTGTTGGGGTCAACAGAACGATCTACCTCAATTTGCATAGTCTAGGACCCAGCAAGACATGAATGGGTCATTTTATTAAAATTATTGCTTTATCATTATTTCAGTATTTATCAAGCATCGCCACCTAATAACACAGCATCAACCGATGGCACTATGTGTGACATACCGGTACTTGCTCAAGATGCCTACACGGTAACCATCTCAGGAAAGGTTCGTATCCACACACTCGTTACAAGGCAAGTGCTCAAACCAGTTAGCTACCAAGTTACATAAACTGATGGTTAAAGCCATTACAACCTAATCAAACGCATCAGTTTCATCCACCTCTGAAAGTAACTGCCTGTAACAAGCATGATTAAAGTGACCCAATTAAACCACACCAGACAAAAAGAATGATGCTTACCCCATAGGGGCTCCCATAGGCGTAATTTGTGGGGGGAACGAGGGGTACCCGTACCCCCCCACTTTTTGAACTGAGGGGTACTGAACCCCCCACATTTTAAAGAATGCCAATCAATATTTGACTATTGTGCCTTCCCACAGAACGCAGGCATCGCCAAAAGTACGAAGTACTTAGGTACACAGGTAAACCGAGAGCCAACATTAATGAGAATACTGGCAGGGAACATATGTTCAAAATGGTCACCATGAGAAAAGCGAAAGTGGAGAAGAAATTGGTACCCCCCACTTTTTAGACCAAAATTTTGGTACCCCACATTTTAGACTAAAGTTACGCCCATAGGGGCTCCGCCCAGACCCCGTAGGCCTACAGTTTTGCTTTCCGCGCTGCAAACGTAACTGCAACTTAAAGGGGTGCAGGGTTCCAGAGTTTAACCTCAAAATAAATGACACCAAACTTCAATTCCAAGGGTTGAGAATGAAGCTAACCCAGATTATAATTTCAACAAAACTGCCAAACAAACTTTAACCAAAGCATCACAGAGATGATAGTTAAAGGGTACAGCCACAATGTCACAGGGACCTTTAGAGTAGTACACCAATAGGAGAGAGCAGGAAAATATATTACAGCCTCAATTCCACTTGTAGCCAGACTTGCTTTAAAGTATTTGCTATATTCGTTTTAGCTAAGCCATATCATCACAGATTTAATTCTGAAAGAATCAGTCATAAGCAATATTTACAGAGATATACATCATAAGAAAAGTACAATTACACACCAATACTCAACACAGATTCAAGATCTCTGAATAACATGCAGGCAATTATGGCAACTCTAAAAACCTAGAATCCAAAAATCGATTAAAATAGTTCAGATTGTTTGGTGTTTATAAAAGATCTCACAGGTCTCTGGGATCCAGTTAACAAACGACTTGATTGAAGTATATACTTAAGCATCAAGCATCACCACCTAATAACAATGTAAAACATGTTGTTTATTATACCAAAAATCGAATCAGGGCACATCAAACATGTTGGCTGTACTTCAGGCACAGTGAAACCTATACGTAACACAATGCTAATATAAATTCTAAATACAGCAGATTCTAGAACATGGAATCCAAAGTCAGTTCATCTTTAGAACATACTCCCACATAACACAACTTCATTATAAAGTGGCAGTTGACAAGGCATCATGGAGCGCAGCACTCGTAGGGAGGTTCCACTTTATTTCTGTAGGCACATTAAGTTCATTTACAGTTTCGATAAGGCAACAACATGAAACTGAATGACACAAAGATACCGTTCACGTTCACTCTACAAGTACGATACTAGGCATTTTACATAATAATCTCATGATTACAAAGGCTAGAATACCATAAAACTACATCTACTTCACCAAAATGGGATCATTCATTACATCAGTGCAGTCAGATAGTGCTCCTGAAAGACAGGAGTACGCCTAACCCCTCCACGACCCAAATTGTCATCAGAAAGACCTATCTGACAAAAACTCTCAGAAATATTCCAATGAGTTGGATGTCTTCAGTTAGTCACACGGCCAGGATCAGAAAAATGTAGGACTACTTGTGGAATTTATACAGATGCACCCACAAATGATTTTTAAGTCAGCACATCTTCCATCATCAGAGCCACATAAAATGGCCAAAAAGTTCATCTTGAATTTTCCTAAAAGATGATGAAACACTAGAAACAAATGACAAGGTAACACTAAATCATAAAACCAGATAACAACAGTCTACCAAGCCGCTCAAGATGACCTACAGATGTTAAGACGTGGTCCAAAAATTAAATTCAATGTTTCAATAGGAATGAAAAACTGCTACAAAACTTAACAACTCAAATTCAGTGACAAAAAAGGAAACTCCATTCATTAACTCTCTTTTCTTGCTATAAGGCCTGCTTCCTCCCCTTGTCTTGCACACACTGGACGAATCCTAAGAGTTCAGCAAGACGTCGTCGTGTACATGATCTCTACACAAAAACGATTAACATAAATGTAATGCAAACAAAAATATAATCATAAAGTCATGCGAACAACACAATTTTTAATTTCAAAATTTGTTTCAATACTGATATTGGTACAGGTTAAACAGGTAATCATCGCACATTTCAATTCTACACAAGAATTTAACAAAGATCTCAGTGCATGCTGCACACAAGTGTGTGCTTCAATCTAACTTAAGCTGGAAACTTCTACACGGCTTTTATCACAAGGCACAAGTCATCAATCAAAGGTTGCGTCCAATCAACTGCAGAACAGAACCAGTCATGGCCCAGACATCAATAAACAAACTACAGAGTACAAACAATCAGAAAAAGATGAGATTTTAGAGACATTACAGTGCAAAGAGAAAGAGTAAATGCAGAGTCCCCTGGCCAACAACCCAGAAAGCCCAAGAATCCAGAACTGTGTGGAGTACAAAAACACTGGATGAATGTCTGCAATACTTGCAAGTCCAAGGAGTTAGCAAAGTCGAAAATAAGTTGGTTTGCAATTAATTATCAGTACTTTGTAAACTATAAGACATGTGCAGGGGCGGACCTAGACTTTTGCTTTACGGGGGGCGATTTCATGGACGTCCAAGGTCAAAGGAATTAAAATTACTTATCAAGTTTAAAGCATGATTAAAGCAAGGGCGTGTAGAAGTAATATTCAAACTGCAGTCCGGCGCTGTACATGCGTAATAATAATCACATGACATTTATCCTGTAGTACACTATAGTACATCAAATTTTTAAATTTTAAATATAAAAAAAATTATTTTTTGGACTCTTGGGGGGGGGGGGGGGGGCGATCGCCCCAATCGCCCCCCTCTGGATCAGCCACTGGACATGTGTTTAACTATAAGACATGTGTTAAACTGCACCCTTTGTTGAGAAAAAAGCTAATAGTGTACTTACTGGAATATAAGAGCAAAGCGTTATGATTTAATGTTTGATAGGTTCAAAAGAAGCCATTCACACCAAACACCAACAACCATTACTGATAAACATCCAAAGACAGATTAAAGCGCTTGGAGGTATGGAGTAAATCAGAACGTCATGGTCATTCAACAATTGGTCAGCAAACAGTACACAAAGTGAAATGGTATAAAGCACAAACATGAGAGACTGACTACATAGCTCTTGATACAACACTGCGAAGACAACAGAGGGAATGAATGAGCACGAGGGCACAGATACAACACAAAACAGCGGACAGCAGCAGCACCCAAAGGAGTCTTTAAGATAGAGTAGAAATATGTACTCAGTATTGGTGAGAAGTCAAAGAGAAATGTAGCAGCAATAATTCTTTGCTCCTAGAAGCTGGCCAGTCAATGTAACCCAACTGTTTAAACTCATCATTATTAATACATAACTATTATCTGCTATTATTATCATTTTATTACTCCTACAGTAAGGTACTTCATTTCATCATTTTCATTTCATTTTCTTATGTAAAAAGTTATTGTGTAATCATCTGTTAAATCATTGTTATTTAAATTTCTTACATAACTTTCTAATTCCATTATAAACACACATAAAAATGGCACTCACGTTACCAGTAAAATAAGTTATTAATTAGAATGAAGAAAAACTTTACTAACAAAGTCATGATAAGTTGCAGACAAATGATCTGGTTCCAGTTTAAGAGAAATCTGTCACCTGAAACGCAAAACATAACTAATTTGACTTAAAATTTACCTACTTGAAACATTGTGGTAAACTGAATTATGTCTAATGTTACTGTAACAGTCAGCAATCTGAGGCAAAAGAGAAAACGAGACAGTGGATGAAATACTACACTATTACCTGCAGTACATCAGTAAAGGTTTACACATGGTCCAGTGATACTTTGGATTGCATCATGAAATGCTGATATATATACAGGTAATCATCAATTCCTGACGCAAGCCATTTGGCAGCGATGGGTACAAATAAACATTTTCCACTGTCCTCAGTCATTTCTCATGTCCAGCGCTCCTCTCAGTGTTAGTCCAAGTGATGTTATGTCCTCATTTATACCGTCTATCCAGCATATCCAGTTATAGTCTTGGTCTGCTTTTGTTTCTTTTTCCTTCAAATCTTCTGTACAATCCAAACCATCGGAATCCTTGCTGAATGAATTTATCTAGCTGAGCCGTTGTATATAATATGTATTAGAAATAACTTTTTACCCAAAGAATAAAATCCAGAGAGAGTGGAAAAAACTATTCTAAGCACGGTAAGTGGACTTGTTACCATAGGCGTAGCCACCATGAGGCAAGAGCAGACAGTTTGCTCCTCTTGCTTTTTTGGATTTCAAAATTTTCTGTAGGCTATACCAGTGCACCCCCAAGTACCCCCTCCCCAAACACCAGTTGCCTCCTCTTGAATTTAAGTCTGGCTATGTTCCTGCTTGTTACAGTCATAAAAAACAAAGCTATTCAACACAAAAGCATGGAAGATTATAAACTCATAGACATCTGGCTTAACACATAATTTTAGATTAACCCGACTGGCTGACTTTTTCCAAAACATCCACAAATGTTACAAGATCAAACTCCAATGTCTCCCATAACAAAAGTGGGGGGATTGGATGCTGGGGTGATGTTGTTTACACTGCACCAGCACCACAAGCATCTAACTTTAGAACCAGAATACCAATAAGAGAGGTTGCTGACCTCTTAGTAGAGAACTTGGATGTGAGTTTGTTGAAAAATGACATTCGTGACGACCGGCCAAGGGCAGATGTATCCTGACTTTCCTCTGGGTAAGCAGCAGCTGATGTCTTCGAGTGCAGCGGGGTAACACGGTCCCGCACTGACCCACCATGAACCGTCTGGCGCGTCTGGATGTTGCGGGTGAAATTTGGGTTCGTTGGTTTGGTTGCACTCGAAGAATAAGGACTCCCAAAGGCCTTCATTGCGGGAGAGTTCCTACAATGCATAGACAAAAATGACCATGAAAATTTAATAGCATCACCTAGATTCATTGATAATTAAGCATTACTACACTGATTGCACAACTAGAACGGTGAAATCCATCATAAAAAAAACATCGGCTCTAACCACTGTCCTCTCCTCCTCATCCCCTTTCATGCTGGAAGTCCCTCTGTACTGCACTACCCACATATTTCTTTTACGCAGTATGGCATGGGTCTGAACCCTGAGGGTGCTGCTAAGCCATGAAGGTTAGCAATCCAAAGATCATCTAGCATTACCAACTTATAAACATATCTTGGCCAATACATCAGAAGCCAATGCAAGGACTCACATAATCATGTCAAAATCAACTAAGAAAGTTACACCCAAGCCACATCAGTAGTGCACAGCCTTCAGAATCTGTTCCAATGGGGTCCGTTACTGAACTCGAGTATGACAAGTGCTACACTCAGTGGAAGGTACGACGGCAGACCAAGTCTGAAGCCAAGCTGTAAACACTTCAAACCCACGGCAAACACTTGACTCGAGGAAGACTAATGGACCCTTCATATAATGCTCATTTGTTAGCTGGATGAAGCACTATGTCATAACAAAGCACAGGCTAAATCTCAGTTACATTTGTGAGACTGTTTACCAACTGCACGATACTGCATCTGTCCAAATAAACAACCTGTTAAAAGCATGTTCACACTTTAACGACAAGATGCATTGGTCTCCCCGTCACTTTTAGTACACGCTCATCTTTAAAGTGTTAACAAGAAGGGTCTACGCATTTCTTTTATTTATTATTCATTTACAATTTTATTATATTTTATATTATTATATTATATCATTCTTATTTATTTTATATTAGTTCCTATTTATTTATCTGTTACTTTTATTATTTCTTTAATTTATTATTATCCATCATTAAAAAATATCACAACAAAAATCTCTTAGAAGTACAGTTGGAATGAGCTGGAAAAGTGGAAACTGACCAGGCAGTCGAGGCTGGAATGACTCCAGTCACTTCCGGCATTCCAGTCAAGTATGCACTCGGGGATGGCTTTGCCGAGGTTTTCCGTTCGTCTAGTCCTTCCGTACTGGAGCCAGGAGTGGCAGCAGATGGATGGTATTTACTGGAAAATTTAATTGTAAATCACATGAACTATGTAATGGTTTCACTTCAGTTACTAAGACAACTTTCTTGACAACAGCTGACACCAGAGACAGTTGTCTTAAAACAAACACCATGAAAATATCCCCCATACATGTATATATATATAGCAACAACAGTGAGTCACCGTGACAGCACCAATTATGCCAATTCAGATTACTCACCGTAGAGTTAATTAATCAAATACATGTTTATACTGCAAACAAGTCATTCGTAATCGAACATTGATAACAGCGCCACTCAACGATTCAGAGGAGCTCCCAACCCAGTCAGTGTTGTCACAAATTATAAATAAAATGTGTTTACAGCCCTCAAACCTCCTTCAAACTTGACCCCAATGCCTGAAGTGACTGGAGTCACTCCAGACGACAACCTTAGGGCATAACCGGAAATCGCCTCGGACATTCGCCTCGGCCGAATATCCCGTTTCTCGACACTAATCGCCTCGGCAAATACTCTACACACAAACAGCTGCAAATAAAATTTTTACACTTATTCGATTAACCGAATTTGTAGGCTCATAATATCAGCTTTCAGCTTCATCTAGCATATTTATTTTGAAGAAGAAAAGTACAAAAAACACCAACACCGGAAGTCCACCACGGAAGTCAAGTCCATTTCAATGATTATTTATTTCTAAAATTCAAAATGTGTTAGTCAGTTACTAAAAGTCCAAAATTTATCTCGCTAATTATTTATTACATGAAAACACGAAGCTTCGCATAGGGAACAAATGGTACTCGGTTCGTACCCGGATCCGGCAAATAGTACATCCAAATACTCGGATTCGGTACCCGGTGGAAAATATCTACCCGGTTATGCCCTAGACAACCTCATTGCAACTGGTTTACAGGTTTACTACACAATACTCAAACAGCTGGAGAGTACCTAGAAAAAGCTGAAAGTTCAATAATTATTTTCAAACACAGGTACAGTTGCTATTTCACCTGGACTGTTTGTGGCTGGGCGCAACATCAGAGCTGGCTTCAGCAGCACTAGCAGGTGTACGACTGTCTTGCCTTTCGAGTGGAAGCACCCGTTCACCACGGGGTGTGGCTTTCTGGGAGAAACCTCGATCAAACTCCCGCTCAGTACGTGAGGGCACCCTTTGTGAGGAAACTCGGGATACCATCTGATGAAGCAAAATAACATCCAACAATTTAAATCCTGCAAATTTAGAACCTTAAAATATTACCGGGTATGTTGCAAAGCTGAAACTTGGCATAATTGCTCATTATAATTGCTTGGTATAACTTGGTATAATTGGAATAATTGTTGCTGTGGTATAGAAATTAACCATTCAACTTGCAGACAATTACAAAAGTAAACAATTCGCAATAAAAATCGTATATTTGTAACCAATCATCCATATCTTGAGCGCCTCCGAGTAGCCCTCCTGAAAAGGTGCTATATAAATGTCCTCCTCTTGAAGAGGTGCTATGTCCTAATGAATGAATGAAAATACAACAGGAAATCTCTGAACCTGCATATCCCTTCTGGCCGTGTGGTTGCCTGTGGGAGGACGATGTCCAAGTGCACTCGCGGTTCCATCTCTTGGTGGTGTTTCCATGTTAAATGGTAAACGAGCAGCAGTTGTAGTAGGACGATCTAGATCAGATCACACCAGAGGAAGTTAGAAAAGAACAGTAAAAGGAACTTTCCACTGATCCAGACAAAATACAATCATTTCAACAGACTTGGCTAAAGAGAGAGAAAATGAGTTATCAGATATAATTAATAAATAAATTTATTTATTTATTTATTTCGGATATTTCTATAGCGCCTCTCGAAGTCAACTACTACTCAGAGGCACTCCCGACTGCAGCATTTGATACTGTGCCGGAAGCAATTGCGAGTGAAGGACTTGCCCAAGGTCCGTACGCAGCGGCTAGAGTGGGATTCGAACCTGCAACCCTCCGGTCACAAGGCGCCGAACTTACCACTGAGCCACCACGCCCCACATAAATAAATAGTAGAATTGATAAAATGAAAACACTGGATAAAATACAACAGAAAATGCAAAAAATCATACTACGACAATAATCAACAAGACATGGAACCACTAAAGACCAAAAAATTAAAACTTTGACAATAATTACACGGACAATTTCTAGAGTGCCGTAACATGACCATACCACTAACATTCTCCAACAATATAAACAAAAACAGTTTATAAACTGAAGTCAAATGATAATCCAGTAAGCTTCAAAATGTTATACGCAAAACCGACTTCCATACCAAGAACGTTGTCTATGCTGCGCTGTCGATAACTTGACTCCGAGGCCATGTTGGCGGAAATAAGGTCACGACTATGAGGGACTTCAGGAAGTGCCAATGGTGGTCCTGGGGGCCGCGACCTTGATGAGCTGTTGTAGACAGCATTTGGGTGAGATGGAACACGGCTACCAGCTGTACTGTAAGCACCATGGCTATTGACTGACTGCGTTCGTCCAAGCGATATGCTACTCCACGAGATTGGAGAGGCTGCTTCGAGCTGTCAGAAATATCAACCATCCAGCCAACCAATGAATTTAATGTATTTTTGATCTGCAAGCGGTCGTTAAGTTATCTGTCGGGTGTATCAATCATAGGCCAGCAAGCTGAACATGTTGCTAATTTATGACATTTAGTCAACTTATAACATGCAAATAGAAAGATTTAAAAACAAACTGAAAGAATCATCTACATCAACCATTCAGCAGATCCCAGTATGGACTTGATTATGCACTCTTGGCTTACACACCATTCTGCTTAACGTGTGTTGCAATATCCCCAAAAGCTATTAACGTAACACATCATACTGGTTAACGTGCCATACAAGAACTGCAGCGTAATGCTAAATATTGACTTTTCTTGCATTACTCCTTTATACACCATGGTATGGTTTACACACCATATCACAAGGCATGTCCCCCCACAATTCTCTGTTAATGAATCTACACAGTACTGTGTTTACTGGCTTTTACTATCTCCTCAATGCTGAACTTACTGGAGATGGTCGCAAACCAAGCAAATGGTAATGGGCGTATGTGTCGTCAAAACGATGCATGCTAATCGACTCTTCAATCTGCTCTCTGGTAAATCCCATGCTAATCATCTCAGCTAAAAGGAACACAAATAAATCAATTTATCATCAACAACTACTCTCTTCAATTCTAAACTTTTGTTCTTACAGATATTTGTACTAACAGATATTTGATACAGTCATGATCTAAACATATAGTTGAAAATTTTTATATGTCATATAGCTGTGATGGTAACTTTAGTATTCTTACTCAGTTTCTCATCAGGAAGAAATTTACAATGTTCATGACAGATTAATCAATACTCATACGGGGGACACGCTAAGTAAGGGACCATACTCACCAATTCTGGTTTCATTCATTTTGCGTTCTGGTTCAATATGTGGCTGAAGTTCCTCTCCATCGTAACCAGAATTCAACCATTTGTCTTTCATGGCAATCTGCACAATACAAAACTCACAATGTTCACATGTTAGGCAAAGTTCACAGCCCACATCAAGACAATTCTGGATGAAAAACTCCTGAATTCTACACCAAGAAATCATCCCAAAATTCAGTCTGACACCAACAAAATTCTAATGGGAACACACAAATCTTGAATTCCAGACATAAAAATTATATTAGAATTTCCTTAGTTGTAACTGGCATGAGGAGGGTGTAGGGAAGACAGAATGGGGTGAGGGCAGAGGAGAGAGAAAGGGGGAGCAACAGAGTATTTTCCCCAGAAAGGACATTATGCTGAACTAGCCCGCAGATGCTCTACTTGGGACAGCCTAGTAAACATAGAAATCTAGAACTGACCAACATCAAAATAAACCCCTGAAAATTTAAGCCCTAATCAACAATAACATACATAACAAAGGCACATTTATCTCTAGCAAATTAAAACCAAAACCTTTTTTTTCAAAGTACAACAAAGAATGCGGGTTCTAAGCAGTTTTATTCTAACGAACCTCAAGAGTAGTTCTCTTCGTTGAATTGACCACCAAGAACTTCTTGAGCAGGCTCTCACAGTCAGTTGACAGGTAGAATGGAATTCGATATTTACCCTTTATAACGCGCTCACGAAGTTCCTTCAGAGTTATACACAATGCATCCATTATAACACATATAGTAATTTTATCTATTTCTACTTATAAGTCTAAGGTTTATTCAGCCTTCCACTCGTTAGGTGGCGGTTAAATGAATCGTAGGCCTTGGTTGGCGCAGTATGTTGGCTGCCGCATAAACAGTTATATTCGACTCCTGTAAAACTGTTATCATGTGCTTCTACTGTATACATGTATGTAAGGCACCCTGCATGGCTGCCGTTTCTACTATATGTATGTTCACTGTACAGCACAGTGCATTTGCAGGCGCTTAATTAAAGAAAAAGATTATTATTATTATTATTATTATTATACTTATAATCTAAACTGAAACAGATGTAGATATCAATAATGGAATTTGCAAAACTTGCTAAAGACAGAAAAGAATGGAGACACTGTAATGCCCAAAATGTTACAAAATGAGAATTTACAAAATGAATCAGATAACCGAATAGAAAATCTGAAGGCAATAAATAGCCTCACAGAAAAACATGAAACAAAGATACCGAAAGAGCAACTAAGTCGTAATTAAACATAATTATTTGGACTGATGAAAAAATTCACATAGATAGACAACCTTTGTAATGAACAGCAACGCTCAACAACGATTTCTAACTCTGACACAATGCACTCATAATAATAATCTTCGTTTAATATTTTCAAACCGACAATTACGCAGTATGATTACAAATCAGTATGAACGGATGATCACAAGTTATTACAGGAGTCGAATTTTAACTGTATATGGCAGCCAAGCAAGGCGCCCATCACGTCCTACATCTCATTTTAGCAACGCGCCATCTCACGTATGATAGGCTGAGTGGACCTTTGGGAGGGTTGCGGGAATCGATCCCGCTACCTGCTGCTCTTCATGCCGGTGATGTTACCACTACTCTATGGATCCCCTGTGGTGCTTTAATCCTTTAATGACGAGGACGCACTAACAGCTACTGGGAAAACAATACAGCTTTAAAGCGTTAACTCACGAGTCACAAATGAAACAAACTAAAAACAAAATAATCACTGACCTTCAAATTGGACCCATCAAATGGAAGAGATCCACTTGATAAAGTGTAGAGTATTACACCCAGACTCCAAACGTCAACTTCCGGACCAGTGTATTTCTTACCTGCAATTGGAAAAAGCAACATTAAAAAACATAAGTGAAGACCACAGAAAAGCAGACTAAGACAGACAGGTACACACAACCAAACAAAGAGAGGAACCAAGAAAGCAGGCTAAAATACACAAACTGACAAGCACATAAAAACAAAGAAACCAACCTTGGAAGAGTTCTGGTGCTGCGTACGGAGGACTTCCGCAAAATGTGTCCAATTTGCTTCCAAAACTAAACTCGTTACTAAATCCAAAGTCTGCAATCTTAATATTCATATCCTGGTCAAGAAGGAGATTCTCTGCCTAAAAATTCGAAATAATTGACACAGAAACGGATCAGTTAAACAGAAAATTAAAATACATAAAATTCTTGATAAAACCGAAAATATAAAACACTCAACATATTTGCACATAATACTGCGTCAGGCATTTACTATACAACACTAACATTCAATGAATTATATTAAAAAAAAAACAAATGTGTATAACTTTAGGCAACAATAAAAATACACTCACTATTGCAACACAACAGTTACAAACAATAAGCCAAAACACATTTAAATTTAAACAGGACATGAAATGTTTCTGTTAAGTCTTAACGCTTTTAACAAATTGGTTCCATAAAGACTGTTCTCAAATAACATGAGCCACATGAATATAAACAAATTAGACACTCAACAGAAGAAAAATCTGTGATCACTGTTCTCGAACAAATTACATCAGAAGCTGCATAAAATGGTCGTGTTTTAAGGAGGTCACGTTAGTTACGATTGTCCAGTGTTAATATAAAGCAACACACAACAACATACAGTGCTAATCAAATCAAATCTCATCAAGAACTTATATTTAACAACTATAATAAACACAGACTTTGAAAGTCACTCCCAGAATTTGTAAAATCAAAATCAGCCACTAACTCTGGTCCACATCAGAAAGAGCTTCTACAGACTAAAACAACTCAGTTGTTTCTTTTGACAGATACTGCTTTTCTTAACTATGTATAATATTCTTCACATTCAATTGCAAGAGAGAATCTGAAATCATTCTTACCTTGAGGTCTCTGTGTATGATGTTCTTCTGGTGACAGTAGTGAATGGCAGAGATGATCTACACATAGAAAATCAACAAGCAGTCGTGGATCTTTAGTTCAAGCATGTTGTGATTTTGACAAGTTTTCTAACAATAGGTGGCTCCATAAAAGGCAGACTTTAACAAATATATTCCTATTGCCAGTACTAGTATAGTTTGTCATCACAACTTAGTCCAAGAACTCTGAATATGTTGTCATCTTCCAACTCTGGATAGCAATCGATTGGTTGGGATACACGTTTGTGCACTATTCTGCCACTGGGTAAAATATCTCTATAGATAATTAACTAACTAACACCAATAACAATCAACCTTCAATAAAAAAAAGTCGCAGTTCAATTTACACTGTACATAAAAAAAATCACTGTACAGGAAAATAAAAAAATTAACAGCTTTATATAAGAAACCAAAGATGAAATCAGTGACTTACCTGTCGAAATTTTGCCCTTGCATCACGTTCTTTCATTCGGCCATTAGTAGCTAGGTAGTCGAAAATTTCACCTAAATTTAATAGTAAATCTGAGAATTAATTCCATGTAGGGATATAAATAAAATTCCCAAAGTCATTATGACAAACTGCACAACAAAATGAATTTTTTTTATATCTTCTGTAACTAGTCACCAAGAGCTGAAAGTTTAAAATATTAAACACATTTTTGATCATTGAAGAACTACAGAGATAATAAAAACTGATCACTAAAGACAGGAGACACTACATTAGAAAATATAATCAAATGGATGGATAGCTAAAAACAGGTTCACAAACAAATCCACAGGTTTGGTAAATTCATCTACTTAGCTGATTGTGTGTAGAACAGTATTTAAAACTCTACATAGCATTAACCGAAGAGGTCACACAACCAAGGATCAAACATGGTCTTTGAGTCAAAAACTATTGCTTCTGAACTGTAAGCTCAAAACACAAAATAAGCCACATTATCATCAGTCAGCAAGATAGACTGGGACAAAGTTTAAATGCCTTATTATACTAATCTATCCAGCAAAAATGAAAACTGAACTCATATTTGTGTTGTCATAGAGTTCGGAATCATAAAATTTATCAAACCATACTGTTAAATTAATTATTATTGCATTAATAATGATCTTCCATGATCTGATCAAGTTGGTGCAGTAATTAAGGGACGTTAAGCCAAAAACCTATTCATGACTGTGAAACCAGGATTAACAAACTTGGCTAGACCTGGGTAAATACTGATGGTTTAGAAGACATAAGGAAGAAAAGCAGCTCTTCCAAATTACAGACTGAGGCAGATTAAAATAAAGTTGCACATATGCACGTATTCTTGGCTTAAGCGACTAACCATACTTTGACAAAAAAGTAGTGCATTTGAATCTACCTCCACTGGCGTATTCCATCACAAGGTACATGTATTTCTCGCTTTCCATTACTTCAAAAAGCTTAACTACAAAACATAACCAAATGGTTAAAGATGGTCACACAGCTCACTTAATGTACAACTATGCAGCCCTGGTTTTTTCAGTAATGCAGGTGACAAAAGAAGAGAATACTTATTCTCTTCTTTTGTCATCTGCATTACTGTTATAAACACATTTGAACCCAACTCCCAGGTTCTAAATAATGCCAGGTACTAATAAAATTTCGTAATATGCCCCATTACAAAGTAAATGCAACTTGAAGCCGGCCAACCGGAAACATAAACCATAAACTGACTTGAAGTGGTAAATCTTTTTACAGCAAAGATAGGTTTAACAAGACAGTCACACACTTGAATAAATAAGTACTTTCCAAATTAAATAAATTAGTACTTTTCCAAGGAAGTAAGTAAGCTCCAAATAAGTACTTCACAGGATGATCCTAAAGTCAAAATTAAGTCTAAGTCAAGATTAATAAATTGGGCCCGAGATCAAAAGAACAGATCTACAGAACAGAACAAAACAGAAGAGAACAGCAGACAACGTAACTAAACTAGAAAGACCTCGTAATAGACCACTGGAAAGAAAGAAACACAAACAAAAGAACTAATACAATTCAGAAAGCAATACCTATGTTTGGATGGTCTAAGGCCTTCATTATCCGAACCTCTCTGAATAGCTGCAAACAAATGCAAGGCAGAGTAGGTCACAACGGCAAGTAAACCAATATTACAAGGATCACTTCAGAGTCAAAACATGTCAAACAATGAAGATGACAGATGCGAGTTCTTGAAAGCCTATTCCCTCCCCTCTCCTCAGTCTCGGACACATGGCTTTATTGTGCCAGAGGGTTCTGTCCCATGCAGACCAGGTGCATAAGCACACAGAGTGTGTACCTGATTCTTGACAAACAGACATAAAGTCAAGACACCGCATGGCGGGAGTAATGAGGTCATAGTGACAGTAAATTTATGTCCACTGTTCTTATTTTATGTATTGATGTATATATCTGCCGACCTGTAAAACGCTTTTAAAGAACCCCACAAGGGTGCATAATATGACAATCCAACAGATCCTACTATTACATATTACAGACTCATGTTGAATGTGGAATTCACATGCAAAAAGTTAGAACTCAAAGTAAAACTTCAGCCCTACAAAGTACAACAATATTTTAAGAAAAGTTGTTTTAAGGATGAACAGTTCTGCCAAGCATCTAGTGAATAAATGAATTACCAATCAACACACAAAATGCAAACACAAAAATAACAGGGACAAATAATGGACTCGAAAACACGTACAAATAACAGGCACAAATAACAGGTGCATATTACAGACACAAACAACAGGCACAAATAACAGGCACAAATAACAGACACAAACAATAGGCACAAATAACAGACACAACTAACAGGTACAAATAACAGACACAACTAACAGACACAACTAACAGGTACAAATAACAGGCACAAATAACAGGCACAAATAACAGACACAAACAATAGGCACAAATAACAGACACAACTAACAGGTACAAATAACAGGTACAAATAACAGGCACAAATAACAGGCACAAACAACAGACACAACAAACAGGTACAAAAATAACAGACACAGCAATAACAGACTCACAGAAAACAGAGGAAAAAGTGTATATTATGATAATAATGGCAAGATGTCAGGGCAGAAATTGACAAACATTTAATCTGATTTGCATATGTATATTTCCATAAAAATAACTTTTAAACAGAGAAAATAAACACCAATAATAGCGATGACAGCGTTGAACTCTGTCATCAAATCCTGGCTAACAAACCTTTTGCATGCCAGTCGTACTCAACTGAGTCTTATCAATGATTTTTATGGCAACCTGTTAACATATAACATAGGAAATTCAATAAACCACATGTAGCTTAGTTACACTAACTACAAAGTAGCTGCGATTGTAATTGTAATCAAACGTTTGTAAAAGCACCACTCAATGATTCAGTTAGCTATATGGCTTATTCATATTTAGTTACTACATTTTAACTATAGAGAGCTCAGGTTAGCACTCATTATAATTACATGGTTTGTACTGCACTGTTCAACTGGCTTACAATAAAGAAAGTATACCACGGTCCTAATACAAATGTTAAAAGGGAGGCTTACAAAAGAAAACATTTTTAAAGGAGAGCTCTTTCCAAACACATATGTAATGAGCTGTTGTAACAGGAAAAATTAATCATTGTGTTCATATTTGTAGCAACATGTATTTCAGGCTTACAGCACTTTTCAACCAAGCTTGCTAAACCAGATATTCTTATTCTACTACATTTTTTTTCTGACAAGAAATCGGACTATAAAACCTGAGTTTTCCAACATTCCCTTCTCAGATGGCCAAGTTTAAAAGTACCGAAGTACATCTCTACCGGTGACGTATCAAACTATCGTCCTATCTCTTATCTCAATTTCCTTTCCAAAATCTTGAAAAAAAATAGATGTAAATCACATGAGCAGTCACCTCTCATCGCCACAACCTGTACCTTTCTTTCCAATCTGCCTACCACAAATACCATTCAACTGAAACTGCACTAAATACCATTCACATAATCAGTTTCATGAATAAAGGAAAACTCTGCTGCGTCTCCTACCTGCTGCTTTTGATACCGTTTATCATAATCGACTATTCCTGGTTTCTGGTTTTTCTGATCTAACAGACTTCAACCTGGTTTCCCAAATGGATTATGAGTGCAATTTCACTTGAAGTTACCATAGACTTATGTCTTATGTAGGGCTGTACCGAATAGGTAATTATCACTATTCGGCCGAATACGAATAATTAGACAACTATTCGGCCGAATACAAATACGAATAGTGTACAAAATAGGTCTACCGACAACATTCAAAAATACGTTAACGTTCACTCACTGTACACAAAGAATGAGACTACTGACACTGCGATACCGCGGTCCAAGCAGTAGGCAACGCCTGGCTGCAACCACAGCATATATCATGTTAATGAGAGAGTTACTTCAGTCCACTCGCTATAGCAGCCGCATATGCAGAAACAGATGTCACGTGACCACTATTCGTATTCGGTCCGACCGCTACTATTCGACCGAATACCAAATAGATATTTGGCCCACTATTCGGCCCCGAAGCGAATACGAAGCGGATGTTCAATACAGCCCTAGTCTTATGACAAAAGCGCTATAGAAGTCGTTTCCTTAGATTAGACAGCAAAATTGTGTGCAAAATATTGATGCACTTCAGACATTAAATTTACCTGTCTTCCTGTAGGCATGTGTTTGGCCAGTTTGACCTTTGCAAAATTTCCTTTTCCAATTGTCCGGATGAGGCGGTAGTTACCGATGTTCTGAATTTCGCTTGGAAGCTGACTCCGTGTTGATCGAAACCGTGGCGGAAGGATAACTCCATTGTTGACGTGAGGTGAAAACTAAAACACATCACATCAGAAACTGAAAAACAGCAATGTCAGCATAACTGACATTAATCACTTGCATCTTCTGCCCCACTGGACAGACCAACTGGATTAATAGAAAGACCTTGTAACAGACCATTGTTTAGACAGAAGCACATGATTTTGCAGGATGTTAGGGCATGACCGATTTTTGGACTATACGGAATAATCAGGATCCGGAATGTCTAACCCGCCTTTGTGTTTCGGTGGCTTTGCTATGGACTAATAACAATTTATAGGCCACTCAATACACTTATAATCTTGACTGTTACTACTTACTAGGGCTGTCAACAAGGCCCCAGATTAACCCAGCACCCATTTGAAGGGTCGCACCTGGGCCCTTAAATCTACTGCCTGTAGCTGACACCAAGCCATTTGCCAATGATGAATAACTTGGAATTAGGCCTTAGTGCATAGATTAATTACTATTGGGATTCACCAAATAATGGCCTACACTATCTGGTATCAGTAAAAAACAAAATTGGTTAAGCCGTACTACATGTAGATGTCTGTCAGCCAAGATGGTCTTAGTGTCTTCTTCATTTTGACACAAGTAATCATGTGCTGAATTTGCTTGATCATTCTCATATTTTCAGACTTACACAGTGTCTTCTTGGAATTTGTGTTTTTGCATGGTATTTAGATACCATCAACAAAGCCCAATTTTCAGTTGAATTAGTTAACCTGTATGTGATGGACTGGTTCCTGTCTGGAAAGTATCGATCCCAGACTTACATATAGCACTGTCTGTAACTTGAAGAAGATCTGTGACCAACCAGCCAGCTACTGTCGGTCTTGTACTGATTTAGTGAAGGATATCCAGATACTGTGTCTTATACCATACACAAGGGAATGCGTCGGTTAACAAAAACTAAGCACTGTGGACATCATTCAGCTGTCGTAAATCCTCATCCTCAGTGCAACATGGATCAGAAACATGGTGTCAACTATTAATCCTGGATGGGACTCTCTTGGCCAGGCGCTGTGTTTGTGACAGTCTGTCAGTGGTGATATTTCCAGCTGTTTGAGCATCACTTCCTTATCGATGAATCTGTTGCTCTTAACAAAGTTTGACAGGTACCTAGAATCTGCTGTACATACATTCATTTACAAATATATCTGGTGCACCCGAGTAATGGTTATTTTTAAAATAAACCTATGAGAATGTTTCAGTTGCTTCCAAACCACGCGCCATGCCATATCAACATACCACATATTGGCTTCGCAAGTGTTGCAATTTATTAAACTTGTTTTATTGAAATTGTATTCCCTCTCATGACAATATCTGCATACAAAAAAGTACTTTTTCGAAACCTGATAATACCAGGCAACGCTGCAATTTTATTATGTGTATTAGAGGTAGCCAAACGCAATAAAATAATGTCATCTACTCTGTATTTATGCATTAATTTATGCTTCCTTGTGCATTGTCAACTGTAACAATCTAAGTCAGGTTTAAGGTTGGACCTTCTATTTATAGGTATGACTGTTCAGTGAGCATTGTCTGCTCAGACGTCATGAAACATGCCTCAAATACAAGACTAAATCAAGTAAACTGATTATATATATACATGTATATATATATGTATATATATATATATATATATTCATTTATTGAGCTCTTGCTGACAAACTGCAGCCAGTTGATGAATTTATACATCTGGTTTTACAGGAGTACAAAACAGAATTACTGCAGTTTTCATTTGAATCATTCAGAAAACCTAATCCTGGATGACAATATCAAGTTTGTCTTGTGACTCACAACTTCCAAAAAGATGTTTCAAGGTTAAGCAGATGGATCAATGAAGTGTGACACTGTCTCCTGCTGACAAAACAACTCACCTTACGTGCTGAATCAGTGCCAGTAGAGTACTGGACCACTCCTGTTGGTTTGTAGGCTGACATTTTCGAAAAGTTATTAGAAGACAAGCTGAAACAATATTCATAAACTTTAACGTAAATTATACACAAACTTTTCAAGAGAATAAATACAACATAAAAGTACCAGTAACATGCTAACCAACAAGGTGAAATTACAAGCGCTACAGCAGACATCCACTTAAAGTCAGTCATAAGGAAATTTGTCAATTTGTTACTCGCTTACCCAGGAGCGTCTACACCATAGAAACCTTGGAGCAAATGCTCCATCCCAAAAATAGGGGGGGAAGGTCTGTCAGTGTGTGTGCCACCATTTTAGGGGGGGGAAGGAACAGGGAGGGGGAAAAGAGGGGGAAAAGGGACGTTGCTCCAATGACTTAGGGGGGATAGACGCTCCTGCGCTTACCACATTCCCCGAAGTTGAGAATAACAGTTCACAGATTAACTGTGAGTTTCTTTTTAGCACAAAATATGTTCTATATATGTTTTACTGGTTTATTTCTAATATTTCTTAAAACCTAAATGTTAACTATCAGTGACAATGATGCACAGAGTGGAAAATTAATACCACTAGACATGATGGAGGGACTACTTATTACCATCTGTTATTCAGTAGTATTACTAACTAAGATAAATTACACCAATAACGACATTTCTCCTAGCAGTTTCTTTAATGCAGCACATAATCAAACTATAATATACTGCATCCAATCCTGGAAAATCCTGTGACCGCCATTACCATTGAAACCTTGTTCAACACCGTCTCCCTCAAACAACCAACCCCCATTCTGACCTGACATCGAAACTGGCTCTAACAGACTTGATTTGATATAGTGCTGGTCTCTCTGTCTCGTGTTTAGAAATTTAGGGAGGTACATTTATATTTACATACACCAGTGATTCTTAAAAAGCACAGCGTCACTGTTCAGTTACTAAACTGGCCAACAAACATATGTAAACACATACGTAAACTGTACTTTCAAATTCCTGCTAATCAACAACACGCTGTCCTCATACTACAAGATAAATAAAGCACTGAATACCGAAGCATACTCTGAGAGTGCTGCTGGGTGTGCAACACTCTCTTTCTTTTACATAGGACACTAAACTGCTTATCATTTTGGTGTTTGAAATGAGAGATTACCGGTAGCATGAAAAAAGAATTTAAGGCTATTGGTTGCAGAGCAATTTCATCCATTTGTTGCAAAGATTTTAAGACTTTCGCTTGTAAAACTGTAATTCTGATGAAAGTCTATTTTACACTGGTATACAACTCGGGAGTGCTCGCTTGTGCTTCATTTATATATCGATATTAAGTAAGACCTGTCGGCGATTTAACTGGTATAAATAATCCTGCGAAGTTGTCATAGGTAAAGTTCAAAATCATTCCCTATTATAACTCGGTTTAATAAACATAACTGATAATTTAGGTCAGCCAGGTGCCAAACTACAACAGAATTGCGCTATATAAACACAATTTAAAGTCCCTCAAAGACTTAATTAAATCTTCATGTTCGAATTACCAAAGCAATAAACGACAACAGAATCAAACACAGCAACTTTAGTTCGTACAAACTAACCACGTACTTTATTTACTTGTTTATTTTACACTTAAAATTCATGAACTTACAAAGTTAAAAGCGCAAACTCGGTGTACCATCGCACTTGAACCACAGAAAATTAATTTTACATAGGGTCAACACTTAAATTGCGTTATTATAGCGTCATCTGGCCAGTGATGGAAAACTGTACAAGAAACATTTTGGGTCTCTTCCTTAATTAAACACTATGGCCATGATGTAAAATTCCTAATTGTATCAATGCGCATCACATAATCGTAATCGTAATCGCAATTTTCTAAAGCTCCACTGTAAAGCTAAGTACCAGCTTATTCACGAGCGCTGTATCGTCCAGTATATATGTATATATGTATATGTCCAGAGATCGACATAGAATAATAATAATAATAATATTTATTCTTTAATTAAGCGCCTGCAAACGCACTGCGCTGTACATGTACATGTTATGCGATAAATCTTAACTACTAACAGAACAGACAGCCTGCAATACACGGCGCAACTTGCAGCCTACAAAGCATGTCCGCCTATGGGAATCGATCTCTGTACCTCTCGCACTCTACGCCAGATGTTATCCAATGCGCTATCGGGCCCCCCTGGCACGCAATTAGGCCTAATTTTGACCATGGCGCCCATAAAACAAATTGATAATGCAAGAAGATATCTTATTACAATAAGTAGTCAGGGGCAGATCCAGAGGGGGGGGCCAATCCGGCCATGGCCCCCCACTTGAAATTTTTCTTATTTACACAGGCGTTTTATGGGCGTTTTATGATGGTTACACAGGCGTGCCCCCCCCCCCCGTAGGCGGGGATGAGTCAAATGTACACAGGACGTTGGTCCCGCAGACGTACACTTAAGACATTAAAAAGGGTTAATGACTAAAAAAAAGTCATCAACTTTTTTGGGAGATGTATCATGTATGTACAATTTTTTGGCCCCCCCCTGATCGACCTTCTGGATCCGCCCCTGTAAGTAGTAAACTCAAATTCCGAAAACGTCACTTGAAAGCTAAGCGCAGGGTAGGACCTACCAGACTTTAATTTTGAGTGGAAAACCTGATGAGTGCTAATTTGCTAAATAAAGAACCTGTGGCAGATGACGATAGATGAGCGGCAATGCTGGCCGGCAGAAGAACAGAAAATTTGTGGAATTCAGGAGAGCTCGAGGTCGATCCAGAGTCGAGGTGCAAGTGCAATGTGGTGGTTGGCTCGGAAAACTCAGGTAAGTCGCTGATATGAATTCGGGCTTGCATGGTCCGTAGGCCTATGCGGGGACCCTAATTAAGTGACTTCGCGCCCATTCATGAAAACGGGCAGCAGTTAAGAATCTCGCGTAGGCCTACCCGATCAATTCATTGCTAAATGAGCATGGTCGAACAAGCCTGCATTGTCGCTATAGTAAAATATGTGGGGCCTACATTATTTTACATTTTACATTTTCGCAATATATTATAAATGCGCTTTACTCGCTTCTGAACGTTCCATCACCATTACGAACATAGGCCTATACTTCGAGTTCACTCCGAACATATGCTTGCGAACCTTCCAAGGACCAATGGTAACATAGCATTTATAGGCCTAGTATCCTTGGCCTAGTATCTATGTTTGTAATGGTAGAGCTGTACCGATATCACGTTTCCCGCTTATGCCGATACCGCGATCGATATATAGCTGATTATTGAAATAGCCGATACCGAGTATGAAGCCGATTATTTCATTATAGCCCAAAAACCAAGGACCTGCCCAAAAACTAGGCCCAGGACGCTGTATAAGGAGTTTCCAGCCCTGTGTATAATAGGTCCTTGGTTTCTACGGTGCCTAGTAAGTAGGCCTAGTGCAATGCTAAATATAATTTATATAAATCAATAATAAGAAACAAAGCATAGATATTTGTGCTCACTTTCTAAATACAAATCAATAATAAGAAACAAAACATAGATATTTGTGCTCATTTTTTATTTTGTAACGATTATTGTGCAAAAAACGTAAATTGTAAATTTTTTACATCGGCACCGATTATTTTTTGCCGATGCCGATTATAGGCCTACCGATTGCTCTAATCAGTGGCGTAACTTTGGTCTAAAAAGTGGGGGGTACCAATTTCTTGCATACACGAAGCAAGACGGAGACTGCGATATCTGGGAAAGCACAATAGTAATATATTGATTGGCATTGTTCAAAAGTGGGGGTACGGTACCCCAGTCCAAAAGTGGGGATACGGGTACCCCTCGTACGCCCCACAAATTACGCCTATGATATTATGTACATATATATACACACATATACATACACACACTGACCCACACACATATGCACACACATACAAACATGCATAATTTACAGCGTTGTAGGCCTATCTACAATATTTCATCACTTGAGGCTTTGATTAATATATTGTGGTGCTATGCAAATTAGCAAACTCCAGAAGCGTTCCCACAGAAACAGACGCCGCAAACATAACTTACTTAATTGGACCATACAATATAGCCTAGTTAATAGGCCTACTGCCCTACTGCATTACTAATATTATTACCGCTGCCGTTATTTTATTATTTTAATAAGCACTGTTAGGCCTATCGGTATTTACAAATTAGTTGACCAGTGTTAAAGATTTTCCGAGTTTTAAATATAAATGACGTCATTTCTGTGTTTTATTTCATTTATGCCGATGACGTCATCGCCTCTACTGTTTCCCTTTGTTGCGATTTTGTTGGTAAGCGTTTTTTCAAAACCGTTTCTTCTGAGCTTATATTCTGACCGAATTTCTTAGCATCTCCCTTTACAATTTTGGATTGACGGGTTGTTATTTGCTGTCAACTTGCATCACGTTGGGACGGATGATCAGAGGTCCGCGGTGGACGAGGCGCTGTCTTTTTATCGCCGGTGATCAGATAGTATATATATATATATATATATGCTTTTGCCTAACTGTACCATGCATTATTCTGCCTTGCTTTACTCTACCATGCATAGCCTTGCCTTGCCTTATTTTACCATGCATTACCTTATGTTACCATACGGTACCTCAGCTAATTTCATCTTACTTTACCTTACTTTATTTCGTTACTTTAGTTTGCGAAGGCGAATCGTCCTCTGGAAAGATGAGTCATCTGATGTATCTGATGTAATTAACGGCCGTCTGCTGCCGTAACTGTCCTCTGCCGTGGCGCGAACGAGGACGGGTGAGAGAAACGTCTAGCAATTATCCTACCTCACTTTACCCTGACTTACCTTGCATCACTTTACCTTTCCGTGCATTACCCTACCTTACTTTACTATGCATTACCCGTCCTATACTTTTGCATATGTCTTTTTTTTACCTAACCTTGCTTTAGTGCTTTACATTCCTTTACCTTATGTTACTTTACTTTGCTTAAATATAGCTTAACTTACCATACCTTGCCTTATCATAGGTAATGTTTTCTTATCTTGCCTCACTTTAAGTTTCCTTATCCTATCTTACCCTACCTGAACTGATCTTTCGTTTCTTGAACTTTGCCTATCTTACCTTATCTGACTCTATGTTTGACCAGCTCAATGCATATAACTCATTTTCATGCTACATTAGACGCTGGCACGAAATATAAGTTACTAATTAATATTATTATTATTAATTATTATTATTATTATTATTATTGATTACTATTATTATTGTTATTATTATTATTATTATTATTATTATTACTATTATTATTATAACAACAACAACAGCAACAACAGGGAAGCAAGATTTCAGGCAGTGACAGGAGGCTTGCGTGAGACCAGCCATCTGATCCAGCGCCCTCCAGTTGCCCTTCAAACAGGAAATACCCTTGAGCTAATCTCTCACAAATTAAATACTACACTGCGGACAAGTCAACTGCACACTCGACAATGTCAACTGCACGATTTGTGTAAGAAAACAGTCTATTTTAGGCCCTGAATTATAGGATGGCCCATGACCACAGAGCGATCATGAGTTACGATCAGCCTTTGTCTGTTCTTGAACACGCCAAGAAATGGAAGCCGCGTCTCTCGTCACAAAACCCTCGACGTTGCTGGGTCCTGATGAAACAGATGAACAGGTTTTGCAGACAATGAAAGGTAAGTAAATAAGACCTGGCATTGCATGTAAATACACCCGAAACTCTTTGTAACCAACTCCATTATAAAAAGAATTCTGAAATAACGCAGTGAGGACATGGGCACCAAATGTAGTTCAGCTTTAGAAAATGAGCTCTTCATAAAATGATCTTGTTATAAGTAGGGCTGCATTTCGATTAATTTTAATTCAGAGCGGCTATTCAGACAGCTATCGATTGGCGATCCGAGTCCTGTTGCCAGTGAGACCATGCAGAGAGGTTGATGCCTTGTAGGCCAACATTACAATTACACCTTATAACTTATAAGTACAAGGCATCAACCTCTCTGCATGGTCTCACTGGCAACCGGACTCGGATCGCCAATCGATAGCTGTCTGAATAGCCCCTCTGACTCTATGCAGCGCTCGTGCATAAGCTTGATGTGACGTTTTAGAAATCTGGAGTTTACGATTACAATTATGAAACATTTTTGCCGATTTACGATCAGTTGATGTCGATTATTGTCTGAAGTTTTCATAAAATTAATTTAATGTTGTATAAATCACACTGTAAACAAGTTTTCGCAACTTTTCGGAAGACGTCGTGCAGGGAAAGTCATAAATTGATATTCTAAATGCACGGTAGATCAAGAAAATATTTGGTTTTATGCATTTATATTGTATCTTCGTTTATTTATACAAATCCCACTGACAGAACGCAATGAGGTACAGTTCACTTGGGCACTGATTATATGCCATTAACCGTTTTTAAAACGTCATGCGTCAGAATGTTCCTGTCAGCAACTGTTCTAATACGTCATCCGAGCCCAGAAGTTCCTATTGTCTTTGACAGGAAGGGCAAACGGATGCAGTCTAGGTCTCATATTGTGCCGCGTGTCCTCTCTGTTAGTGCATAACGGTCGCAAAACACGCTGCTTGTTAGATATTATAGATCTAAACAGATTTTATGCATTTCATTTTTGCACACTTGCTACATCCGTAAAAAATTGACGGAATTACCCATTTAGTGAAGTCTGTGAAGACACAGTCATCTTTTCATAGCTCAACAGTTATATTGTGTACAGTCAATTTTACAAGCGCATGCAGATGGTTTTGTACAGTGTGAGATGTCTGCGTTCAGTGTTTAGGCTCAATCGTTGCCATGTAATGTAGTGTGCGAATGTAATTCACGTAATATATTGTAATTGAAGTACTGAACAGTTCTATAGCGCCTTCTGGTTGTCAGTCGAAGTTCAATTACACTAATTCGAGAACAGTAGTTTTCAAACAGGTGAGATAAATCAGGGTATGAGAGAGAGAGAGAGAGAGAGAGAGAGAGAGAGAGAGAGAGAGAGAGAGAGAGAGAGAGAGAGAGAGAGAGAGAGAGAGAGAGAGAGAGAGAGAGAGAGAGAGAGAGAGAGAGAGACAGACAGACAGACAGACAGACAGACAGACAGACAGACAGACAGACAGACAGACAGACAGACAGACAGACAGACAGACAGACAGACAT
The DNA here is from genome assembly GCA_963556255.1 of Allolobophora icterica. Lineage (NCBI taxonomy): Eukaryota > Metazoa > Annelida > Clitellata > Crassiclitellata > Lumbricidae > Allolobophora > Allolobophora icterica. The sequence goes on along the minus strand of OY744615.1, from coordinate 24,279,377 downwards.
ACAGACAGACAGACAGACAGACAGACAGAGACATAGACATAGACATAGACATAGACAGACAGACAGCGACAGAGACAGATACAGAAAAGAGACAGAGACAGAAAGAAAGAAAGGAAGGAAGAGAAACAGAGAGCTAAACAGACAGAGACAGACGTACGGCCCGAGAGAGATGTGGAGAGAAGAGTGCGCGGTACGATGGATCCACATGGCCTCAGACCTGGATAGCAGTAGAGGATGACTAAGAGTGGCAGCTGGAGTTACAATGACCAAAAATGGTAACGAGGTAGAATATTTCCTTATACGGACAGATTCCAGCTGCCTAAGCCAGAAGGACAACCCCTTCCACGAGTATAGAAAAAGAGCGTGCATTATAAAATGAGAATCTCGCTTTTACTATACATGCTGACTTTGGCGAAGAATAAACTTGTGAAACATACGAGACCGGCTATAGTCGATCGACGTAGTCTAGGACTAAGGTCTCTAGGATATTCTGTCATTTGCTGTCCAATTACATGACCAGAGTTTTATCATTCCTAGTTTTTCAGTTTGGTGTAAAGGAGTATCAATATCTTTTCTGCAGTTTAAAATCAATTAAACTAAACATTAAGCTAGTTAACAGAACTAACAATAACACAAATAATTTATGAGTTAAGTAAGTAAGTAAGTATATTCTTTCTTGTACCAATTGCACAACCGCACTTTGGTGTACATACATTTAAGCAAGGCATGGACAATTTCTTTTAACAGAGGGCCGTATGCCAATCGCAGGCTATTTTTTACAGATTAATTTGCCCCAGAATATGAGACAGTAGACCTATTAATTTTATTCGAAATAAATATTTCGGAATAACTTTTACGGTTAAACTTCAAGTTTTAAGTAAATTAAAGTAATTTTTTGATGAAAACATAATTATCCTAATACTATATAGTCCTACACTAGAATAAAAACAAAATATGCTTCAAGTTTCTTCAGTTTTAAAATACCTAAAACCAGTCTTGTTGTCCTCGAGACCAAGGTCTTGGTCTCGAGTGCACTCGAGTTCGTTTTTAAAAGTCTTGGTCTTGGTCTTGGTCTTGAGACCAAGGTCTTGGTCTTGAGGTTCAAGGTCTTGGTCTTGGTCTTGGTCTTGAGGTTCAAAGTCTTGGTCTTGGTTTTGCAAGACCAAGACCAAGGCTTTTGTCAAGATGAACAGTCATTAATTTTAACGAACGGCAAGACTTTTAAAATTTATCCATTAATTACTCATAGGGCCTACAGCTATTACTTTAGTATTTACACGGTGTGAATGAGGCTTCACTGTTGTTTTGGACAATTAGTTTTACTTCCGGTTATTTACCATGGAATGATTTCAAAACACTCATGATTAATTTGTACATTTACATCCGGTTCTTGAAAAGCTGCTTTGTGTGCTAGCGATTTCAGCACATGTAGACCGTGTTTTTTTCACATGGCAGAATTTTTATGAGGCCCGACAGGTCACGTCTTGGTCAGAAAATTCTGAGCAAATTGGTTTTTATAAAATTCAACAGGCATTTGGAATAACAATTCGCATGAAGGACTTTTGTAAATACGAATTCGGAATTCTCTGCAGTCTCCATTTAGAGTTGTTTTGCTTGAATAAAAGAAAAAAACTCATGTTTTCATTAAACTAACGAGTAGTCCGACTGGACAATTTTTAATAAGGAATAGAAGTCTGGATACGACTGTGATTTTTTGGGTCTTGGTCTCGGTCTTGGTCTTGAGGTTCAAGGTCTTGGTCTTGGTCTCGAGGTTCAAGGTCTTGGTCTTGGTCTTGAGGTTCAAGGTCTTGGTCTTGGTCTTGAGGTTCAAGGTCTTGGTCTTGGTCTTGGTCTTGAGGTTTAAGGTCTTGACAACAAGACTGCCTAAAACCTGTTAGTCTGTGCAATGTATCCATTAGACTGGTGTGTAATTATATTTAATGATTAATGTGAGATCTGACACTTCTTCTCACGATACAAATCCGGAAAGTTTGCTTTGATGTTCGAAGTGGCAATTCGAAGTTCATTGGAGAGATTATCATCTGTTAGTCTGTATCCGTTTTTGCATTTTGTTAGTTTCATCTTTGAGAAGAACTGTTCACAAGTACATGTTCTTGGAAACAGTGCAACCATTTTCGGGACATGAAGTCTAAGTGAAGGGTAAGAATCCTGAGAAATGTACAGTTTGTAGAACTAAATCAGAGGTGCCTCACGAAATTTCCTTTCCAATTCACTGTTGCACTGGAGTTCAATCAATTCCATTTGCATGGAGTCTGGTGCTGAATTGGCATCAATCGATAAGGGAGATCCAAACAAGTTGGTCTAGTTCATGAGCAGTAAACTAAGCAAATCTGGATTGTAAACTATCCAATATGGGGTCTTGTTTCATGCAGAGAGTCATTATATTGATGATTGAGTAGTAAACTATAGTTGACTAGACGAGGGAACGGATTCTTAATAGATAAGAAACAGATGTTTTAATGTCGGCCTACCGCCTACGTACAGAAATCCAGATATTAAGGACCGGGTTAAAGGTTCCCAAGTGCTAATATGCTGATATAAAAGACATGTCAATGGCCGGTCCAAAGGTCCCAGAGACCGGATCCGGCCCGCGGGCCGTATGTTGCCAACTCGTGATCTAAGCGGAGTATAAATAATATTCTAATCATAAGCACCATATTCATGCTAGAGGGTTTGCTGTCGTCGCGTGACGCGTTGCACGCAGAAGCTCCACAACCATTCCACGCGCAGTAAAACAATCAAAACAATTAGTTTACAACAAATTTTTCGAATCATGACATCATTTTCGAATCGAATCGAATACCGCCGCCCGATTCGTTTTCGAATCGAATATCCAAGCTTCGCAGGTCCCTATTTAAATGTGTTCTTTGGTTTCGGTGTATTCTTTAGTTCAGACAGTTCTTTAGTTTAGATGTGTTCTTTAGTTAAGATATGTTCATTAGTCAAGACGTGTGCTTTAGTTAGCATAGTTCTTAAGTTTGGTGTGTTTCTCAGTTAGAATAGTTTCTTACTTAAGATATGTTCCTTAGGTAAAAAAGTTTAGATGTGTTCTTTAGTTCAGATAGTTCTTTAGCTTAGATGTGTTCTGTAGTTAAGATACTTCTTTAGTTAAGATGTGTTCTTTAGTCAATATATGTTCTTTAGTTAAGCTGTGTTTTAGTTAAGTTGCGTTCTTTAGTTAATATATGTTCCTTAGTTAAGATGTGTTTGCAGTTTTCATGTTCTTTAGTTAAGGCATATTCTTTAGTTAAGATATGTTCTTTAGTTAAGATATGTTTTAATTAAGATATGTTCTTTAATTAAGATGTGTTCTTTAGTTGAGATAGTTCTTTAGTTAATGTGTGTTCTTTAGTTAAGATAGTTCTTTAATTAAGAGGTGTTCTTTAGTTAAGAGAGTCCTTTAGTTAAGATAGTTCTTTAGTTAATATATGCTCATTAGTTAAAATGTGTTTTTTAGTTAAGATATTGTTAGATACTTACTCTATTGCCCTTAGTTATATTCGTTATGAGGGCAGATGTTACGCTTGACCAGTTCCGTATAAGCAGTGGTTCAAGATAGGTTGCTATATAAGCGTTGCCTTTGAAGGAGTGTTGGCATTTTGTTTCCGATCCGACGAGATCTGTTGGTTAGTTAAGTTTTCTGCCAAGTCTCCTTTTGTACGTAGAGTTTTCTAGGAGAACCACACCAGGTCAACTCCTGTTGTTTTTCCAGTTCATTGTCTAATGTTTTTCGTAACCGACAGCGCTGCTGTTTATTTGAGGCGCCGGTTAAGTTCATTCTTCGACTGATGAAGAAGTGCTTGTTTTTTCAGCTACGGCCTTTTGTATTCAACTCGTTGACTTGGAAGACATTGCTTTTGTGTCTACGTTCGTTTCGCCTGTAATGAACGGTTGGTTAAAAATTTGGAAAGGTAGACTGTTGTACATCATTATTTGTTTGTAAAGAAACTATTTTATTCATACTCCTAGTTCGAGCTAATTAGGCCTACTTATATTATAGAGGACCATGTAACAATATGTTCTTTAGTTAAGATGTGTTCTTTAGTTAAGACGTGTTCTTAAATTAAGATGTGTTTTTAGTTAAGGTTGTTCTTTAGTTTAGATGTGTTGTTAAGTTAAGACAGTTCTTTATTTTTGATGGGCTCTTTATTTAAGATAGTTCTTTAGTTAAGATGTGTTGTTTAGTTAAGATAGCTCTTTAGTTAATATGTGTTATTTAGTTTAGTTATGTTTTTAGTTATGATAGATCTTTAGTTTAGATGTGTTATTTAGTTAAGATGTGTCCTTTAGTTAAGATGTGTCCTTTAGTTAAGACATGTTCTTTAGTTAAAATAATAACACGGACAATTTGTAGAGCGGCGGCGAACTTGACCATGCCGATACAAGTGCGCTGTTAATGTTCTCTTTAGTTAAGATAGTTTTTTGGATAGGAGAGTCTTTTTAGTTAAGATATGTTCTGTAGTTGAGATGTGTTCTTCAGCTAAGATATGTTCTTTAGCTAATATAGTTCTTTAGTTAAGTTGTGTTCTTTATTAGAGTTATATTCTTTAGTTAAGATATGTTTTTATTTAAGATATTCTCTTTAGTTATGATGTGTTCTTTATTTAAGTTATGTTCTTCAGCTAAGATGTGTTTTTATTTAAGATATCCTCTTTAGTTAAGATAGTTCTTTAGTTAAGATGTGTTCTTTAGTTAAGATGTGTTCTTTAGTTTCTGTGTGTTCTTTAGTACAGATAGTTCTTTAGTTTAGATGCGTTCTTTGGTTAACATATGTTCTTTCATAAAGATGTGTTTTTTAAGCTGAGATATGTTCTTTAGTTAAGATGTGTTCTTTAGTTAAGATAGTTCTTCAGTTTAGATGTGTTTTGTGGTTAAGATTGTTCTTTCGTTAAGATGTGTTCTTTAGTTAGGATAGTTCTTTCGTTAAGATGAGCTCTTTAGTTAAGATATGTGTTTTGGTCAAGATATGTTCTTTGGCTTAGATGTCTTCTTTTATTAAGATAATTTTTAGTTTAGATTTGTTTTTTAGTTAAGTATTTCTTCAGTTTATATGTGTTCTTCAGTTAAGATAGTTCTTTTGTTAACACAAATTCTTTAGTTAAGATAGTTCTTTAGTTAAGATATGTTCTTTAGTCAAGATACGGTAGTTCTTTAGCTAAGATAGGCCTAACTCTTTAGTTAAGATGTGCTCTTTAGGTGTTCTTTAGTTAAGATGAGTTCTTTAATCAAGATATATTCTTTAGTTAATATGCGTTTTTAGTTGAGTTGCGTTCTTTAGTTGAGAAAATTGTGTTCTTTAGATAAGACAGGTTTTTTAGTTACAATAAAGTCTGCGCTTGTGAATGGTACTGCGTTGTGTGGGATGGTTGAGAAATTACCTGATGGCATTGATATGCCTTCTGTGGCGTAACTGGCTCTTGACCCTTTTCCTCTGAATGGAAGGCAGCGGACGACTCGGCGCCACGTTTACCAGGATACCGATGACCGAGTCGCCCGGATGTCCGAGCGCGTGTCCGGCTCCCGGAGTATAGCAGGAGACTTAAGAAACAACTCAGTTCTGCAGAAAGTTTCTTTAATCCACAATTCTTCAAAGTAGTAGGCAAAAGTTCGACACTCAAGAACTCGCAATTCGAACACAAACTCTTGACAAAGTTCACTTTCATCAAAGTATTGTTACGAAAATGTCCAAGTTTCTCCGAAACAACGCAATGTTGCGAAATCAATGCTTAACTGACGACCGAACTAAACTCTCTCTACAACTGCTTCAACTCCAACTTCTTAACTCAACTCCACGACGACTCCTTTACCGAGCTGACTACTAGACTAGACTATCTAATCAAAGGGGTCCTATTTATACCCCGCGGTGGTGAAGTTTTCCACCGCGGTTAAAAGAGAAATTTCACCGGCCCTTATTACTATACAAAATATCGGTGAAGTTCCGGAGAAATTTCACCGGCCTATCGTTGGTGAATATTCGTACCAAGAAACTTAAGACACAAGGCATTTGGCGCACAAAAGTTTCACCGGTGAAGTTTCACCTTCACCGGCCATGCATCTAACGCTAAGTACTGGCAAAAACTTCACCGGCCCATATTCGGTGCAAATGCACTCAAATGAACTCACAAAAATGCATGGCATACAGAATTTGGCGGGCACCAATCGTCACCGGTGAAAATCTAGCCTTCACCGACTATGCAGCTAACGCTAATTATCAGCAAAATTTCACCGGAGCAAATGCATATTCATGAGCTCCAAACTAAACCGTGGCAAAAAAATGAAACTTCACCAGTACATTAAGTGTCATGTAAAGCAAACATAAATAAGTGCCAGTCCATACAGCACACTCAAACAAACACGGGAGGGCACAGGCCCTGTTTCTCTACACTTCATTCTGATAATTTGATATAGCGCCTCTTCAAGATACCCACTCAGAGGCGCTCCCAGCCTAGCCACAACTAAAAAATGTGATTTGAGGGATTTACAAAAAGCAGGCGAGTTTAACCGTGGCAGCAAGCGCAGGTCTAGTGGGAGGCCATTCCAGATCGAGGGTCCCACAACCGAAAAGGTAAGTCCTTGACCATTATTAATTTAAAAGTTGTCACGAGTTCTGTGTTCATAAATATTATTTGCAAAAACGTCATTTTGCTCCCTCTGCGGACGGCCATGTTCGAGACGGAAGCACGGGATCTGGGTTGCATTGCTCAACTCTTGGTGTGTGATATCACCGGTACTGTGTATATATAACTCTTACACAAGTAAATATTTTTGTAAGGAGACTACATCTATGGCTATTGTACGTGTTTAAACTCTGCTTAGGTTATATGAGAGCAAATTTATGGTGCTGTTGAAAATTAATACTATAAGAAGCAAACAGATGGTGCAAAGGTTTTATTTATGACAGGGCTAGACTTGAGGGCATGCGAGGTGCTTAAGAGCACGCATGAGCTGGACAGAGGCGTAGCTAGGAGGGGAGCAGGGGGAGCGGCCGCTCCCTCTGAGACCATTTTCCAAGATGTGGGGCCTTTTTCACAGTTTACTTATTCCATTCGTTCAAAATTTATTCCAATCGTTCACATTTTTTTTATTCCAATCGTTCGAACGACATAATTTGTTTTCTGGAACTCTAGAAAGACTTTGCGATACCAGATGGGCATTCAGAAATTCAGCAGTACATGTAGGCCTACTCTTGCAGAATTTACCAGAACTAATAGATGCCCTGCATATATACTTGTGGATGGTAAGATTAAAAGCTGCACTACGAAACAGCTGACTGAGGCAAAGGGTATGCTTGTAACCCTTGATACGTTCGAATTCTTAGTTCTTCTAATATTCTGGAAAGAGTGCTAGAGAAGGCTTTCAGTTTATCCACATATTTACAGAGAAGTAGCATTGATTTGGTAACACCTTCACATTTGATTCAACTTTATGAAAACGATATTAAAATATGCGAACTGAATTCAAATTTGAGTTTGAACGGATTGAGAATGAAGCAACCGAGCTGGTTCAAACATGTGATATTACTACTGACTATAGGGGCCTAAGCAACACAGAGTTCGAAAAAGAAAGAGATTCCATGAGTGGATAACCGAATATCTTATTCATGGTTGAAACCTAACTAGTGTCACTAGATTGTGTCCCAAATCTTGACTTGAGTACTGTTCCTCACTCTACTATGGCCTAGTTTCTAGTCGTTTGGCGTGCCTCAATCGAGTGCAATGCTCTGCGGCACGTCTTATTGGTCGAATACCAAACTTTGGTCAGGTCTCTGCAGTCTCGTTGTCAAGACCTTAAACCTCAAGACCAAGACCAAGACTTTGAACCTCAAGACCAAGACCTTGAACCTCGAGACCAAGACCAAAACTTTGAACCTCAAGACCAAGACCGAGACCAAGACCCAACAAATCACATTCAAGCCAAGATCTCTTTTTCTTACAAAAAAATTGTCAAGTCGGACTACTCGCTATTTTAGTGAAAACGTGAATCTTTTATTTTATTCAAGCAAATTAACTTTAAATGCAGACTTCAGAGAATTCCGAATTCATATTTACAAAAGTCCTTCATGCAAAATGTTATTCCAAATGACTTTTGTATTCTATAAAAATCAATTCGCTCAGAATTTTCTGACCAAGATGTGCCTTGTAGGGTCTCATAAAACTTTCACCATGTGAAAAGATACTTTTCATAGGTTCTGAAGTCGCTGGCACACACTGTAGCTTTTCAAGCACTGGATTTAAATGTACAAATCGTGAGCATTTTTTAAAATCCTCCCATGGTTTATCCTGTACATGGTTTATCAGACTGTCTGGCTCAGAAAAAACCTCGGCAGGGCTTCCAGATACAGCATAACTTAGTTGCTGCTGCCGATGGCGAGACCAAGACCAAGACTTTGAACCTCAAGACCAAGACCAAGACTTTTGGTCTCAAGACCAAGACCAAGACTTTTAAAAACGAACTCGAGTGCACTCGAGACCAAGACCTTGGTCTCGAGGACAACAAGTCTGGGTCTCTGGTTATATGCTGTAGATCCTGTACTGGCTCCAGCCAACTGTCAGCCAGCGTGTAGTATAAGGGTTGTTTCCCTGGTCTGGAGGTGCTTGCTGGGATGCGCTTCAGCTTATCTGCGGGTCCTTTGCCGCCCCATGCTGGGAGTTCAGGGTAGTCGCCACCTCCGATCTTCGGGCAAAGGGGTACTCATTGTGCCTTTTGCCCGCTCAGCCACCATGCAGAACCGTGTTTTTCAGTGGTGGGCCCGACGGCATGGAACGGGCTTCCCGGATCTATGCCTGTTCCAGAGAATTCCCTTTTATACATTCTATACTCGATTGAAAACTGTCTTGTTTGACCGTGCAGGAGTCGGGAGCATCTCTGAGTATCATTTAGCCCCCCTGAGGAGGTGCTATATAAATACTCGAATGAATGAATGAATAAATAGCACAGCTAATAGATTTGAGCATTTCACAAATGTGGCTTCCAAATTTAGTTGTGTTAATTAGATTCAAAGCATTTTTGCAACGTGAATGCCGATAACTATTTATTTTGGTAGTTGGGGCCTTTTTCATGTGCTCGCTCCCTCTGGTGTTGAAACCTGGCTACGCCACTGGAGCTGGACATCTGCTGTCGTGATTAAACTGGTGCCCTGCGCTTGGCTTTCGAGTGGCGCTTTAATAGTTCGGAATGTGCGATTGCGATTACGAACTGCATGCTGGTTTTGATTGGTCTCATTTGATTAGACCTACTAGTAGGCTGTCCGTAGAATTCTTTGGTGGTACATAATAGTCCATGAGAGAGGCTCACAGCCTTAAGCAATTTGTACGTCAAAGGGAAGTTTCTCTATGCAATAGCCAGTGCTTTTTTTCAGCCGGAACGCGTTCCGGCACCTTTTTCAGCTAATAAAAAATTATTTATTTTAATAATAAAAACAATAAGTTAGTTATTTTAATTTAATTTAAGTGTTTTTGAAATTTTTTCAGTGTTTATTGAGACCCCTCCCAACCCCCAGTCGCATTTTCTCGTGATTTTAGCCCGCCCATAATTGTTGCGTTCCGGAACCTTTTGTTCCGTTCCGGAACCTTTTTTCCTAGAAAAAATACTGGCAATAGCTGTTGCCGTTATTGTAATTGTTATTGAATGTTAGCCTTTAGAGCAGTGGTGCACAACCTCCGGCCCGCGGGCCAAATCTGGCCCCCGACGAGTCTTCATGTGGCCCGCGATGTCCAACAGGAAAAGCGACTATTTATGAGCCAGCATTGACATTATGTCTACAAGAGATCCTGAGTGGCCGAGTGGGTTTGTAGCCCGCTAGCCACGCCGGCGGCCCGGGTTCGATTCCCGGTCGGTCGGTTTCTCAGAGATTAATTTCTCGGATCTTTACTGCGGGTGGCTCGGTCGCAATATAAACGTGGAGTACGAGGTTGTACTCTGCCTCCGACACTGATCATCTTCGATATGAAAAAGTGTCGTTAAGCCGATATACAACATTATGTCTACAGTTACTTGCGCACTGTGGTCATTGGAAAAACCATCAGTATTATAGTAATATAGATGTACCACGAGTCCCCTTCCTCCATAACTTTTTATATTTACTTTTGTACTTGTTTTAGTGCACACATTATCTTCATAAATTTTGACATGCATTCATCCCAACAAAGCGGAGTCATTGCTTGTTTGGCCCCCGAAGGGTTCAAAGAAATTGTTTAGTGGCCCTTGGCCGAAAAAGGTTGTGCACCACTGCTTTAGAGGCACCTCCACAGACGAGTAGGCCTATAGATAACGCTGTTTCACATTGCAGACATATATATTCTGTGGAGCTGTATGTCAGACGTCCTTGTAGAGAACATTTTCGGCTTCATCAACAGCCCTGATTATGTCCTGGTAATTGACCCCAGAAAGAAATACAAGTATGTACAGAAGCCTATCAGGGTAATATATTCTGTGAATGAGTGCGTCGTAAACTCGAGAATTTTACAGCGCCTAAAGCTCAACAGCGCTGCTCTGATTATGTCCTGGAAATTGACCTTAGAAAAGGAAGAAAATTACAGAAGCTGATAGCGGCAATATATTCTAGCTGTTCCTTGTTGAATCGTAATCTCGAGATTTTTATAGCGCCGAAAAGTTAGGTCGCGCCGCGGGAACTAGCCTATCCGTAACCGCTCAGTCAAAATAAAATCGACAGGCAATTAAGGACAGCTTCGGAATAAAATTTGATGTATCAACTCAAAGCATATTGCTGTTAGTTCAGATTTAGATCATTCACCTGCGGACCAACCGTTTGAGTTGTAATTGCAAGAGTATTAGCGAATTTATGTAACGACAGTTCAAGAGAAATTCATCCAAGGCGTTCCCCATCCGACAGTACAAACTACTATTGTCACATGCAGAAATGGCAAAATGTATCAAGTAGCTCATTGCACAGTTTGCTATGGAGTTTATTCCAGAAAAATAGGTCGATCACAATGAGGCATCAATGTCGAATTGAATGGATGCATCGTATTTTAGGTCATAGCTACGGACTCCAGACAGAAACCCCAACATATATCCACGAACACGCTAAAGCGGCATTCTAACTATCCACGTATATAAGATCAGGCCCGCATTAAGGAGGGGGATGGTACTAAGGGTGCTGCAGGTTGTACTGTTCGACGGAAAGAGGTCGTCTGTGCGTCGTCTCCTCCACAGGGTACCTCAGGGGTCGGTTCTTGGACCACTGCTGTACCTCCTTTACACCGCAGATCTCACTAACCTCGCCACCCGATTGGGCCTGTCGTCTCACTTCTACGCCGATGACACGCAGTTATATATATATATATATATATATATATATATATATATATATATATATATATATATATATATATATACGACTGGCCCAAGATCGGAGATCCCTCAACTTCAGCGTCGAATGGAGGTTGGTGTTGATGAAGTCGCGGCCTGGATGAACTCGAATCGTCTGCTTCTGAACCCTGACAAGACAGACTTCCTCTGGTGTGCGACACGCAGACGTCGTAGTCAGTTGAGTGCCGTTCCCTTAGAGGTCTGTGGGGTACGACTGCCACCCTCTGGCGCGGTTCGCGACCTGGATGTCCTACTCGAGTCTGATCTGCTGATGGCGGGCCATGTAAATCAGTTGTTCAGCAGATGCTTCCGTCAATTGAGGCTATTCAGGAGCTGCATACGATCAATACCTTTCGGGGCAGCAAAAACTACAGTCGTCTGTGTCGTGGTCACTCAGGTCGACCGCTGAAACAGCCTACTCGCGGGATCGCCTAATTGTCTGTTGGGCAGTCCGTCCTGAATTCGGCATCCAGACTTTTCTGTAAGCGCAAGAAGTATGATCATGTTACACCGCTGCATCGCGACGTACTGCACTAGCTACACACTACTACAAGCTGACTAGCACTGAGCCGTGTTGAACTTTTCAAAGCGCCCTTGTAACGGCATGTGTCGTGTTACGCCGCTGAAGAAATCATCGTATTCATCATCATCATCATCATCATCATCATCATCACCATCATCATCATCATCATCGTCGTCGTCATCATCATCATCGTCGTCGTCATCATCATCATCATCGTCGTCGTCGTCGTCGTCATCATCATCATCATCATCACCATCGTCATCATCATCATCATTATCATCATAGACGTAAACGGTCCCACGTAGCAAGCAGAAGATGTTGTTAAACCCTGAATACTAACAACCCTTATAAGTTAAAAGGCTAGATGCTGTCGTGCATGCTTGGCTGGACTGTCACTCTTGATCCGTAGCTGACTTATTGTGGGATTGTACTGTTGCAACTGTCCTCTAGCATTCCTTGTACTTATCATCTGGTCTGTCCCCGCCGGGTCACCGTAGCCAATATTACCACATCGCAGCACTCGGTTTAATGCCATGTTTGGCGTGCATACATGCAAGTCAAGTACCGCAGCTTATAGTAAATGGGCTGACCCTGAAAGCTGGTTTGAGGCAGGCTTTCTTGTTTGCTTTAGGCATGAAATAGGTAAACGTTGCATGAGCAGGATCATTCTGATTGTGATCAGAGCATTCACCTGCAGTTGTGCTTTATCTCTTGAAGACAGAACATGGCGATTGGCTTCTTCCTCGTAGTCTGGCCTTTGATGGCCTTCGTCGGTCTATTGTTTGTTACTTTCCTCGTTTTAACAGTCTATATCTACGTCGTTCATCGTCGCTACGACCATCTTCCAGGTCCACCGTACTCTAGGCAAGTGTACAGCAGCTGTCTTCATCATGTACGAGTGTTCGGAACGCATGCGACAGACAGACAGACAGACAGACAGACAGACAGACAGACAGACAGACAGACAGATGGGACAGATAAGCTCACACTTTAAAACATAAACATAAACAATTCATCATCATCATCATCAATCACCATGAGCATGCTCGTAGGCGTCCAATGTCAGCTTCGTCTTCCTCCTCCAGCCTCGTCTGTCCTGAGCCAGATGAAACAGTTTCTGTAGTGAGTCACCGCACCAGTCCTCTATGACCTCCCTCCATTCCCGATGTGGTCTACCTTTCTTGTTAGTTCCATCCATTATTCCGAAAACCAGAGTCTTAAGTTTTCTGTCGTCCGTCATTCTAGCGATATGCCCGAAAAACCTCAGTTTACGCCTCATAGCTTTTTGTAAGATCGTATCTGCTCTGTCCACTCGCCGAAATATAAACAATTATAAATATAAACAATTATAAACAATTATACATGGATAAATACTCGGATGCATTGCATAACCACATACACACAAACAAAGAAACATACATACCTACATACAGGACAGACGAGACAGGACAGAGAAGACAGAAATACTGACAGAACAGACAGCCACTTACACAGATAGAGTAATAACATCAAAGATTTACAAAAGCATCAGGTACGAAAACAGCCTTGCTGTGCAGAAGAACACGGTTATTATGATATAGAATAGATTCAAAAGAATTTAATATAGAATGGGTAATAATATTGATAATAATAAAACATAAATAAAAATAATGATTATAATAATCATAAAATAATAATAAAAAAATTAAATGTAATGACTAAACAATAATTATAGTAATAAGAACGATAATGATGATAATAATGGATAAGAAAGATCTATGTTACCTACAATAGGAGGAACGACAGGAAAAATGTATTGGTCATGGCTGAAACAGAACTCACTCTTGAGAACCGTCATTGAGGGCAGAATAGACAGGAGGAGGACAAGAAGAAGTGGGTCATTCTCCGATGCTGCTGGATTGGATAAAAACGGATGGATACAACTATGATCTCAACAGCGACAGGAGAGAGGTCATCGCACGCTTGAACCTGCGGCAGGTTCAAGCGTCTTACCTACCTAAGGGCAGAGAACCGGAAGATGAATAGCAGTTATTTGAATCCCAAGGGATCATTTGAAGAGATATAGTTTTCTGCCGTACATGGAGAGGATTAGTTTGATCTTCATTGATGCAGCCGAATCCTAACCGTAGCTTCATCTGTTATTTTGTTTCAGTTTCTACCTAGGCCACTTGGCTGAGATGCGCAACTATTATGTCAAGGGGGAGTTCGTTGGCCAACTGCTCCACCAATGGTATTTATTAACATGGCATTCAAATTATAATTATACTTCTGTATCCAAGTATGTGGGTATTTTGTTAGCCTGCAACCTTAACTATTGACATTCCCAAAACAACACTCAATCACTTGCCAAAGTTCGTTAATACGTAAGAATCTCTTGGCAATTGAATGCTGTCACCAATTCTTCATTTGACGATCATATCAGACGTTAATATCCTCCAATATTCACATTGGCTCCAACCAGATTATTATATTTTTTAAATTTCAGAATCGCTCGACACTCACTTCTGTTGTGGATTTCAACAACGTTATTCGCTCTCAACCTAAGTTGCGATTTTTCAGTTTAGTATATTTGTTTGTTGCAGTATAGAGACTTACCGTCGTAGACCAACATATCGTAGATAATATGTCGTGCTCGTGGTATACTGTCATCTGTATGACTTCTACTTATTTCTTCTAAAGGCATGAAACATATGGTCCAGTCCTGAAGTTCTATATCTTTCACCAGTGCTCGGTTACAGTCAGCTGTCCGTCAGTCGTCAAGGTAAGGCCTACTTAAATCTTAGTAACAACAACAACAACTACAACGGCAACAAAGCTTACTACAATTTTAATACTACAGCAAATAAAAAATCTTTTATCTCTACTTCATAGTAATCATTGTCGTTGTCATCGTCCTTGTTTCCGTAAGTATCGTCATTAGTGAATAAATGTTTTGCTCTTTAGCGCATTCATCATGATGTACCTTCCCTTGCTGTTTTAATAAGAATCTTTTGTTGCTATGTGGTACTCAGGATGTCTTGACCAAGAGCAAACTATTCATCAAAACACCGAGAGTTTACGACAAACTCTTTAACCTGTACGGAGTCCGGTGAGTTGATCAGCCCAATCAATCCAGAAATAATTGAATTAAGTGATATTTTATCACCTATAATTTCTTTAATATATCCAATTCCTGCTGCGGTCATATTCAGCTTTCGTGTCACAATATGTATTTTTAAAACTTCCTATTTTAATGGCATGCTCCTGTTGCCAGCAACTCATCGCTCTGGAAGCAACTTACTCGATGCAATGGAATTGTAGTGTTAAAGGCATTTTGGAACTGGATTGTGTATTGGGGTGAGGTGCTTTAATAACAGTAGCCGTGTACGCCCAATAACACTTTGGGTTGTTGGACTCTGTTGAGAAACTGTATTTGGAATCGATGAAAAGAGCATTACACTGGTCAAAGTGGCTGCTGATTGTTGCGTAGCTTTGATAAATGAGCGCATCGGCGTAATTTATGGGGGGTATGAGGGATACCCCACTTTTTGGACTGGGGGTACCGTACGGTCCGACCCCCCAATTTTGAACAATGCCAATGAATATTTTATTGTTGTGCCTTTCCACAGATTGTAGTATCCGCCTTTCTTCGTGTATGTAAGCAATTGTTACCCCCCACTTTTTGGACCAAAGTTACGCCTCTGAATGAGCGTGCCTAGCCTTATATTACTCTTGACTAAAATTAACCTATGGCATTTAATTACATGGTTCTCCATTAAACGCCTACATGTATGTTTGTGATTTGCTCGCTTTTATCCAGGTTCATGGGTAGAGGTCTTGTGACCCAGACGGACCACTATGCCTGGCACAAACGCCGAGTTGCCGTGAACCCAGCCTTCCACAAAAAGTAAGAACATAATATATGCAGGTGATTCGAAATTTTTACTGCAGTGTTAGCTGTTAGGATATTTCGGGCCCCGTTAAGAATATACGTTAAGGGTCCCCATGAATCCCATGATACTAGTCAAACTGTTTTTCATTGCTAATCATTTTATTTTAGTAGACTGTTAACTAGTACCCGGTACACCAAGTCAACTGAACTATACACGAGAAATCTGGGATATAGAAGAAGTTGTCTTTTATTTTGTTGACAAAGGGGAAGATTTAATCAAAACCATAATTGTATTGTATTGTATTGTATCTGGGAATTTATAAAGCGCCTCTCGCAGAATAACTATTCAGAGGCGCTCTCAGCACAGAAGCCCCGTGGAACAGAAATGCCTTCAGGGAATGCGAGACCGATGAGGAAAAGCCAGTCATTAGTTTGGCCCTGAGCAGAGGGGGAAGGTCATTCCAGATCGTGGGACCCACTTCAGCAAACGCCCGGTGCTGGGCCAAGGCAGTTTTAGCCTTGGGAACAAAACGATCAAGCTGATTTACAGAGCGCAATCGAGAAGAAGATGCAGATAGCGGTTTTCGCAGAGAGTTCGAGAGATATTTCGGGGCAGTAGGCTGCTGAGATTTAGAGCCTATTGTTATTAGGCTGTCTTGTTCATATTAATTTTCTGTGACATTTTCGGACCCCTTAAGTTGCGGACCCCGTGCGACCGGCACTGAGTGTTAGGAGCTTTTTCAGTCTTTCATGCTTCTTTTGGGGATCAGGAAATTGAGTAAGAGAACATTTAATCGATTTAAGAAGATTGAGAAGATTTAAGAATATAAGAAGATTTTGAGAAGATTAAAGATTTAATTTTGCTTAAAATTTTCTTTCATTGTTTTGTTAGATACCTAAGGATGTTCATGAGTCAGTTCAACAGCGTTGGTGACAAGTGGTTGGAGAAATTGTCGACCTTAGCCGAAGGACAGGAAATGTTCAATATGCACGACCACCTGTGTCGCGTCACACTAGACGCCATTAGCGAGGCCAGTCGTTTCTATGCGATAAACGAAATCTCCTTTAGCGCCAGTTCAGAGCTACAGGAAAACAGCATCACTAACTTCCTCTTAGGAATCATTTGTTTGCAGGCCCGGTTCGTCCTTTTGCAAACTAGGCAACTGCCTAGGGCCGCCGATTTTTAGGGGCCGCCAATTTTGCATTTTTTTTAAATAAAATTTAATTATCATTCGCTAGATGGAAGTATTATAGTGTTGGTTTATAGTGTTGGTGTAATAAATAGCGCAGTTGTAACCGTGAAGTGGTAAAAAAAGGTAACGACATTCATTTGTGTGGCGAATGACTAAAAAAGGTCAACTTTTTTTAAGATGAAATTCCAAAAAAGATGGACGAAATCGAAATTACCATGACGAAAATTTCGGACGGTTTGCTCAGGGCCGCCGGTTTGCCTAGGGTCGCCGGTTTGTCGGTTTGCCTAGGGCCGCCGGTTTGCCTAGGGCCGCCAAATGTCTTGAGCCGGGCCTGTTTGTTTGTAAGAGAACCATTTCAGGAAATTGCATTTGCTTAAAGGCATTACGTTACACTGAGCATATGTAACTGCAACCTACATGAAGTCGTGAGTATGCGATCATCGGAAACCTATGACAGTCGTGGAATGTATTCTGATAGGCCTACCATCTTAATGTATTGTATTTGGTGAGTGTTTCTGATGGCGTGCATTTTGTTTGGTTGTGTAGGTGGCTTTCAACTACAAAATGAATGCAGTCGAAACGAGTGGCAACGTTTATCTTGGCCACATCCTAAACGTCTTGAAAGGAACCGCGAACGTTGTCAGGGATCCTATGGACGAGGTAAGCATACGATAAGATAACAGTGATATCGGCAGATTTTTGATAATATTTGCGGCGATCATCTTTCTTATGCCAATGTAGCACCGATGGTTGTTGTGACAGCTCAAATAGTATTCATTGTCATTCTCGTCAAGACTAATCGTTTTAGTCCTCACAATCGCCTTTGTTCTGATAATCATCATTGTCGTCATCATCATCATCGACATCATAATTATCATCCGTTTTGTCGTGTTGTATCGGCAGTGGTATCCGAGCCTGAGACAGTTTCGTAAAGGCGTTGCTGAGTCGGTGCTCTTCTTGCGAACGCTTGGAATGAAGTTGCTGCAGCAGCGAAGAGCCACGATGGCTAGCGGAAAAGCTGTTCCCGAAGATGTGCTCACTTACATCATTAGAGCCAAAGGTAAGCATATAATGCGATCTACAGGCTACACAAATTGGAACAGAACCGTCTAGACATAGGCCTGTCTCAAAGTTGAAGAAAACCAAGAGTCTTATGAACCAATTCACTGGGCTCTTTCACCGGAGGCGACTTATGAGCATCTCTGAAAATAAGTGTTATACGAATGCACTACACAAATAAAGAAACAAAATAACTGTTAAACTTTGAATTATACAAAGTTAATCTGAGTAAATATAGGAATAGAATAATTTAAATGCAAATTTCGACACATTAATGGTTGAGCACTGAAGATCCTCCCTTATTGTTTCCATTTTAAGTCCAGGCGCTATATGTTTTTCTGTTATTACAATTACAGTTACCTCATTGATATTGGTAGCACGCCTCACTTTTTTCGCAAACACTTGTTTGACCATCTTGGTGTAATCAATGTAACCCACCAATCATTACATGTTTGGCGTCATACGATCAATTTCTACAGTAGTTTTTAATCGGTAGTATCTGCACCTCTGCCTAACCCCTCCTCTGTCCAGGCTTGCGACTCGGAAAGGCGACAATGCGGTTCAGATCAGTATCAAACTTACCCCACTATAATTGAACAGTAACACCGAATTTAAAAACCAAATTCATAAAGCTTATCTGTACCACTTTGCCAAAAAATGAGGGTGAAGTCGCACGTTTCAAATAGCCCTATACGGGGCAAATTGCGCTTAGAACTTTCAGTGAATACGCCTTTGTGATCATTTAATGAAGATGTCTTTCTCGGTTGCTAACGCAGGTGACGTGGGCGACGGTATGACAGACGAAGACATCTTAGATGACTTCGTGACGTTCTTCGTCGCTGGCCAAGAGACGACGTCCAATGCCCTCTCTTTCCTCTTCAGCGAAATCGCAAGAAGACCGGAAATTGCCCTGAAGTAGGCCTAACAAGCTCATCTATGTATCACAGTCAAATATTTCAGTGTCATCACATCCCACAATTTCCACAAAACGTCTGGCTAGGTCTGGCCGTCGATTGAGAAACCATTATAGAGCTTGTTTTTATCTTTGCTAATATTGACAGAGCCTGTATATTAATTTGCCACTCCCATAGCCATATGATGTGCAATGCTCACCCGATGGACGACCAAAGACGCACCGCAATCAGGTCAAAAGACAAAACCTCTTATTTTAAACTGGTATGGTCTACAATAATACTAGACTCCAACCAGGATACGATTTGTGATTAACAGCAGCTAAGGAATTTATTTTTGGGAAAGGAGCCAAATTTTTATGGAATAAATATGTAGCCAATGAGAAATAACTCGAATCAGCGTCGTACAAAGGTAATCTCAAACATTATAAGTCACTGTTGCCGATTCAATCTACCGACCGGCACCTGGCGACAGGGGCGTCTACACCATAGAAACCTTGGAGCAAATGCTCCATCCAAGAAATAAGGGGGGAAAGATTTGTCAGTGTGTGTGCCACCATTTTTGGGGGGAAGGAACGGCGAGGGGGGAAGAAGAGGGGGAAAAAGGACGTTGCTCCAATGACTTAGGGGGGGATAGACGCCCCTGCCTGGCGAATACCTGTTCCACATTCACCTGACGGCAAATGTTGGGCGGTGGCGTAATCGTGTGCCTCCGAAGCTATCGCCTATAATTATGTCGTCGCTCCACACTATCGACGCAGCTTTTTCCATAGACTCTGAAGATATGATCCTGTCAGCTATATGTATGGGAGTCAGTTGGCTGGGTGCGTGGGCCCATGGCACCACCTTTGACTTTTCTACTTTTCTGTATAACTGTTTGCTTACTGATGAGATCTCTGTTCTAAATGAGATTTAACACCATAGAGGCCAGGGCAGCGCTAAGCTCTGGTACGGTACTTTTGTTGATGAGGCATAATATAAATTGCTAATTACATTATCAGTGATGCTCACTTTACCTATTTTTACCCTCCCTCGCCCATCGATTTTGTTTTGACTAAGCGCCTGTGAATAAGCTGGTTCGCGCGAGTTCGCTCTTTCGGGTGCTGCAGAAATCTTGAGTTTACGATTACGATTTTTTTATTATCGCTTAGACTGCAAGAAGAAGTGGACAGGGTGCTGGAAGGGCGCGATTCCATCACCTTCGAAGATCTGAACAAACTGGAGTATGTTGGACAGGTGTTCAAGGAAACTCTTCGTCTCTATCCACCTGCTCCAGGAACCACTCGGATGAACCTTGAAGAAGTCACAGTCGGCGGATTTCGAATTCCGAAGCATTCTACGATAATGGTTGGCTGTTTTATAAATTGATGCTACATATGCTAGGACGACACGCAGCCATTGGCGATACGCAGGATACCAGATGACTTGGATGTAGGCCTACTTTGTACACGAGTAGAGTCACTTGAGACTTATACGCTCAGACACAAAACGCTAGCGTTGAGAACGAAGTGCTTATTATGGTCGCCAGTGGCGGCGATCTTGTCTGAGAGGTAAGGGGGGGACAAAGTCGGCCACGATGTCGACGACGACCGTTTTTGGAAAATCTTGTCCCACAAAAATTTTTTTCTGCCACTTCATCTCCGAAAAATGTCCCTTTCATCTCCAAAAAAGTTGATGACCTTTTTTTAGTCCTTCACCTCTTTACAACTTTTTCTTACTTACACTCTCCTCTTTTTTCCACAGTTCTTCACTTTTTTCCCCACTTTCATTTTCACCAACTCATCTCCGCAGAATATCGATATTTCATCTCGAAAAAACTTGATGACCTTTTGTTTAGTCATTCGCCACGTTTTACACCTTTTTCTTCCCTCTCAATAACCTCATAACCCTTTTCTTTTTACGATTTCCTCTAAAAACTTTTAGCTCATAATTCCACTTTTTTTACCAATTCCTTACTTTCTTACGAATTCCTTCTTCTTTCTCATAATTTTGGGGGGACACTTCTCCTCAAAATTCTATTTTTACCTCGTCTTGTCAGAAACGCTGCGAAAACCCTCACGCGCAATTACATTTCTCCGCCTTTATTTGGTGTTTCTCCAAAATGTGGGGGGGGGACAAATGTATGAAGTGTCCCCCACCCTTAAAGGTGGGGGGACATGTCCCCCCGTAACCCCCCCCCTAGATCGCCGCCCATGATGGTCGCGGTTAGAGATTCAGTCATGCATTGCAGCCTGATGCATCGTTCGAGTTACATGAAGCAGTGTGCAGTAACGGAGACCACAGAATGTTGAGTTGCAGTAAATTAATGTCAGTAATATAGTCCCTTCAGAATAAGACACAGCCTCTTTGTTTGCAACGAATGTGAAATCAAAATTTTAATAGACCTATGCCTGCATGCCACCCTTTGGCGATATAATTACAGTTTGCGAGGCATTCATTTTGCAATAATTAAATAATTAATGTTGATGTATTTGTGTTGGCTGCTGTAGATCAGTTTCTATGCCATTCAACGTCTGTCGAAGCACTACGATGATGCCACCGAATTCATTCCTGAGAGGTTTCATGCGGATGCCGAAAGGTTAGACACTCCAATTGTACCATGCTTGGATTACGTTTGCAAACGACACGCCCGGTCACAAACAATCACACTGTAAAAATACTGTAAAAATACTGCACAGCATCGTTATATAAATGCGTGGATTTGAACTCAACACCTAATGTAGTGGGCTGGCTCACCGACAGTGTGTTGGTTTCTCTGCACCAAGTTTTGCAGATGACTTGCAACGAAGTGCGGACGTACATGTACTAGTACATTAGAGTGTATCTAGGGGAGGGAGGGGCATGTTGTCTCACGGGTATGTTGTCTCAACAATCGTGTAGAAAAAACTGTATGTTCTTTTGTGCGCTGATATCGTCAGGATGTGTGTACACAACATCCAGATCATTTATAAGCAACTTTCGTTAATATAGCTATAAAGGTTAGTTAGCAGGCAAAATGTCATTTTTTTCACAACCCAAAAGCATCTTCTTGCTTGTTAATGATTTTAATAGTGTTGAAAGAGTTTTTTACTTATACAAATTGTTTCTAGACCGTTATTTAGCTTATGAACCCGCTATATTAGTACGAAATGCGCTGGAACGTTAAAGGCACTTGCTTTGCACTGGTGATGTTAACTTCAGGAATTTTTTGCAAGGGGTATGTTGTCACAATTTGTGACAACATACCCCATGCAAGTTTAAGCTTGAGACAAAACATACCCTGTCATTGTTTGTGTCACATTTTATTGTACTATAGCAGTTTGACTGTTTAATTTGCAGGATATATGGGCCTATGATGCGTTTTTGGACTTGGGGGACCGCACCCCACTTCTTAAACAATGCCAATAAATATTTTGATCATCCTACCATCTCAGTCTTTCTCGACCCCAGTCACTTGTCATCTCAAGTTCTCCAACCGAGCCATATCCAACACAACACCACGCTTCTGTCTGGAATGATCTCCCCCTGGATTCCTCTAGATTCCTCAGATTTTCAGTTCCGTCATCATAATCGCAACACGTCCTTCATTCCCCCTCATATTCCTCTATTTTTCACCCCTAAGGCTTTCCACTTAAAACTGAAGTCTCACATTTTCAAGTAGGCCTACTCCTACCCTAACTCGTCAGATCCTCCGCCTTCAAATTCTTGACGCCCTAAACTATATCTGCCTTAACAGCCTCCTTTCTTGATCTGGCCCTCTGGAAACCGGACTCGGACCTCCTTGGGACTACTCTCTGAAAACCTTTTCCTCTGATTTGATATGGCCTTTTGGAAACCGGGCTCGGACCTGTTTTGGACTACTCTCTGGAAACTCCCTCTGATTTGACGTAGCGTTCGTGAATAGGATGGTGCCCTGCTCTTGGCCTTCTAGTGGCGATTTAGTTCATCAGTTACAAAATCGTATATGGAGTTATGGACCCACACTCATATTGTCGGCCTGGATATGACTCCTCACCCCTCAGTCCCCTCACAATCTCAGAATCAATAACTGTCCTTGTTAAACATATCCGAGCCAGCTAGCTGAAGACAGCTCCCTCCGTTACATAATATAAGCATTTAAGACGTCGTTGATCTTGATTTTTACACGTCGTGTTCCGATTTTGCTGATAGGGAAAATGTAGTTCAGGAGTAGAATTCTTGTCAACGACTCTAACTGTTAGCATACTTTGTAGTTTTTTGTAGTTGACATAATCTGTTTCTTGTTGTCAGTTGACAGGTTTTATTATTTATAGTCGGATTAGACTATTTATAATTGATTTTGAATATTTATTTTTATTTTTCAGTGTCAAATGTTATTTGTGACAACATGCCCCCATCTGCGGGACAACATACCCCGATGTCGGGGTAAGTTGTCACATGTTGGGGCTCATGTTTAAACTATTTTATTAAATAGTGCGTTTTAATATTTTGTCATTATTTTTCATTTACTATGTCAAGGAATGGTATACCTCCCCGGTACATTAATAGGATTTGTAATAACTTTATTTACGTAGTGTACATAACGAAAAAAGTAAAAATTGAGACAACATGCCCCTCCCTCCCCTACATTTTGTTTTAAAAGTTCTCGTCCGTGTAGGAAAATCAGCGCAGCAAACAATGTAGACAATGTGGTCAACACTTTAACAGCGGTATATAATGTTACAATTTATATAAATCTAACTATTTAGGCTTGTGTGAGCAATCGCCAACTGCTTTATAAACTAAGTCTCATGCAGTTCTTTTTAATGCCCTTCGTTTCTACAATTAATGTTTGGCCAATACTGAGAAACGATCATTAAACATCATTTGGATATTGACCTAATTAAGGCTTGGTTTTGGTACGCCATCGGTGGACGCCTTACGCATTAGACGCCGGCACGATAGAAGTTATTGTATTGTATATGGGCATTTATAAAGCGCCTCTCGCTAACACGAGGTCTTGTTACGAAAACTCGAGAGGCGTGCTTCCAAACGAAGGTCAAACCGCTTTGACGTAAAACGAGCTTTAGGTTGGTCAAAAGATTTTCAGCTGAGCTCGAAGCAATGACCACTTATTCTAGAAACTTCTGAGATTGTGCAGCGTCAAAGTAGACACAATAGAAGGACTGCATTGATTTCATCGGTCATTGCACGTTGGTGGTTTGCGATTATTGGGAAAGTTGGAACAATGTTACCTTCACTGATACAGGTTATCCCAAAGGGAAGCTTTCCTCACTTCGATATGTACCGATAGGACTTTCCTACTACACCAAACCGCTAATCGCACCCTATAAATAGATCAACATAATATTTACATCTAATCATGGTCGCTATTGTAAACTTCAGAAAGTTATTCACGTTTCTGCCGTTTTCTGTGGGACCAAGAAGCTGCATTGGACAACAGTTTGCTCTGGTTAGTAGCCTATAGTCTATAACAACATAAGCCTAAGGTCATAAATTGGTTATTTAAGTAGGTCTTCGCAAATTATTTAATTAGATACAATTTTCAAAAGTATACTGGAAGTGTGTCTTTACGTGTACTTTATTAAGTATATTTGGTCTTAATATGAATACTTTCGTGAAGCATACTTACGTGTTATTACGGCAGACTAGAAAAGGAGCTAGAGAAGCTACGGGAATGGGAAGAGTGAAGAAAAATGGAAACGTATGGTTCAAGCGGAATAAAGATTTTTTACGATTCGACTCTAGAACACAGAGGAACTGATTAGCTTTTTTCTTGAAGTGGCGCTTTGAAAATGCAGATTACAGTTATAATTACAATTACAGAGCTTCCTGATGTCGGCCTATGAATCTGCCGTCCCAGCAAGTGAGAGTGGTCCAGACCACAAAGCAAAAAGGCACTTCAATGCTAATCGATTTGCAACATTAAGCTAGAATAATGTTTCTCGCATTTGTTCCGATACATGCGAATATGTTTCCATTTTGGCCGCAACTCTGACAGCACAGCCACTGACGGACTGGATGCCTCTAGTCGGTCACACATCTTCTACTGCCACCGAATTTGTACTGAAAAATGTGCCTCTGTTTGTAGATCGAGTCTAAGGTTTTGCTAAGCAAGTTCTTCCAGCGATTCAACGTGAAGTTCAATCCGAACCAATCGGTGCAGATCGCCGGAGAGGCGGCCACCATACGACCGGAAGGAGGGACGATGATCTCGATCTCCTTGAGATCATAAAGTTGCTGAACGACCAAACATACACCGAAACATCGCCCTTGTCTGCAGCTTTCATCTTTTAATTTGACTCTTCGTATCGATTGTACAGCATGTGCTTTCCATTTGCAGCCAGAGCAGACGCCAGAACATAATTACCAAAGTGCCTCTGAATACGTTTTCGTTATATAAATTTCCAGTTGCAGTAACAGTTACCATAGGCCACGGAATCTTTCCAGACGCCTCATTATCTCCTCTGTCTTGCCTCTCCGCTCTTTTCTGTATCCTTGTGTCTCGACTTTCGTCCGTTGCCCTTCCGGTCTTGCTTCTAAAGTCTGCCCTCAACAGTGATTTCAACATAACCCGTGTTGTTTATCATCGGATGATCATGCCTCGTTTTGGTCACCCTATAGTTAAAAAGCGCATGCTTCTACAGTGGTTTGACTTGCGGTAGAAATGTTTTAAGGGATACGGCTTACATCCACCTCTTGAAGAAAACTTACCCTAATGCATCCAGTCTGTCGCTTTCCTATTTCCTCCAACCTAAATGCAGCTCCTCTTTCTTCTTCCCTCACTGACCTCTCTACAACCGGAGTATGCTGGTCCTCCTAACGTAGGCTTAGTTGCATGTAGGAATTGTTATCTGACATTTATAATCTCTACCTATCTTCAGCCCCACTGACTTAATGCAGTTTTCTGCCCTTTCTTTTAAGATGCGCTTTCATTATTTATTTATTGACTATACAATAATTTTAAGCTGAACTAATTTTACCGAGTTTACGATTATGATTATATATATTTGAGTTGAATCGAACAAAAACAGATAGACAAAGAGGCTAGAGCACCATCGATGACTAGATTAATTTTACTGATTGACTGATTGATGTCATTTTTAAAACCAAATAATAATTGACATTAAGGTCATGCAAAGAATCTATTAATGGATATTCAAGGTTAGACCAACAGAACTTGAAGCCTCACAAATAGGGTCACTTATTTAGCTCGGCATATAACATAGCCTATATAAGTTACGCCTGTAGACATGTTACATCAGTCGGCATTTCTGTGCAAATGGAGTGCTCTGTTAAATATTTAACAAATGTTAGCTCCATCATCCATGTGACCATGAAATAACACGTTACCTGAATCTTACCACGTTTGCGACAAGAATGCACTAAAAGCGACTGGGAAACCAATGCAGCTCGTCGTCAAAGCGTTGAACTGGTGCGCATGTTAGCAAAGCATCCCTCTCGCTGGCCGCGCCTCCGATATTTCGCGTGCACGGCTGCTGATTTCTTTTTGGTCGGCGCGCCGTCACCGCCAACGATATTGTATGTAATAACACACTCAGCCAACTAAATGAAGGCAGTATATCATCTTTAGGTTTGTACATAAATATATATTATATACACATATATATTTGATGTATCGTCAGCCTTGGACATGGTCGATCATGAGATTCTTCTTCGCAGTCTTCAAATCTCATGTGGCTTATCTGGTCCCCCTCTCTGCTGGTTCCAATCCTACCTTACTGACCGGACGCAAAGGGTGATCATGAGTACCTCAAGAACGCCATGGGGTGGAATTAACTTTGGTTTCCCCCAGGGTTCTGTTTTTGGTCCTATCCTTTACATTCTTTTTACCTCTGGCATTCACTCTCTCCACTAAGCACCTTGCATCTGGCTGATGATGTGCAAACTTATGTTCATGGTCCCCCAGCCGACCATGGCAACTTCTTCTTGTTCGAACCATTGACTCTCTTTCTCAAGATCTTCGCTCTTGAATGTTCTCTAATCGGTCGAACCTAAACTCTTCGAAAATCCAACTCATTTGGTTTGTTCTGTTTGTTTTCCGGGTGAGGTCTGCTATGACTCAGTCTCGCTCTTTCGCTGTCGTGGGATCCCTATGGAACTCCCTACCCTTGGTACTCCGTGGAACCCTACTTACTTTGGTACAAAGCAGCAATTATCTAAACTTGATTTCTCACTTCTCTCAGCTCACTTTCCGAACTTCTCAAACGCTACGAATGTCCGCGACCTGGGGCTCACCTTAGACAGTTCACTAACCTTTGCTTCTAACCTCTCCTTACTTACTCGCACTTGCTACTACTACTTTTTCAGAAGATTGCGAGCTATTCGTCGATCCGTCTCTCCTGCAGTTTTTACTATCTGTTGCCGCATTGATTATTGTAATTCTTTACTGGTATAGGCCTTCCGAAAGTCCGTCTCTCTGCTCTTCAATCAGTACTTAACGCATGCAGCTGCTCGCCTCTTTGCTCATCGTTCTCGATTCTCGTCCATCTCTACTTATATGAACGATGTTTTGCATTGGCTTCCTATCGATGCTCGTATCCACTTCAAGATCATAACACTTGACAGGGCTTAGCTCCAGCCTACCTCTGTGACCTGATGCGCAAACCTCTCTCTGCTTCTTCTCATCGACCCCTATACGTTCTCTGAATCGGCTTGATCTGTTTGTTCTCCGGGTGAGGTCTGCTATGACTCAGTCTCGCTCTTTCGCTGTCGTGGGACCATCCCTATGGAACTCCCTACCCTTGGTACTCCGTGGAACCCTACTTACTAGGTTCTCCCTCTATGTTGTTCGTCGTTTAAAGACTTTTCTGTTTTCGCGAGGCTCACACGCTGAGAGCGCCTCTGAATAGTTCACACTGTGAGAGGCGCTTTTTAAATTCTCAGATACCATAACATACCATATACCTACGTGTAATGTATATATTATGTGTATATGTATATGTATATGCAGGGCTTTTTTTCTAGAAAAAAAGGTTCCGGAACGGAACAATAGGTGCCGGAACGCAACAATTATGGGCGGGCAAAAATCACGAGAAAAACGGGATTGGGGGTTGGGAGGGGTCTCAATAAACACTGAAAACAGTTCAAAAACACTTAAATTAAATTAAAATAACTAAATTATTGTTTTAATTATTAAAATAAATAAATTATTTTTTAGTAGCTGAAAAAGGTGCCGGAACGCCGTACCGGCGCGTTCCGGCTGAAAAAAAGCACTGTGTATATGTATATGTATATATATATGGAGTTGTACTGTTGTAATTATATTGTAGCATGTGTCTTGTATATACATATATATATATTAACATATATATATTAACATGTTAATATATATATGTTAATATATATATATATGTTAATATATATATATGTTAATATATATATATTAACATATATATATATATACGCCGCGGTTACTGACTAGCATGAAAGCCAAGCTTTGCATTAAGCCGAGTGTTGCCAGCTGGTAATATTGGCTACGGTGGCCCAATGGGGACAAGTCCAGACAATGAATACAAGCAATGCTACAAGATAATTACAACAGTACAACTCCATATATATATACATATATATACATATATATATATATATATATATATTAGGGTGATTCAAGTTCTGAAAAAAAATGTAAGTAAACAATTAAAAGAGGCTCTTTACTTCTTTTGTTCCTTTTAATCCATAGAACAAAACTGTGAAATATGGCTGAAATTGGTTTGGATTTAGAACTGCCTCAAAGAGCTTAAATATTTATTTGGAATATAAATTTTATTCAATTTAATATTTTTATTGTAAAGCATTTTAAATTACTCAGTAATACTTACTTACTTATTTCTTAATAAAGAACTTAAAAGAACATAAAACATAACTATAATTTATGAAACAGAAAATATTGGAAACTATTTGAGAAATACTTTTTAGCATTATTTAATAAATAAAGGAAATAATATTATGGCTGAAACTAGGTCAAAGACATTCATTCATCTTATTGGAAAACCTCAGGAAACGTTCTGAAATAGAGTATGGCCTACAAGCTTGGATGTATAAAAAGTTTATTTTATTCATCACAAGAAAGATAAACTGTCTCAGAAAGAATTGAAATTGAAGAAGACAGAACATTTCTTGTAAGTGATCAGAAAGCAAATATACCATTGCATGAAAATTTGGCCAAGAAAGAAGAAAATAAAAATTAAAATCACCAAAAGATAACTTAAGGCGTATAAAAGAGGAAGAAAGGAAAGAAAAAGCAGCGGAATATCTAAGTCACAAACAGTTGTCTACATCAAGTTTTGAAAGTGAATCAGATGATGGTGATTCAGAAGATGAGTACTAATAAAAAAATTTCAAATTTTGTGGAGGAACACTGTGCGAAAACTCCAATTCCATCGACATCTGACTATGAGAGTCAGACAAAATGAGTTCAGTTCTGCGAATATCTTTCCACCAAATCTTCCTTCTGCACTGGATCGAACAAATGTCAGCAACAGAAAGGCAACCTACATCTCAGCGGCAATGAAGAACTGAACTCATGGCAATGATAATGTGTCCGTTTTATCTAATTTATTACTTTCGTTCAGCAGCATTCGAAGAACCAGATGATTCATTGATTCATATGTTCTGCAAATGTTTAAGTTGTCAATGACAGTGCAGAAAGAGGGATTGCACTAGCCTAACCTTCAACTCGACAAAGCGAGATAAAAAAAACAATTCTTGTTCCAAATTGTAGAAGACCATCGGAAACAATTTCCAAATTCAAACAAAAAGCACTTTTTCCTGAATGTAGTCATAGTCACTAATTTTTCTAGTTAATACAGTACAGAAATTATGGACTTATAATTGTATACTTTCTAACGAGTTTCATTTTAATTCATTAGAAACATATTGGCATTTAAATTTATAGACAAGGACGTAGCCAGACTTAAATTCAAGAGGAGGCAAAATCGGGAGACATACAGGAGTACTAGGGGTGCGGAGGTATAACCCACTGAAAATTTTTAAAATATAAAATTTATCAATGTGGCTATGCCTATGGTTACAGATATGACTTCTTAGGCAGTGTTACATTGGTTTTTTAGACTTGACTGTTAAGCTTTTCAGTAAAATTGGTTGTTTACTGAAATTCGATTTTTTGGACAAAACGAGTTAAAGTTAACAAATTTCAAAGTCGTTGAGGCAGTACTAAACATCATCCAAATTCATTGAAATTTTTTGTGGCTTATTTCAATACCAAAAGGAACAGAAAAAAGCAAGAGCACAACAAAAATAAGATTTTCCATTTTTCTGAATTACCCTAATATATATATATATATATATATATATATATATATATATATATATATATATATATATACAGTGCACTGGCAAGAGAGAAAGTTTACAATGGGAAGTAAACAACGTCAAAATTGTTTACGATCTTCTTAGTCATCAGTACTCTCAACAACCATTTGTATCGTCAAAATTTTATGATCTCTTAATGGCGTTATAGTAAGAGTCCTGTTACAATCTTTTTTAAGGATAATTTTTACGAACCTCTGCTTATTTCCTATTTCTCTTGATCCGTCACGGACATAATCATAGTGGAGTTGTACTGTTGTAATAATCTTGTAGCATTGCTTGTATTCATTGTCTGGACTTGTCCCCATTGGGCCACCATAGCCAATATTACCCGCTGGCAACACTCGGCTTAATGCAATGCTTGGCCTTCATGCTAGTCAGTTACCGCGGCCTATAAACAGGCTGAGCCTATAAGGTTGTTTGAGGCAGGCATTTTTGTTGGCTCTATGCGTGAAATAGGTGAACGTTGCACGTACAGGATCATGCTGATTGTGATCGCAACATTCGCCTGCAGTTGTGCTTTATCTCTTGATGACAGAACATGGCGATTGGCTTCTTCCTCGTAGTCTGGCCTTTGATGGCCTTCGTCGGTCTATTGTTTGTTACTTTCCTCGTTTTAACAGTCTATATCTACGTCGTTCATCGTCGCTACGACCACCTTCCAGGTCCACCGTACTCTAGGCAAGTGTACAGCAGCTGTCTTCTTCGTGTATGTGTTCGGAGCGCATGCATGCGACAGACAGATTGACAGACAGACAGATAGACAGATGGAGCAAAACAACAAACAGACAGGCAGCCAGACGCATACAAACACATGCATATGCATGTACACATACATGCATGCATCCATGCATATAGACAGAGATACGTACGTATACACATACATCCATCATGCACTCACTCTTTCAAACATGCACGTATACAAATATACACAAGTAAACACTTGGATGGATACACACATGTGTACAAGCAAACAAAATATATACCTATAGATACATACAGGACAGCGAAGACAGGACAGAGAAGGTATAGACAGACAGACACAGATAGAGTAATAAGATCACAAAATTTGAAAGGATGAGGTTCAAAAATAGCCTTGCAGTGCAAGAGAGCGCTGTTATTATAATATAGAATATATAATCAAATGACAATAAACTAAAAATAATAGTAATTTGATAATGATAAAATAATAATAATTTTATTAATAATATAATTAAAAGTAATTTGTAAATAATATTATTATGCGGTAATATTTTTGGCCTCCTGAGGCAGTGTGCGACCGTACGTACGGTACGTAGGCCCTATGCGTTATTTCTTTCTATAACGTAGGGCCTATGTACCGTCGCGTACGTTATTATGCCGTACGTTGGCGTACGCTTACATCAGTTCGTGACGAAAATAAAGTACATGACATTATGCACAAGTCAACAAATTCCCACAAAACTAGCCTACTAGTACTGTCAGAGCTCTAGTTCTACGCTTTAAAAAAAAAATTTATTCCCTCGTGCGTATCACTCATCTGTTCAGTATCGAAATCTGTATAACTGCAGTAACATTTTAACGTACGCGTACGTTATTCTTTTCGATAACGTACGTAGGGCCTACGGTACGCGTACGTTATTCCGGTAAGTAACGTACGGTCGCACTTTGTCCTCAGAATAATCCTTATCTCCGGTAAATAATAATAATAATAATAATAATAATAATAATAATAATAATAATAATAATA
Organism: Allolobophora icterica; assembly: GCA_963556255.1. NCBI lineage: Eukaryota > Metazoa > Annelida > Clitellata > Crassiclitellata > Lumbricidae > Allolobophora > Allolobophora icterica. The sequence continues at coordinate 24,247,429 of OY744615.1, read as the reverse complement.
ATAATAATAATAATAATAATAATAATAGTGGTGGTGGTGGTGGTGGTGGTGGTGGTGGCGGCGGCGGCGGCGGCGGCGGCGACGGCGACGACGACGACGACGACGACGACGACGACGACGACGACGACGATGATGGGAAAAATGATCATATGATACCTACCTACAATAACGGAGCTACAGAGAAATGGATTGGTCATATCCTGAGAGAGGACTCACTGTTGAGAACCGTCATTGAGGGCAGAATGGAGAGGAGGACAAGAACCAGACCATACAGATGCTTCTGAACAGGATGATGACGGATAGATACAGCAACCATAAACAGGATCCTCAACAACGACAGAAGTGGTGCAGTCGGTACGTTTGAACCATCCTCAGGGCGGAGAACGGAAAGAAGAATAGCAGCCATTTAAATCCCAAAGGATTATTTGAAAAGGTCAGATGTGTGAAAGGTGGTTTTCTGCCATAGGAGGGGAGGTGAAGTTTGATCTGCGTTGTTGTAACCGAATCGTAACCGTATACCTTCATCTGTTATTGCGTTTCAGTTTCTACCTAGGCCACATTGGTGAGCTGCGGAAATATTATGTCAAGGGGGTGTTCATTGGCCAACTGTTCCACCAGTGGTATATATTAACATTACATTCGTGTTATTATTAGATTTCTGTGTCCAAGTACTCGTATGGACAGATTTTGTTGGCAAGTACACTGCTTTCACGTAACCTTAACTAAATTAAATGACGTTCCCGTAATATCACTGCACTCATAACTGTCATTTGCCAAAGTTTGTTAACAGTTAAGAATTTCTAGGAAATTTTATGCGGTCAGTCACCAATACTTCATATGACGATCATATCAGACGTGAATATCTTCCAATATTCATATTGGCTCGCAGCAGAATATTATAATTAATTTCAGAATCGCTCGACTCACTTCTAGTGTAGATTTCAACAACGTTATTCGCTCTCAACCTAAGTTTCGATTTGCCAGTTTAGTATATTCGTTTGTTGCATTATAGAGACTTATATAGTAGAACCCGTAGATAATATGTCGTGCTCATGGCATCTGTATGACTTCTACTTATTTCTTCTAAAGGCATGAAACGTATGGTCCAGTCCTGAAGTTCTTTGTCTTTCACCAGTGCACGGTTACAGTCACTTGTCCGTCAATCGTCAAGGTATGGCCTGCTTAAGTCGTATTACTGTTCTTCTTTTTCTGCTTATGATCTTAGCTATGTGTTATCGCTGATAATATTATACCAGCAACATTAGGCCTAATTTGAATATGGGTTACCCTAAGTCAGTGGCGGCGATCTTGTCTAAGAGGTGGGGGGACAAAGTCGGCCATGGTCTGGTCGATGACCTTTTTTCATGAATTCATGTCCCCCCAATTTTTTTTAACTTTTTAGGAATTCGTCTCCAAAAAAGTTTGTTTAGTCATTCGCCTCTTTTTACAACTTTTTTCGGGTCTCCCAACAATAATCTCATTTTTCTCTCTTTTTTCTTCTTTCTCGGAATTTTTTGGGGGACACTTCTGCTCAAAAATAGAGTATTTACCTCATCTGGTCAAAAACGCAGCGAAAACTCACGCGCAGGTACATTTCTCTGCCTTTTTGGTTGTTTCTTCAAAATTTGAGGGGGACAAATGTAGGCCCTATGGCGTGTCCCCCCCACTCTTAAAGGTGGGGGACATGTCCCCCCGTCCCCCCATGATCATACCCTAAGTTAGCGGGACCTATGCCCCTTTTGGGTCGTCCTTGGTCCTTGTTCAGTGCTGACTATGACAATAGTTCTATGTTTTCTTGTTGTTACTTACCCTGACTATAACAATGTATAGTTTAATGTTTTTCGTTGCTATCACTTGCATTGTTCATGGTTCAATAAAGATTGATTGATTGATTGAATGATAGTAAAAACAACTACAACGACAACTACAACTACTACGCTGGTCAGCAAGAAAGGAGAAGGCTCCAGCCCGTTATGGATAGACTGACCCGTCAGCGATACCTCCCATGTAATAAACCAACAATTAAACAACTTTGCCGCCATGCTGATGTTGCCCTGTTTTCGGGAGTCCTTTGCAATCCAGGTCATGTCATGCACGAGCTGCTTCCACCTGTTAAGCCGAAGGTTTATGGTTTAAGGCCTAGATCCCATGACAGGGCTTTACCGCAAGCCGACAACAGCATGAGAAAAACCTTTATTGTCAGAATGCTGTATACTTACTAACCAACTGGACCTATGCTATATAGTAATATATATATATATATATATATATATATATATATATATATATATATATATATATATATATATATATATATATATATATATATATATATATATATATATATATATACACACATATTATGATTAATGCTATGCATATATATACCAATGTATGTTTGTTTATTAACTTTAGAAGATCTATTTAACAGACGTTGTACATCAGAGTGCTCTTTGGCAGCTGGTTTAATAAAGAATATACTTACTTACAATTTCAATAGTACAGCAAATAAGAATATCTTTTATTACTACTTAATAGTAATCAATGTCGCTATCATCGTCTTTGTTTCCGTCATTATCGTCATAATTTTTTCTCATTAGCGCATGCATGATGTACTTTTCCTAAATGTATCAATAAGAAACTTTTGTTGCTATGTGGTACCCAGGAGGTCTTGACAAAGAGCAAACTATACATGAAAACGCCGAGAGTTTACGACAAACTCTTTAAACTGTACGGAGTCAGGTGAGTTAATCAGCTCAAACAATCCAGAAATAATTTAATTAAGTGATATTTTAATCACGTGTAATTTCTTTAATATATTCAATTCCTGCTGCTGTCAATCAGCTCTCGTGTTGCAATATTTAGGCCCTATTTGTAAAACTTCCTACTTTAATGACATGTTCCTTTTGTGAGCAGCTCATCGCTCTGGAAGCGACTTGTTTTCTTAATCGATGCAATGGAATTGTAGTATTATAGGAATTTTGGAAATGGATTGCGTCATGGGGTTAGGTGATTTAATTGCAGTAGGCTACGCGCAATAACACTCAGGACTGTTAGATAGTGTTGAGAAGCTGTATTGTGAATCAGTGAAAAGAGCATTACACCGGTCAAGTTCTTGCGCAACCGTGATAAATGAGAGTGCCTTATCTTACTCTTGACCTAAATTAACTTACGGCATTTAATAACATGGTTTTCCGTTAAACGCCTACAATTGAGTGTTTGTGATTGCTCGTTTTTATCCAGGTTCATGGGTAAAGGACTTGTGACCCAGACGGACCACTTTGCCTGGCACAAACGCCGCGTTGCCCTGAACCCAGCCTTCCACAAAAAGTAAGAATACGCAGCTGATTCGAAATATTCATTGCAGTGTTAGGTTCTTTTCTCAGAAGACTGAATGCTTCGTTTGGTGTTCAGGAAATTGACTAAAATTTTGTTTGATTGTTTTGTTAGATACCTAAGGAAGTTCATGAGTCAGTTCAATAGCGTTGGTGACAAGTGGGTGGAGAAATTGTCGACCTTAGCCGAAGGACAGACGACCTTCAATATGCACGACCACTTGTGTCGCGTCACACTAGACGCCATCAGCGAGGCCAGTCTTTTCTATTTGTAATCGTAATCGTAATCTCTAAATTTCCGAAGCGGCACTCGGAAGCCAAGTTTAGGGCACCAGCTTATTCATCAGCGCTGCCTCATGTCAGAGTGTTTTTAAAGACTAGTCCAAATGTGATCCGGGTCCGATTTCCTGGGGTCCAGATCAAAAGAGACAGAGTAGATATAAAGGCCGGTATAGTTTAGGGCGAGAAGCATACCCCTAAGCCGCCGCCGTTAGCCGCCGAGCCGAAAAAACTTCTGCAAGCCGATAAACCGCCGGAAATTTTGCGACTTAGCCGGAAAACCGCCGAGAGTTATTTCACGGCTAGCCGCCGGAAAAAAGTTTGGCTAGAAAATGCACACAGTTGTGATTATAAAGTTTCCACGCTAGCTTGCTAATTTGTACTTAGGCCTAGTGTTCAATGAGCGGTAAGTGCTGGCGTCAGTCACATGGCCGTCTCATCGTCTATTGTAAGGGCCTGTGTCCAGGCTGTTCTATGTTGCATATAATTATTCCGAGTTCTACTTCCGGTTTTATATTCAATGTTAAATATTTCTAATTATCACTCATGCAGGTTAGTGCAGAGTGCACACTCTTACTACTCTGCTTCAAAAGCGGCTGCAGTCTATTACCAGAATTTTTGCTTTGTTTCTGTGTATCTGTTTCTTTTTCTGTCCCTATGCGGCTAGGCCTACACCTATTAATGCATGTCTAGTTACTCTGGTAGCCCTATTATTTTGTGGTTCTAACTTCCAATCAGTATTACATACTCGTAAATCGTAATTGAATGTGAACTCGATGCAATGTACATATGTGAACTGAAAACATGAAATGTCCGTTTATTTCTTAACATAATTATTTGAATTTATTTTCAGACTGAGTGAATATTGCCCACCTTTCGATTTAAAAGTAGTCCCTAGTGTATATTGTATTACCGTGTTAATGATTGATGCACTTATAGTCGAAAAAGGTAGTTTACGCGCTTAAAGAGCGTAACTACCTTTTTTTGGCTAGCCGTAAAAATTTACGGCTAGCCGAAAAAGGTAGTTTACGCTGTTTTACGGCTAGCCGAAAAACCAGCCGTAAATTTGCTCAAGCCAGCCGTTAACCAGAAAAATTACGGCTTAGGGGTATAGCGAGAAGAAATGGAAGGTGGAGGATCAGTGGAGTCAGGGTAGTTCTTGGAAAGGTGAGAATTGCGTTCTGAGTTTTCTCTAAACGTAATTTTCTTTCAATCAATCAATCAATCAATCAATCAATCATGGAATTTATATAGCGCCTCTTCAAGGGCTCTACTCAGAGGCACTCCCAAGCCAGGCCTGATCAAACAGAAAAGTCTTCAATAGAGTGTAAAAAGAAGACGGGTGAGTACGAGGAGATAGGCGAAGGAAAGATGGTAAGTCATTCCACGCAGTTGGACCAGCGACAGAGAATGCTCGGCGCTGCATAGTAGCAGTGCGGGCATATGGGACTATATGCTCCACTTCACAGCTACAGGATGACAGCATCACTCACTTTCTCTAAAGAATCTTTGTTTTCTAAAAGAGAAACGTTTCAAGAAACTTCAGTTGCTTACAGGTTTTCGTTCGATTACGTTACTCTGTGCATATTAGTTGCAACCTACATCAAATAGATTACGTGCATATTTCTAATATGATATTAGTTGCAACCTACATCAAATCGATTACGTTACTCTGTGCATATTAGTTGCAACCTACATCAAATAGATTACGTGCATATTTCTAATATGATATTAGTTGCAACCTACATCAAATCGATTACGTTACTCTGTGCATATTAGTTGAAACCTACATCAAATCGATTACGTTACTCTGTGCAAAGCAAATTACTAATATGATATTAGTTGCAACCTACATCAAATTGTATCTAATAATCGAAAACGCATCACAGTTATGGCATTATCCTGATGCCATCACAAAGTAGGCCTGCTGCAATTTACGGGTGGTTTTGATTTGTGATTGGTTGTATAGGTGGCCTTCAACTACAAAATGAATGCAATCGAAACGAGTAGCAACGTTTATCTTGGCCACATCCTAAACGCCTTGAAAGGAGCCGCGAGCGCTGTCAGGAACCCAATGAGCAAGGCAAGCACACGATAAGATAACAATGATAACGGCAGAGATTTTGATGCAATCATCGTTTTCATGCTAATGTAGCCCCGATGGTAATTGTGACGACGAAAATAGTAACACTATTCATTGTCATTATCGTCACGACTAATCATTTTAGTCGTCACAATCGCCTTTGTTCTGATAATCATCATTGTCGTCATCATCATCATCATCATCATCATCATCATCATCATCATCATCATCATCATCATCATCATCATCATCATCATCATCATCATCATCATCATAAGTTTTGTCATGTTGTATCGACAGTGGTATCCGAGCCTGAGACAGTTTCGTAAAGGCGTTGCTGAGTCGGTGCTCTTCTTGCGAACGCTTGGAACGAAGTTGCTACAGCAACGAAGAGCCACGATGGCTAGCGGAGAAGCTGTTCCCGAAGATGTGCTCACTTACATCATCAGAGCCAAAGGTAAGCATTATATTGTTATCCACAGGGCTACAATTAGATTTAGAACAGACCCGTCTAGACGTACCTGAAATGTTAGGAAAACCAAGAGTCTTATGTTTATGTCAATAAACCGATCGAGTGTACGGTTACTGGTGACACGTTACGAGTAGTCTTTTACGGGGCATATTGCGTATAATACTCTAAGTGAGACCATATGAGATGACAGCCGAACATTAGCGATGGAAATGGGCCAGATATAGCTGAAACTCACACATAAAGTAACACGGAAGTTGACTTGAGGAATAAGCTTAGTTAGGGAACGCAGACTTCAAAAAAGAAAATACGAATGTGATGCTGGAATCTGAATCTGTGCTTATTTGGTCACTTTCGTGGGCTGTCCTCTGGCTTGCGAGTTACTTAAGGGTGCGCAGATAATAGCGAACCTTAGAGTACGCCTTTGTGATCATTTGGTGATGACCGTGATGATGTATTTCTTGGTTGCTGACGCAGATGAAGTGGGCGACGGTTTGACAGACGAAGACATCTTGGATGATTTCGTGACGTTCTTCGTCGCTGGCCAAGAGACAACGGCCAATGCCCTCTCTTTCCTCTTCAGCGAAATCGGAAGAAGACCGGAAATTGCTCTAAAGTAGGCCTAACAATCACATCTATGTATCACAATCAGTGTCATCGTATCCAGTCTTGTTGTCCTCGAGACCAAGGTCTTGGTCTCGAGTGCACTCGAGTTCGTTTTTGAAAGTCTTGGTCTTGGTCTTGGTCTTGAGGTTCAAGGTCTTGGTCTTGGTCTTGGTCTTGAGGTTCAAGGTCTTGGTCTTGGTCTTGGTCTTGAGGCTCAAGGTCTTGGTCTTGGTTTTGCAAGACCAAGACCAAGACTTTTGAAAATATATGAACAGTCATTTAACAAAGCGCAAGGATTTTAAAAATTTATCCAATAATTACTAATACAATTGCTTTAGTATTTACACGGTGTGAGTGAGGCTTTACTGTTGTTTTGGACATTTATTTTGACTTCCGGTTATTTACCATGGAATGATTTCAAAACAGACTCACAATTTGTACATTTACATCCGGTACTTGAAAAGCTGCCCTGTGTGCCAGTGAATTCAGCACTGTAGAACGTATTTTTCACATGGCAGAATTTTATGAGGCCCCACAGGTCACACGTCTTGGTTAGAAAATTCCGAGCGAATTGGTTTTTATAAAATGCAACAGGCATTTGGAATAACATTTCGTATGAAGGACTTTTTTAAAATACCAATTCAAAATTCTGTGCAGTCTGCATTTGGAGTTGTTTTGTTTGAATAAAATAAAAGATTCGTGTTTTAATTAAAATAGCGAGTAGTCCGACATGACAATTTTTTAGTTAGGAATAGAAGTCTGGATATGTTGTGATTTTTTGAGTATTTTTCTCGGTTTTGGTCTTGAGTTTCAAAGTCTTGGTCTTGGTCTTGGTCTTGAGGTTCAAGGTCTTGGTCTTGGTCTTGGTCTTGAGGTTCAAGGTCTTGGTCTTGGTCTTGGTCTTGGTCATGAGGTTCAAGGTCTTGGTCTTGGTCTTGGTCTTGAGGTTCAAGGTCTTGGTCTTGGTCTTGGTCTTGAGGTTTAAGGTCTTGATAACAAGACTGATCGTATCCCACAGAACTTCTGGCTATGTCTGGCCGTCTATTGAAAACACATTTTAAATCTGCAGAGTTTGTTTAATCTTTGTTACGGCCTATTAATGAATGGAACTATAGGGGGCGTTCAGTTAAACTGGATCATAAGTTATCTCAGGAATCGATTTCAATTCGCTTCGGTTAATGGCTGTATTTCAGACCTATAGGATCTATTAACTTTGGAGTTCCTCAAGGCTCAAATCTTGGCCCGCTCCTGTTTTTAATCTATGTTAATGACTTACCTAACGCATCACCATCCATGTACTTCGTCCTATTTGCTGACGATTCGAACCTATTTTATTCTCACAAATCTATAGATAGGCCTACCTTGTTTCAGAACGTCAACTCTGAACTTCACCTAGTGGCTGAATGGTTTCGATCCAATAAATTAACCCTCAGTTTGACAAGAGTCAATTACATATTATTTAGATCTCATAAGAAAACCTGTCACCCTATAAATCCCCTTTGCTCATTGACGGGACTCCCATTGCCCAAGTAGCCTGTACTAAATTCCTGGGCACACACACTGACCAGCACCTAACTTGAAAGGAGCACATAAAATGTATCTCAAATAAAATGTCTAAAACTATCCATAAAAGCTGTCCGATATATTGTTAACGCCCCTTATAGAGCGCATACTGACCAATACTTCCTGGATCTTGGCTAACTTAAAATCGATCAGATCAGGCGCATGCAAATAGGAGAGTTCATGTATCGTTACGATCATGGTGTTTTACCGACTGTTTTCAAAAGCTTCTTTAGCTCCACTTCCAATCCCCACCTTTACCAAACAAGAAATCTGACTACTTATGTTCCTCCCTACGCACACACAAATACTCGACTATTTTCCATATAATGTACTGAACCCCATCTGTGGAACCTACTACCTTCGTATATTCAAAATCAACTTAATTATTACCTTATTTAAAAGTAATCTTCGTATGTTTATTAAAGACACTAAAACAGATTAACTAATTATACAGGGTTTCTTGCAAGATGTGTCTTTTGAACTCGTTAGTTAAGAATTATAGTTAAGACTTTTGTTTTCATTTTAAACTAATTCTTTTATTTGATCCCTGGATGGGACTTGTGTTGTTAGGCAGTCTCCGTGTATCTTACTTCACATGGGATACCCTGGTAAGCGGAGTCTATGACCCCTTTAGATTTCCCAGTGTAACCAGATATGCTTATTTTGTTCACATGCCTGTTTCCTTATCCACTTGTTTGAAATGTGTGGTTACCAAATAAAATTGATTGATTGATTGAATTTGCAACTTCTACACTTATGGCTTGTAATGCAAAACTAATGGCCCGACCAAGAACGAACCTCAATCAGGTTAAAAGCCAAAAGTCTATATTCTAAATGTAAATGTACACGTTTTTATATAGCGACCGTATGACCTCGACCCTGTGAGCGCTACTGAATGGCCAGAGCTGTTAGCGGCGCTATACAAATCTCCATATATGATATGATATGATATGATATGATATGATATGATATGATATGATATGATATGATATGATATGATATGATATGATGTTATGTGATATGATGTGATGTGATGTGATGTGATGTGATGTGATATGATATGATATGTCACTGGTGCGCTTCAATCCACCGACCGGCACCGGGCGAATACCTACTCTACATTCATCTGTTCGTCATTTTTCACCAGTGAGGAAGTGTTGATCGGTGGCGTAATCGTGTGCCTCCGAAGCTATCGCCTATCGTAGCTCCACAGTATCGGCGCAACTTGGTCCATAGACTCTGAATATGATGCTGTCAGCTATGGATGGGAGTCAGTTGACTGGGCGCGTAGGCCCACCACTGGTGACTTTTCTAGTTTTCTGTATATTGTTTTGCTTACTGTATGAAATTTCTATTCTAATGACACTAAACACCACAGAGGCTAGCGAAATAACGTTTTGTTAATTTTCTTGATGAAGCATAATATAAATTACTAATTACAATATAAATGATGCCCACTTCACCTACTCTTACCCTTCCCCACCCATCGATTTGGTTTTGACTATGCGCCTGTGAATAAGCTGGTTCCCTCGACTTCGCTTTCGGGCGCTATAGAAATCTTGAGATTACGATTATGTTTTTTTATCGCTTAGACTGCAAGAAGAAGTGGACAGGGTGCTGGAAGGGCGCGATTCCATCACCTTCGAAGATCTGAACAAACTGGAGTATGTTGGACAGGTGTTCAAGGAAACTCTTCGTCTCTATCCACCTGCTCCAGGAACCACTCGGATGAACCTACAAGAAGTCATCGTCGACGGATTTCGAATTCCGAAGCATTCTATGATAATGGTTAGCTTCATATAAATTGATGCTGCATATGCTATCGGAAGTAACTAGTCGAATATGCTAAAGATGTTTCAACTAATAAATGACTAAGGAAGCTATTAATGTCGAAACGCGATTAGTGGCAATTTTGGACGCATAATTATACGAATATGCTTCTAATGGTAAGCCGTTTGTTGGAATTCTATTCTTTGACCTGTATCACGTTAGGAAAGATTTGATTCACATCTTCTACCATTTTCAGTTTTCATTTTGATCTAGTTTCCTTGGTCAGCCTTTGGCTTGTATGGACATCAACATAAAAAACAATACCACTGTGATCTGATACTTGTAATTTGGTCCTTACACAAACAAGTGCACAATTAGCCCGGGTAACAGGAACATTTAAAGTTGTAAACGAACTGGAAGAGGTAAATTTTCCGTTTAGAGCGAGAGACAGTGTCGGTACGATAGTTGTGAACATGTGGGAGGAACAGAGTTCCAGATTGAGGACCATCAAATGTGGATGAACGTCAACCAAAGGCGTGCACCAGAAACAACATACTTTCCAGAAGATGCCGATCGAAGAGAGGATTGGCCTTTAACATGGCTGGAGGATGTAACCATGGATGAAAGGTAGAATGGCAGATGACTTGGATGTACTTTGTACATGAGGAGAGTCATCAGCTTAAAACTGATACGCTCATATTCAGGTAGCTGGTATAATTCATACCAGTTTGTGAAGCATTCGTTGTTGCGATAATTAAATAATTAATGTGGATGTATATGTCTTCTCTCCTGTAGATCAGTTTCTATACCATTCAACGTCTGTCGAAACATTTCGATGATGCCAACGAATTCATTCCTGAGAGGTTTAATGCAGATGTCGAAAGGTTGGACACTCCATTTGTGCCATGCCTGTATCTATGGCTGTTAATTACATTTTCAAACGATAAGCCCGTTCGGAATCAATCGCATTCTAAAAATAATGCACATGCAGCATCGGTATATTAAAGCGTGGACTTACATTCAACACCTATGGTAGTGGTCTGGCTCATCGGCAATGTGTGGCCTTCTCTGCAACAATTTTTGTAGATGACTCACAACGAAGTGCGGACTTGCTGGTACATCTATATTCTGTTTCAAAACGTCCACGTCAGTGTAGGAAAATCAGCGCAGAAAAAATGTAGACAATGTGGTCAACACTTTTTAACAGTGGTAGGCCTATACATGTTAAGAATATCAATCGAACCATTGAGACCAGTGTGCATTCGCCAACTGCTATACACTGAGTCCTATTCCGTTCTTGGTAATGGCCTTCTACAGTGTTTGGCCAATACTGCAAAATAATCTTCTGGATATTGACCTGATTACGGCTTGGTTTTGGTGCACCATCGGTTGATGCCTTGTGAATTAGACGCCGGCGCAATAGAAGCTATCAATTAAAATTACAATAGATCCATCCACTGCAGCCCTGATTCACTTGACTTTGGTCAAGCGCTCTAAACAAAATCTAACACGAGATCGTGTTACGGGAACTCGAGAGGCTTGCTTTCAAACGAAGAACAATCCGCTTTGACGTAACACGACCTTTAGCTTGGTCAGAAGATTTGTCAACTTAACTCGAACCCAAGACCATCTATGCTAGGAACTGCTGAGACTGTGCAGGATCAAATTAGAAAGCAGCAGGGCTGCATCGATTTCGTCGGTCATTGTGCTTTGGTGGTGTGCGATTAAAGAGAAAGGTTGCTTTTTCGCTTCACTGATTCAGGTTATTATAAATGGACGCTTTCCTCACTTCGATATGTACCGATAGGGCTTTCTTATATACTACACCCAACCGCTATTCGCACCCTCGAAACAGGTCTACATAATATCTATCTAATCTTGGTCGCTATTGTAATTTCAGAAAGCTATTCACGTATCTGCCATTTTCTGTGGGACCAAGAAGCTGCATTGGACGACAATTTGCTCTGGTCAGTAACCTATATAACAACATAAGCATAAGGTCAATCCGCTATTTAAATAGGCTTTCGCAAATTATTTAATGAAATGCAATTTTCTATAGGGTATACTGGAAGTAGGCTATGCCTCTGAATCTACTCTATAAATGCACGCGTTTAATAGGAGCACTTTCTTGAAGCATAATTGAGTGTTATTACGGCAGACTAGAAAAGGGAATGGAAAGAGCGAAGAAGAAGGAAAATGTATGGTTCAAGCGGAATAAATATTTTTCGTGATTCGACACTGAAGCATAGCTTCCTGATGTCGGCCTGTGTATCGACCGTCTCAGCAAGTGAGAGTCGTCGGACCTCCCAGCAAGAGCGTCCACGATGGTAATCGATTTGCAATTGCAACATAGGGATAGAGTAATGTTTCTCGCTTTTGTTCCGATATATGCGAATACTTTTGAATTTTGGTTGCACAACTTTCACAGCCACAGCATTTATACTGAGAAATGTGCGTCTGTTTGTAGATCGAGGCTAAGGTTCTGCTAAGCAAGTTCTTCCAGCGATTCAACGTAAAGTTCAATCCAAACCAATCGGTGCAGATCGCCGGCGAGGCGGCCAGCATGCGACCGGAAGGGGGAACAACGACGATGTCGATCTCTTTGAGGTCAAAAAGTTGCTGAACGACCGAATAGGACCGAATACACTGACATATTCGATTATGACCGAATACACTCACATATTCGAGTATGACCGAATACACTCACATATTCGAATATGACCGAATACACTCACATATTCGAATATGACCGAATACACTCACATATTCGAATATGACCGAATACACTCACATGTTCGAATATGAACAAATACACTCACATATTCGAATATGACCGAATACACTCACATATTCGAATATGACCGAATACACTCACATATTCGAATATGACCGAATACACTCACATATTCGAGTATGACCGAATACACTCACATATTCGAATATGACCGAATACACTCACATATTCGAATATGACCGAATATACTCACATATTCGAATATGACCGAATACACTCACGAGGTTTCAGTATACACTATACTCTCCATTTGCAGACACGGCAGATGCCAGAACATAATTACCAAAGGCCTCTGGTTAAATTTGTGCTATATAAATTTGAAATTACAAAAGCAGTACCATGTAAGCCTCATTATACACTGAAACCTCGCTCTTATCTGCATATTGCTTTCTGTAAATCGTACGTAGACCTAGCATTAACACTTGACACACACAACACGCATAATTGCATAGGCAATGTTCTGTACAGTTTCCTAGCACATTATTAGGCTATAGACTTCTTTACAGCTACTGTTACTGCCAGGGGCGTCTACACCATAGAAACCTTGGAGCAAATGCTCCATCCAAGATATAAGGGGGGAAAGATCTGTCAGTATGTGTGCCACCATTTTAGGGGGAATGAACGGGAAGGGGGGAAGAAGATGGGGAAAATGGACGTTGCTCCAATGACTTAGGGGGGGATAGACGCCCCTGGTTACTGCTGGCCCTCACCACAACCATTTCGCAAGTAAAATGTAGTAATAACAATGCAATGATGGTTGTCATTGTGGTTACAAACCTACACAAAATTATAGAATAAAAGTGATATAATTTGGGGCCTTCCATTTAGGAGAATGGACTCCGATGGAGGGAGAGGATTTCAAACGCGTCCCTCAGTCCCTGCAGCTCTCATCTTTTAATTTGACTCCTCTTGTCGATTATACACTATACTCCCCATCTGCAGACAGGGCAGATGCCAGAACATAATTACCAAAGGCCTCTGGTTAAATTTGTGCTATATAAATTTGCAATTACAAATGCAGTACCATGTAAGCCTCATTATCTTCTCTGTCTTGCCTCTCCACTCTTTCGTTCATTCTTATGTCTTGCCTTTCGTCCGTTGCCCTTTCGGTCTTGCTTGAAAAGTCTGCCCTCAACAATGATATTAACATAACGCGTGTTGTTTCTCACTCTGTGATCAAGCCTCGTTTGGCTGCCCTATAATTAAAAAGCGCATGTATCTACAGTGCTTTGACTTGCCGTCGAAATGTTTTAAAGAATGAGGCCTGCTCCCACCTCTTCAAGAATTATTACGATCATCCATCCTATCAGTCGCTTTCCTATTTCCTTCTACCTAAATTCTGCCAACGTTGCAACTCGTCTGTCACCCCCTCACTGGCCTCTCTGCAACCGGAGGATGCTGTACCTCTTAACATAAGGCTTATTTAATAGTACTTTGTAATAATTGTAATCTGACATTTATAAAATCTGTCTCTCTTCAGACCTACAGTCTCTACAGACTTGATGCAGCTGTTTTCCTGTCCTTTGTTTTAAAGTAGCGCTTTCCTAATATATAATTTCTGGCTATGATTAATTTTAAGCTGAACTAAATTTACTGAGTTTACGATTATGAGTAGGCCTATATATATAATTGAGCCGACCTGAAGAAAAGCAGACAGGCATAGAGCATCATCGCTGACTAGACTAAATTTATTGATTCACTGAAAAGGGTTTAGGGGCTACAGTTATAGGCATGCATGCCAACAGCTGTCTAATGACCATGGCAGTAGTCTACATTTTAGTGAACAGATTCGATAAAAGGCGCATCTGAAACAGATGCATTTGTGTCTTCAGCCAAAATAACGAAACCAAATAGGTCATATAGGAAAATCGTTAATGTAAGCCCTATATGAAACTTAATGGCCTAAAAGTGCACCTAAGATTCGGGACACTGGTGACACCACTATGCATGTTTACACGCAAGTATATTATTATGGCTGTTGCGTGTGGACTGTTTGTTGACATCTCCCTTTAGACATGTATATATACGTAAGGACAGTACCGTTTTAGTCGAGGCAACTTAATAATCTGGTGGAGACTTACCGTGTAAACACGTAATGCAACAGCGCCCTAGTGAAGTTCCAACAGGTGCTATATAAATTTCCAGACACATATGGGCCTACATGCATATAAGCTGTGATTCAGCGAGTAGGCATACGGAATGACCCGTGCCGTATATATATATCGTGCGAACACTAGCTTCGCAAGCACAAGCAACTTTGCAACAGATATAACGTCTCGAAAATCATTGCTAAAAATGTGTTAGGTTAATTACGTCATTTGTAAAGAGGTTCTTCAGCATTTGCTTCAAAACTAAATACAAAAATATATACTGCAGAAATTACTATTGCACTTTTGCCGATATGTCACGCTAGCTTTCAAGAAGCTTCGTTAAAATTAGCATTAAATAGGCTTAGGCCGTTAATCAAATTGACGGTAGAAGTATTCGATGCTTTTCAACCAGAACGGCCTAACTGAACCTTGCACGAACTCCTGAGTCAGAAGATATGGCCAGCAGGAAGCTACCTTGCTTAATTCTGGTTCTCGTACTTCTTATGTGCAAAGGTGGAGACTGCAGGAAAATGGACAGAAATATTTCAATGATAAGAGGTATGTTTCGTTTCGTCGTATTATTCTTACTTATAAATACAAAGCATGTTACTTTCTGTAAATCGTACGTATACACATATATTAACACTTGACACACCCAACATGCATAACTGCATAGACTTTGTTCTGTATAGAATAGTTTCCTCAGTCTTTTTGTCAAGACTTTGAACCTCAAGACCAAGACCAAGACTTTGAACCTCAAGACCAAGACCGAGACCAAGACCCAAAAAATCAAAGTCAGGTCTAGACTTCTATTCCTTACTAAAAATTGTCAAGTCGGAATACTTGCTATTTCAAACTGTGGGTCTTTCATTTTATTCAAAGTAATCCCTTTAAATGCAGACTGCAGACAATTCCGAATTCGTATTTACAAGTCCTTCCTGCAAAATGTTCTTCCAGATGCCTTTTGTATTTTATAAAAACCAATTCGCTAAGAATTTTCTGACCAAGGCGTGACTTGTGGGGCCTCATAAGAATTGCTCCGCGTGAAAAAAATACGTGCTACGGGTGCTGAAGTCGCTGGCACTCACATTAGCCTTTCAAGCATTGGATGTAAATGTAGGCCTACAAACCGTGAGTCTTTTTCAAATCCTCTCATGGCTTATCAGAGCGTATGGCTTCTGAAACAAGTCTCGGCAGGGCTTCCATCTGTTGCTGCTGCCGATGGTTTTTTCTGACCAATAACACTTGTATTCGTCCGTACTGTAGATATTTGTCGTTTGACGCAAACAGGTTTATATTTTTACTTTCTTGAGTTTTGTGAAATGACTGTTCATATTGACTGTCGAGTCTTGGTCTTAGTCTTGCAAGACCAAGATCAAGACTTTGAACCTCAAGACTAAGAGTGCACTCGAGTGCACTCGAGACCAAGACCAAGACCTTGGTCTTGAGGACAACAAGACTGAGTTTCCTAGCAGAGTAGACTTCTCTACAGCTACTGTTATTGCTGACTCTCTCCACAACCATTGCGCAATCAAATAACAACACAATGATGAGTGTCAATTTGTCATTGTGGTTACAAAGCGTACACCAAATTATAATACAAAATGACATAATAAAGGGCCTTCCATTTAGGAGGAAGGAGGAAGGGCGGTTAACCCAAATGCATATGCTTGCCTTTGGGGGTCTACTGATAGTGTATACGTAGCCTACGTATTGGAAACGGGAGGGGGGGTAAAACCTTTAATTTGTCTATAAAATTACGATCGTGTAAGACTAAGACGCCAGGTGAACTACATAAAACCTTATCAAAACGACTCTGTTCGACTGGGTTGTTCTTTTACCGGACACTATACAAACTTTTTTAAATTACACGGCTTAATATTTCTTTGATGCGGCCGGACATGGGCGGTGGACTATTTTTTATATTAAACATGTTAATATTATTAATCCTTTATTGTTCTGCGTGGATTACACAAAGACCGTTCTCAGGGCTGTATTGGTGAAATTAGAGGTGAGTACAGTACGCTACTGATTAGTTTTCCGAAACAAATTAGAGGTGAGTACAAATATTTTGTGAGGTGAGCATACGGTATCTAGAGGTAAGTACACGCTATATACCCGCGTATAGGGCCTACCTCGACTACGGCCCTGACCGTTCTATAGATTGGAGCGGGCGTCAAGCGTACCTACACAGGTGGGGGTGTAAAAAAGTACACGTGCGTACAGGGATGGAAGGGAGCCAATTTTTCCGGATTTCTGCGTACGTACGACATGGATGGCACCTTATGCTATACGCATGCAGAAGCACACAAATTGCCGTAAAATTTGTCTTAGTATGCTCTGTAGAGCTATAGGCAAGGCGCGTTTATCTATATGAAGTACAGGACATAGTTCTAAACGAAGTAGGCCTACAGGCAGGGCTGTAGTGGTAAAATTCGAGGTGAGTACACGCTACCGGTTAGTTTTCCTAAACAAATTAGAGGTGAGTATACGCTACAGTATTTTGTTAGTATACGCTACAGTTTTTTAATATAAATAAATATAAATATTTTGAGGTGAGTATACGGTCTCTAGAGGTAAGTATACGCTGTATACCCGCGTATACCCTCGACTACAGCCCTGCCTACAGGACAAGATTGTCTGAGACTCTGATCAATATCGGTTAAGTTTGTATTATTATTATTTAGGCCCATTGTTCTTTAATCTCTTTCATACTATAACAATAGTCTACCCACTCACGCATCTCCTTTATGATTTAGCAGACTTGTTGTCCGCGAGACCAAGGTCTTGGTCTCGAGTGCACTCGAGTTCGTTTTTAAAAGTCTTGGTCTTGAGGTTCAAGGTCTTGGTCTTGGTCTCGCAAGACCAAGACAAAGACCAGCTGTCAATATGAACAGTCATTTAACAAAACTCAAGAATTTAAAAATTTATCAAGCCTGTTTGCATCATAGCCTACGACAAATACCTACGGACAGATGCAAGTCTTGTTGGTCAGGAAACCCATCGGCAGCAGCAACTAAGTTATGCTGTGTCTGGAAGCCCTGCCGAAACTTTTTCTGAAGCCAGACGGTCTGATAAACCATGGGAGGATTTCAAAAAGACTCACGATTTACATTTACATGCAATACTTGCATGAAAAGCTACTGTGTGTGTGCCAGCGACTTCAGGCACGGCTTGGTCAGAAAATTCTGAGTGAATTGATTTTTATAAATGCCAAAGGCATTTGGAATAACATTTTGCATGAAGAACTTTTGTAAATACGATTTCGGAATTCTCTGCAGTCTGCATTTAAAGTTAATTTGCCTGAATAAAAGACTCACGTTTTCATTAAAATATCGAGTATTCCGACTTGACAATTTTTTTAAAGGAAAAGAAGTCTTGGGCTGAATGTGATTTTGTGGGTCTTGGTCTCGGTCTTGGTCTTGAGGTTCAAAGTCTTGGTCTTGGTCTTGAGGTTCAAAGTCTTGGTCTTGGTCTCAAGGTTCAAATCTTGGTCTTGGTCTTGAAGTTTAGGCCTAAGGTCTCGACAACAAGACTGTGATTTAGACACAAACGAATTTTTTGTTTGGTTAATTAGGCCTGTAATTATGTAGCCTAACTGTGGTCTAGGCCTACTACATTAGCATGCAGGCCAAATCAAATCTGAGGTACATGTCTACATAGCCTAATGGACTTTATTCCGACGGTATTTGAGCGCATGTCGGCCTACAGAGGCACAATGCCATAGAATATAATAAGATAAGAATATTCTTTAATATGCTATTTGCTATTGTGTGGACAGTGCATAGGCCCCTACATGAAGGCGTAAATAGAGTGAAATGGAGGAAATTGTGCTCTTCTATGTGGAATAAGCCTCCATAATATACGTGAGCAGACTTTACGTTACAGCATCGAGGAATGGGTTTAGTCAAACTCGCCTCTCTTCCAACTCACTAATCTCTCCTTGTCAGTTTGCATACCGTAAGTTTCATTCAATGCATATTTCTTGCTGCTCGTAATCACATCTTGTGCTCCATGGATAAGAGTATACGGTGACAGAACTTGTTCTTGATTTATCTGCTGCTTTTGATGCCGTGGACCATTATCTTCTTTTGCATCGTTTCCAGCACTCAATAGTTTTGGGGTTTCTGGTCGTGCATTGAATTCGTTTGTTACTTATCTTAATCCACGCAATCAATATGGCAATTATTCGTCTTGGACGCTCTTGTTGATTCAGCTGTGTCTGTGACTGTGTGAAGGGCATTTTTAAGTCGCCACATATGTAGGCCTACATTCGTGGCATATGCAGAATTAGGTGTCATATTCCCTTGTCTCTGGCAAAGGCACTGGTCTTGAGTCGCATTGATTGTTGTAACTCGCTCGTTGTTGGGATCACAAAGTCAAACATACTGAAACTCCAAAAGTTCAGAACTCTGGCTATAGAGCCATATAACTATTACGTTAAAATATGAACACATACCCATGCGTTAAATTCGTTTTGCATTGACTTCTTATTCAGCAAAGGAATGGCACTGGATTTCTTGCAAATGGGGCTAAACTATTAAATGCTGAGCACGGCTGGTATTTAAAATCAGTTTTGTCCCACAGAATTATCATTATTCAACCAGATCATATGATTATCTTTTCATGATCTCACCTAGCGCGCGCACACACACACACCCACACACCCACACACACTGAATGTGTGAGTCAACATACAGCGTAGATCTGTAGAACGCGTGAACCAAACACACAGGTCATGAAGCCATCCTGTCAACTTCAAAGCTTTCGTGGACGGGAGTGTATTTTTAATGTATAGCACTACACGATGCGTCACACATACACGAAGATGCGTTACTTAAAATGACTGTTAACTCTACAATTCAGCCATTTATCATGCATCATAAGTGGACGCCCGCGCAGCCTGTAATATCTCATGCGATGGATTAGACTCCCTTGGGCGCAGTTTCGCATCTCGGCTTAATGTAAATGGTAATGCGTTGCTTCGTTTCGTTGAACATCTGGCCTACTTTGAGTAACGCATCTACTTAAGACCATATTCGAGAGATAATTACGATGGCGCGTCTTAGCCAACGTAATGTCCACTGTCAGTTTACACACACACGCGCACACACACACACACACACACACACACACACACACACACACACACACACACAAACATACACACACACGTGTCGGGTCTTTCACTCCCCCGGTTGGATTTGCCAGCAGTAGTTTGCGATTTCGACTCCTGTAGGTCAAGAGTCAGTCTCCCCCTTCCCGTTGACCCCGCGGTGAGGTTCAGTCCCATTACTCATGCATCGATCGACGTTAGTGGACTGGGGTTCCGCGACTTCCGCCACAGATACACCCCGCTACCTCTCTGCTATCTTCTTATGGGTCGAAAAACAGCATACCCTGTTGACTCTGGTTCTTCTTCCTATCTCAAATTTCCGATTCTGTTCTTTCTCGGCCTCTTTAAAAAGTCAATAGGTCAAATGGGCTTCACAGTTATTGCTGTGATTAAGATCATGGGCGGCGATCTAGGGGAGAAGGGGGGGACATGTCCCCCCACCTTTAAGAGTGGGGGACACTCCATGCATTTGTCCCCCACATTTTGAAGAAACACCAAAAAAGGCGAAGAAATGTAGTTGATAGTGAGGGTTTTCGCAGCGTTTTTGACCAGAGGAGGTAAAAATAAATTTATAGATCAGAAGTGTCCCCCAAAATTATGAGAAAGAAGAAGGAATTCGTCAAAAAAGTTAAAATTTTGTAGACGAAGAAATCATAAAAAGAAAAGGGTTATTGCTGGGAGACGAGAAAAAGTTGGAAAACGTGATGAATGACTAAAAAAACTTTAAAAAAGGTCATCAACTTTGAAATGAAATCGATATTTTGCGGAGATGAATTGGTGAAAATGAAAGTGGGGAAAACAGTAAAAAGTGAAGAAGTGGGGGAAAAAGAGGATAGTGTAAGAAAAAGTTGTAAAAAGAGGTGATGGACTAAAAAAGGTCATGAACTTTTTCGGAGATGAAAGCGAAATTTTTCGGAGATGAAGTGGCAGAAAATTTTTTTGGGGGGACAAGATTTTCCAAAACCGGTCGTCGACGAGATCGTGGCCGACTTTGTCCCCCCTCCCCCACCTCTCAGACAAGATCGCCGCCACTGATTAAGATTGCATCACATCAATTAATGATCGCACCTCATGTAGGCCAACTGCATGCATAGCCTATTATGCTCCAAGTGACTGAGTTAGCTAGCTCATCCCGCGTTCCACAGACGTTCGAACAACAATCGGAGTAACGCGGGGTGTCCTCGTAGTGACCCCTTTACTTTCTACCCTCCCTACTGGTCAAGATAGACAGCTTCCTGACGCTCATCGCCGTAACTTGTCAATGTAGATAACTCCTTCACCGCCATTCTCGGGTGGTGCCATGTCCCAAACATGGATTAAGGGTGGAGACTGACGCTGATCAACTTCGTTATGAAAGCCTCAGTATACAGAAACCCTATCATCCCTATGCATTCCAAACTTAGAGACGTAGTTTTGTTTTGTCTGTAATGACAAAGCCATAGTAAAATTAACGATCACGAATCCAGACTGCGACTCTATTTTGAAGTGCAATCGATTGATACGATACCCATAGTACATTATTATAGTAGTGCTGCAAAGTTACATGGTCATTGGTTACATTAGACTAGAAAATATTGGATTAGATTAGTTGCATCTCTTCATTGCGTTTTCATTTTCAGCGCAATAAATGCATTAAGGTTGTTAACCAATTCACATTACAGGTCTTGATGAGATGTCTTCTGAATTCGGAGCCGCCGAAGCAAGTGAAAAGTGGACTAACAATAAACATCTGAATGAACCGCAATCTCGTATGAAACTTTTCGTCAAAGTCCTTACTCCGATAAAAGCAGCGTTTGGATTTAGTCTAAGTTCTACAACCGGTGGCGGTCGCCATTTCGAACGGCATGAAACTTTTCAAGTTCACGGTGGTCCTGTGAAGAAAAGAAATGTGGCTACTTTGGTAAGCCACAGTCGTCACAAAGCCATATTTACGAAACGCAACAGTAGTCGAGTTGGCACGCACAACGGAGTCGACATGATACAACGTCAGAGTGAAGCACGTGATGACAACGGTAGATCTGGGGTCTTGTTTCAACCCTTCAGAGCCTCCGGGCGTCGCTTCAGTAATTGTACAGGGCCAAAGTGCCAAGCTATGGGGTTCGGAAACAACATCAGACGTCTAACAATAGATGCCAGATTGCGTTACATGGGCATTGGAAAAAGACTCGCCAAAAGACATCGTTAAAAAAGGATAGGCCTACCGCCGTAAAATAAGAACATTCACAGACCAAACTGAAACTCCTCTTTATGAATTACATTGTGTATTTGCCCGGTATGTGTATCCTAAAATTATTAATTGATTTATTTAAAGGTACACAGGTCCGTAGCCACTATGAGGCAAGACGAGGCGAGTGCCTCGTAATTCTCAAGACGAGGCATGCCTCGTCTTACTTCGACATGAGAATCAAGATATCGTGTAAGGAGTAGGCTAATAGAGTATTTCAATCTCTTCTACACACACACTCCCCTTAATTAGCTCCTCCAGCACTGATTCACCCCATTCTCTCAACCCTACTCCTACTGCCTATCAGTTATCGCTTCCAAATTATCTCTCCCGCCTCCGAAGCAGAAGTACGTGTCGCTCCTCCTAAACTCTCTTCCCAACAAGCAGTGCGAACTTGATCCTATCCCCCACCTCTCTTCTAAAAGACTGTGCCTCTGTCCTCGCTCTTTTAATCACTAAACTTATCAACCTCTCACTCTCTACCGGCAACTTCCCAATTGCATTTAAACACTCTCTAGTCACTCCCCTTCTCAAAAATGCAAACCTTGGCAAGGAAAACCTATTTTTAAATTAACTACCGACCCATCTCCAATCTTTTCTTTCTATCTGTTAACTGAACGAATTATTGTCCTTGCTCGGTTAAACGACTACCTCTCTTCTGATTCACTTCATAACCCCTACCAATTATCTGGCTTCACTAAACTCCACTCCAATGCATATCTTTGCGATAAACTGGTCTCTGTCGTCAGCCATCAGCAAGTCTCCTGCCTCTGTCTTCTCGATATTTCTGCCGCATTTGACACCATCAGTCACAGCCTCCTTTTTCAACGATTATCCTCTTGGTTTGGCGTCTCTGGCACTGCTCTACTCTGGATCTAGTCTTACTTGTCTTCCCGATCCTTCTATGTTAAAGCCTCCAGCCACTGCTCGCAACCCCTCCCTCTCTCCTGTGGTGTCCCTCAAGGCCTCCATCGTGGGTCCACTCCTCTTCATCCTGTTACTGTATATACCCACACATTTAAACCATCTCTTAAAATCCTCCTCTGTTGACCACCATCCCTACGTAGACGACACCCAACTCTACACATCCCTCTCCGCAAGCTCTTTCTCCACCTCCATCACACAATATTATTACTCAACGTGGTTAACTTAATCTCACAGTGGATGTCATCCAATCTCCTCTGTCTTAACCATTCCTAAACAGAATTCATCATCCTAGACCTTCCTGATCAAATCAAGAAAATCCTTGACCCTTCCATGCACCTATCGACTAACTCGTGGTCTCCGTAATCTTGGTATTAGGCCTAATTTTGATCCACACCTCTCCTTCTCTAACCCATAGGCGTAATTTATGGAGGGTAAGAAGGGTACCCGTACCCCCACTTTTTGGACTGGAAGGGACCGTACCCCCACTGTTTATACCCTTTGTTATTTGTCCATTATTATTTTATCTGAGGAGTGAGGAAGCCCTCAAGATTCAAAACAATTACCGAGCATTATCATCAGTAGGCCTATGATCACCATCGTCATCACTCTCATCGTTGTTATTATTACTATTGTCGCTCTTGTTATTATTTTTTTCCCGAGGTAAACATAATCCAACGGGCGTCACAAAAATTTGTCAGGAGACAAAAGAAAACTAGTTATTATTATTATTATTATTATTATTATTATTATTATTATTATTATTATTATTATTATTGTCATTATTATCCTCCTGAGACCCATGCAATATCTACACAAGTTTTCCGAGATATTTTACTGATTATATAACATTAAGACACATCTAAAACACATGTAAATTTTGTAATATTTTTATGATGAAGAATTTGAATTTTTTTTTAATGTGCATTATAATGCACACTGGGTCTGTAGCACCTTCATCAGTCACCCTTAACAGTAATGTAAAGTCACTACTTTCTAGAATGAAAGCTCTTGAAACAATTGCGGCGGGTTTATATAACATTAAGACACATCTAAAACACATGTAAATTTTGTAATATTTTTATGATGAAGAATTTGAATTTTTTTTAATGTGCATTATAATGAACACTGGGTCTGTAGCACCTTAATCAGTCACCCTTAACAGTAATGTAAAGTCACGCTCATCGCCGCCATGTTTTCTAATATTTCCGATAGTCTGTTTCACTTCCTCGCTATTGCAGTGTGTTGAGAAATTGTGTGCATTTAAATAGCCTCTGGGTCTCAGAGACTACCTAAAACGTTTAACCTTTATACTGCCTATGAACCCAATGTGCATTTAAATGCACGCGGGGTCTCAGGAGGTTATTATTATTATTATTATTATTATTATTATTATTATTATTATTATTATTATTATTATTATTATTATTATTATTATTATTATTATTATTGTTATTATTATTATCATCATCATCATCATCATCATCATCATCATCATCATCATCATCATCATCATCATCATCATCATCATCATCATCATCATCAAGCCTATAATTATTATTATGCTTGTAATCTAAATAATGCCGTTATAATTATTTAACAGTCGCGAAGTTAAAACAATGCGAAATTTGATACCCCCACTTTCTACACAAAATTAGTTACGCCCCTGGAATAAAGGCCTATTGGTACATCATTTCAATTATCAAACACGCTAATTGTTAGTAGGCAAAATTAAAATTTTAAGAATAAAGGCCCTTTTACGTCAATTTAATTATGAAACACGTTGATTGTATAAATTTCAATTTTAAACCAAAGGCCTATTATTACGTCACTTCAATTATGAAACACATTATTTAGTAAAACTTTTAGATTTATACAATAAAGGCCCTTGTTACGTCACTTCAATTATCAAAAAGTGTATTTTCATTATAAGTTTACATTTAGGGAATAAAGGTCTTTGTTACGTCATTTCAATTATGAAACAATTATTTAGTAATTTTTAGATTTGTACAATAAAGGCCTTTGTTACGTCACTTCAATATCTCGAAAAGTGTATTGTCATTAGGCCTACCGGTATACGTTTCAATTTATGGAATAAAGGCCTTTGTTACGTCACTTCAGCCATGAAAAAATCTACTGTTATTATAACTTTAAATTCAGAAAATAGAGGTTTATTGTTGCGCCATTCTAATTGTTAAAACGTCTATTATTTTGAATCTCGGATTTAGAGAATAAAGGCCTTGGTTACGATACCTAAATTATGAAAAAGTCTATTTGTAATGTTTTTAAGATGACTGGCGTGGTACTGAATACCTCAGCGCCAATCATCTGGTAGAAAAACAGTTGGATTGTGGCAGCGGTGTTACTCAGGCGTCTCTTCGGGGGTTCTGGCTAACTTCTCTCTTGGTGAGTCTTCGCTGCCGTTTCTCAGAGTCCAGAGACGTTGTAATGACAGTCTAGTCTCGCTGTAATACATTGTTGAGAATTTGTCGTCATACAATAAAATCGTAAAACGAAGCTACAGCGTCGTTCCTTCGAGTCGTTGCGAACCACGCAAAGGAGAATCCCCCGAAGAGACGCCTGAATAACACCGCTGGCCACCATCCAACTGTTTTACACCAGATGATTGGCGCTGAGGTATTCGATCAGTACCACGCCAGTCATCTTTAAAAACATTACACTATTGTTATTAAGTTTAAAGTTAGAGAATAAAACACTAGCAATTGTTACGTAGGCCTACGTCATTCGATTAAGAAAAACACGTCTATAATTAGAATTTTAAGATTTAGACCACACACGCAAGTTCGCAGCAGGCCTACAGTACTATATACTGTAGGCTAGGCCCTACTCTAAGGTCTTTACCAGCACTAACGCGAAGCATATGATGTTTCTAGTTTGCCAAACAATAACATAATTATGGTTTTAAAAAAACAACTCACAGACACACTTGGTCATACCAATTACTGCAGAAGAGCAAGCTAGTTTCTAGGGCAACGTGTAAAAGAGCGTCCGTAGTTCGTACAACATCGAGGTCCGAATTTAGACTGCAGAGGGCAGTATGCGTATGGGTCAGCTGGTAATCGCCTCGGACATTTGCCTCGGCCGAATATCCCGTTTTGGGACACTATTCGCCTCGGCAAATACTGTACACACAAATAGTTGCTGTCTGCCTCACATTCCGGAATTTGTAGGCTCATAATATCAGCTTTGAGCTTCATCTAGCATATTCATTTTGAAGAAGAAAGGTAAAAAAAACACCAACACCGGAAGTCCACAACGGATGTCAAGTCCATTTAAAAGATTATTTATTCTAAAATTCAAAATGTATTAGTTAGGTATTACAAGAACAGAAATTTATTTAGATAATTTTTCATTACATGAAAATGTGAAGCTTTGCATATGAAACAAATGGTACTCGGTTCGTACCCGGATCCGGCAAATATTACATCCAAATACTCGGATTCGGTACTCGGTGGAAAATGTCTACCCGGCTGACATTTAAATAAATAGTGGCGCTAGTGTTCCTATGGCTCTTGTTCTGTGGCTCGCGTGATCTGTAATCAAGCGACTTGGCATGCCTTTCGTTGTGACCTCTGCAAAACACAACCGGTTGGAATACAGAAGTTTGTTCATTTAACAAAGCTAGCAAGCTAAAGTGTTTTACATTTGGTAGGTTATGTAAAGTATTTACCCTTTACATTTGAAAGGAAAGTAAATTAAATTCTGCAACATAGTAGCGCGTTACGAAATGCCTACCAATGCTTGTCGGGGCTATTTATAGTGCGTTTGTCGAAACTTAAAGGCATTTCAAGTACTTAAATATACCATTTGTTCTTGTAAATCTAAAAATATCAATCTTTAATTTACCAAACATTGGTAGCACACAAAAAGAAGAATATTAAAAAACAAAAACTTAATCACTTAATCAGTTATTACCTCCAGAGAAAGCTGTTGTATACTCAGTGCGCCCCAGGGCACACAATAGAATTATACCTAATGCTGACTCTAGCTCGCAAAACCTTTGTCATTCGAATGTTATATGCTTAAATTAATATTAGAAACTATGTACACCAAAATGCGGTTAGCAGTTGGTTTTCAATAAAGGATATACTTACTTACTTACTTACGTGAAAAAACAGACATCTGACAACAAAGGCATTCTGGATAAATCGCAGTCTTCATGCATGATGTGCAGTACGGATAGAAATAGTGGTAATCTGTCGTCATGGTGTCCCCGATTCGCCCATTATAGCATATCACCCATATCGCTTCAGGATCACAAATTAATTTCAACGTTTATATATAGTTTGCACACACCAGAATTTAAGTTTGTAAAATAAACATAAACCAAACAGAAACAAGGAAGAATTATTAGGAAGAAACATGAATCATTAAGAAGCTAAAGCTGGTATTAGAAGTGCATGGTTCGTTCCCTGCTTGAGCTGAATAGAATTTCGAATGGCCATTTGTTATGCAGTTAACACCCATTCTAAATAACAAAGCATAAATCTACTGGTAGACACGTAATGTACGTCTGTATTTTTCATTTAGGACGATGAAATGATGGGATATATCAGGCAAAAATGGGGATGTTAAAACGATAGATTACCCTAAGTACTTAGCAAATACATGTATGGCATTTGCATGTTATAGCTTCACCTTGTCACCTTGTGCTGTC
Source organism: Allolobophora icterica (assembly GCA_963556255.1). Taxonomy (NCBI): domain Eukaryota; kingdom Metazoa; phylum Annelida; class Clitellata; order Crassiclitellata; family Lumbricidae; genus Allolobophora; species Allolobophora icterica. The sequence continues at coordinate 24,219,498 of OY744615.1, read as the reverse complement.
AATTCTTGGAGCTCTAGCGATCGTCATGATAAACATTCTCCATTGCTTCCTATTCGAAGTCAAGTCCCTTAGTTCTTCCAGGTTCATGCCAGTTACATCGTGAATCTCATCCATTTCTTCCTTGGGCGACCCTGTCTTTTCTTCCCCTCACCACAGACCAGCATCATTTCCTTTTCTAACCCATCAGATCGCATAACATGACCAAAGAATCCTAGCTTCGATCTTGTCGCCTTTTGTTTTAACGACTCTTCATTCTCGACACCAATCTCCACTTATAGCTTACAGTAATTAATGTTTATATTTGGATTTATGTTTATAGGTGGTGGTTTTGTGGACAAGATCAGCATCCAAGTGAAGGGCTTCAAACTACCAGTTGGGAGAGTTTTCTTTGGTTGGATTTTTATTGTAATAGTAAATAATAATTTATCATCACGTTTAATACGTATTAAACTAGGCATGCCTGCACGGTAGCCGTTGAATAGAGCAATCAGCCTGCAACACAGAGAGAAGGGTTCGAGCCTCCCCTGAGGTGGTCACTGTGTAAGGGACTTTGAAAAAGTTCTTGATGTGCAATTGCTTGGCAGCACGGGTGTTCAGTCGTATAGTCGGGGAGGGCAAAATCAAATAGTTTTAAGGCATGGCCAGTGGTTAATAAATATTAGGCCAGAACTCGAGCAGCAAGACCAGCAGGCCTCTGAACAGCTGCAGAACCAGATGCTTACAAGTAAACCAAGGAAATCTTGTGCTAATTTCATAGACTGAACTTATGAAGTAAACTGAGCACTGTATTGTTTTTATCAACGTTACAGTTGACAAATATTGATGCCATGTCCATGCATGGTAGCCAGCAGTTTGACATTCTGCAGAGACACCTTCAACTTAATGAATTCTGCTGTCATTCTGTATTGTTCTTTAACCATTTTCATGGGCCTTGATGGATTAGAAATAGGCAGTGACAAAATAAAACATTTTAAAACATTTGGCCTTTTATATCAACCCTAGACCTTTTTTGTGTACAATGTAGCTATCTGAACTTTTTTATAGTGCCTGTTAAGAAACACACAAAAGTGCTGAAGCACGACTATCAAAAAACCTTCTGCTTATGCTCTTTACCTGCAGTTCTCGATCACAATACCTTTAACTCTTCATCAGTTTCAGACATCACAGGACCAGATGTGCATAAAAATAAACCTACTGTCCCTAGTAATCGAGTCTCATTTTTTACACACATACATACATTTTAGAGCAATGTACAGATCAATGACAACAGACCTAATAAAAATTTAAGAGACGCTCTGAAAGTACACATACTAGAAATGAATGTTTTGTGTATTAACAGCTGTGATTTCTTCATATAAAGGCACAACTCCAATGGTTTGGCCTCTTATCCTTGGCTTTGCAAGGACATATGCACCGTATCTGATCTGGCCTATAGCGGCTGGCATCGGGGTTATAGGGTACAACCTGGAGTCGTTCATTCGTGGTGACAGACAGACCCCATGGAAAGAACACAGCATCGCAGAAGAGCGAGACCTTCGACAGCTGGAGGAGACTCGGGACAAGGACATGACGAAAGTTGACAGTCTCAAAGAGAAGAAATTTGTTCCAAAGACAATTTTTGAGAGAAATCAATAAAACCTTTGATGTGGTGTAAAATAGTTATGTCTGCAACAGTTTAACCTGTCAAGTCAAAGTAGTGATGTTATTATTAACAAACCAGCTTATTTAAATACACACCCTTACAATGGAATTCTTGCATGGAGGGAGAGTAGTGGCTCTTCATGCAAGTCGCTGTTGCACACTGCAGGCCAGTTGAAAACTGAAAAGTAAAGCTTTCATGTCCCTAAGTTAGTGGACTATGTGCAAGGCATCAATTTCTTGCTTTTTGCTAGTTGAGGCTGATCTCGTGGGCACCGTGTCAGTGCATCATGGTCCCACTTGCTCCCACGCTTATACTGGGACCAAACTATACTGCTTGGGGGGTCCGTAGAGTAATGGATAACACACTGGCGTGAAGAGCTGAAGGTACCAAGATCGAACCCAGTAGGACCCCGTAAGGTTTTTTCAGCCTTCCTCTCGCTAGATGGCAGTGGTTAAATGACTAGTAGGCCATGAATTGGTGCCATGTGGCTGCCGCTTAAACAGTTCTATTCGACTCCTGTAAAACTTTTATCGTGTGCTTCTACTATATACATGTATGTAAGGCGCCCTGCGTGGCTGCCGTTTCTACTATATGTATGTTTACTGTACAGCGCAGTGCGTTTGCAGGCGCTTACTTAAAGAACAAGATTATTATTATTATTACAATAGGTATACACACACGTGTGCAAACAACTTGTAAAACCGGCAATCTTTAGAACACAGGCCAAGCACGTTGGCAAGACCATCGTGTCACAATCAATTGGAGAAACATGGTTGCTGAGATGAACTCTGAGCAGACCCTTTGCCAGAAACACAGAGTTGCCCATCCAAAAGCATGCGAAGTCGAGACCGCGCTAAGTCATGACTGCCCAAAGTCCCGCTACGGAGTCTAACTGCAGTGCTCCTATGCTGTTTACAGAGCCCAATATCAACCCCTGCTCCTTACAGAACCGTTATCTGAACGCTTGCAATGGCTCTAGAGAAGAAGATGGATGGTGGTGGTGGAGAATCAAACAATTTATGCCCGTTCAAAATAATATTCAACCGTCCTGGCTGGCTAAGGGCCTGACTCGAAGATGACTTCAGTTGCTGCAGAAACTTGTATTGTGCAACAGCTACTGTACATGTTGAACAAGCTTTACTGGATGTAATTCCATTCTTGTCATGAAGCAAATCATTTCGAACACCACAAACTACTTGGCTGTGCACATGAACAGGGCCTTCAACGCTTCATACTACCGTAGATGGTGCCAACATCCAAAAATTCCTCTTCTTCTGTATCATTGTTAATAGTACCACAGACAAAATTCAGACACACCTTCAGTTTAATTTGATTCATTTAACATTCTCTGCAACTAATTAAATCAACACAGATTGCAACAATGTAAACTGTCAACTGCTAATGTGAATTTACAGAACACAGTTCTATCATGACAATGGCTTTCACTTTTCCCTTTGAACCACGTGTTGTGGGTTTTCACACAAAAAGCGCTCGAGTCCGTGTTCTCATCTCCACCAATATGAAAAGTTGTCTGCAAAAACAACAGAAATCACATGAGCAATAGTTCAGCACTGAGAAATTGGCAACCAGTACCAGTACAATGCAAATCGGTTAAGATGACAGACAGGGTACCATTTCATCTCAGCAGAATTTTATTTTATTTTTGCGTGGTTAGCATTAAATCTAACATGCCAGCCAGAAACATGTGAAGGCTGCATGACCTCCCAGCAGCAAATGACACATACGTGGATTGGTTTCAACTTTGAGCACAATATTTCAAATCAGTCATTCCCCAATTCAACCAGGTCATCCGATTATCTTTCGTTGGCCATACCTAGAGACTAGAACCATTCTTAGTTAAGCTTTTTTTCAGTTGCTAGTCCTAAATTTTGGAACTCTGTGCCTGTATCTGTCCATTCTGCCTAGTTGCTTTGCCATTTCATTCTGGATTTAAAACCTATCTTTTCAATTTGTGCATCCACCATAGGCTGCCTTGAATTAATATTACACAATAAAGTTTATTTCATTCAAAACTGTCTCATAATTTTGGATTGTAACTGAGTAAAACGTGTAGAAAGAGCTACACATCCAATTACAAACATGATTGCTATCTCCTTACTCAACTGTCAACTGCTAATGCAATCATGTTGCAATCAAGCAATTCAACCAGGTCATCCGATTATCTTTCGTTGGCCATACCTAGAGACTAGAACCATTCTTAGTTAAGCTTTTTTTCAGTTGCTAGTCCTAAATTTTGGAACTCTGTGCCTGTATCTGTCCATTCTGCCTAGTTGCTTTGCCATTTCATTCTGGATTTAAAACCTATCTTTTCAATTTGTGCATCCACCATAGGCTGCCTTGAATTAATATTACACAATAAAGTTTATTTCATTCAAAACTGTCTCATAATTTTGGATTGTAACTGAGTAAAACGTGTAGAAAGAGCTACACATCCAATTACAAACATGATTGCTATCTCCTTACTCAACTGTCAACTGCTAATGCAATCATGTTGCAATCAAGCAATTCAACCAGGTCATCCGATTATCTTTCGTTGGCCATACCTAGAGACTAGAACCATTCTTAGTTAAGCTTTTTTTCAGTTGCTAGTCCTAAATTTTGGAACTCTGTGCCTGTATCTGTCCATTCTGCCTAGTTGCTTTGCCATTTCATTCTGGATTTAAAACCTATCTTTTCAATTTGTGCATCCACCATAGGCTGCCTTGAATTAATATTACACAATAAAGTTTATTTCATTCAAAACTGTCTCATAATTTTGGATTGTAACTGAGTAAAACGTGTAGAAAGAGCTACACATCCAATTACAAACATGATTGCTATCTCCTTACTCAAGTGATGGCATTCTATCTAAGACTGACAATGTCTTTACTATGGTAGGTGTATATGAAGTGTGAAGACAAAACCTTTCTGCAACTTGCAGCTGTTGTGCATCAGTCAACATTTCATCCTATAAGACTTTACACAGTTATGTTCACAGAACTAAAAAGCGTTGTTGTCTTTTGTCACTTTCATCTGAAGAGAATGATTTAACATTAAAATGCATTGACATAGGGTCAGACCCAGCTTTCATTTTGTACTTGAGTGACGACAAAGCAAGTGACACCAGGACTCCCTTCCCCTTTGCAGGCATCCGCAGGCCAAAGGCAATGAACGAAAAAACCAACATTGTGACTAATGTCATTAATAAGCTGCAAGTTCTATCTTATTTAAAATTAGTTTACTTAAATTGTCAATCAGTACATTCTATTTAAAATTGAAAAGTAAGTCTGCAGTGTTTTAAAGTTCTAGTACTCGGCATGAGGTTTTAGGCAATCAATCACCTCACTGACCTTATCGTCTCTCGGGAAGGTTGAAACGAAGAGGTTTTTAAAAATCTACCAAACTTAAATGTGGGCATCCGCACTGGTCGTAACCACCATCCCCTTGTCTGCATTTTAATGACTCCTCCCACCCCCTCATTGTGGACGTCCTTTACGGATGACCCCTTTCAGATTATCATGTAGCATCAATGCCTTATGAGTAAGATACACAAACACTGAAAGCCAACTTACTTGTAAGACGTAGAAGGTCAACGGTTACTGTGTAACGGCTTCCAAGTCAATCTTTGCAACTTCTTTGGCAATGTACACTCCAAGAGCAAATAAGCCAACGCTCTTAACGACCTGCCTGAAGAACATATTAGTACACAAAATTAACAATTTTCAAATGTGAAATTCAGGCTGTAATATTTTGGGATCCTCCAGTTACAACAGATGCTTTGAAAAATCAGAAGCTTCTGGCCATGTTTCAGATACTCCCTCAAAAGAAGTATGTTTCTCGTCTGGATAAGCTTTCTAATTTATTCAGTGGTCCTGGTTGCATGCAGCGCTGCTTCTTCTCATTCCTTAAAGTTGACCATTGCACAAAAATTCCAGAGGTTGTCCATTAAGAACGTCCATGAGAGGGAGGGGTTACGCCCACATCTGAATTTGGTACACAAGTTATTTCAGTACAGTCTGTCTTATTGCTGACATCATTTATGGACAACTCCATACTAACTCTCTCCAATTGATGGCAAAGCTGGCCCCTTTCTCAACTTTATCTACTAGTGCATGTCAAAGACAGACTAAGTGTAGGCCTAGACTAGCAAGTGGAAAACTGCCAACAATTTTTATAACAGTGTTCTAGTCGTAAACACCATTGTATATCACAAATAAACTGTCAACGTAGCTGCCATACAACTACGACCAGCCACAAATTCGTCACGTGTAACAGTCGTTAATACTAATTCTGTCCATAGTAAAAAAGTTGACGCATAGAAGGGCCAAAACTACCACTAATGTAACTCTTCCGCAAGAATATGAGTACACGGGAAATGTGCCGCGTGTGGTTTCAACACTCGAGCACAATAGGCCACACCAGCTAATGTTGCACGAGCGTAAAACCATAATGTAAACAAACTGCAAAACTTGTCAAAGCTGCTGCACTTCAACTAAAATGGTTAGATAACGAAAATCTGCATTTAAAAAAACCAACCAGTGGAAAGGGTCGTAATACAGGCTTTTTATGCCATTGACCAACGACTTCACGACCTTGCCGTCAGCCATCTTTACGAGAACTATGGATGTTCAAAGCACCACACTGAAGAGTGAAGAGCAAGAAACCTAAATGAGTTTATGTTTATCTGACAGGAACAGCCGATATGTATTTATTTAGCGCTTAAATTTCAAAGAACCTAAATCATTGGACAAAATCTGAACTTTAGTCACTTGCTCTCGACCAAATCAAAGAAACAGTTGTTTGAATTAATCCACTTAAGCGTTTATGTCACTCGTAGAGTGTAAGAATGCTGTGAAGTGTTACTCGTTGAGTGTAAGAATGCTGTGAACTGTGTAAATTATAGCACAACTTATGTAGGCCTAGTGGATACACTGAGTCGATAATGGAACTTTAGTGAGTTAGTAAATAAATCTGACAACAATATGCATCTATAAACGGATGGATGTAAGGTTCATGGTGTTCTTTTTCCAGAAGTCAACCTGACAATAGGGCCTACAGTCTGTTTCTGAGCTAACGCCATGACGCTTACAATTTCGTCCTCCCTACTTCCCATAGTTACGCGCTTTAGCACACTTGCTCGCTTACTTTACTACCAATCAAATAACTATATCTTATTTCCAACAAGTATTAACCAAAGATTTTAAGAAGATTTTAAAATCTTTGGTCATAACCATTGGAAAGTTTAGATTCATAAGTTAGCGCTCGACGCCCCCTACCGTTGGCTGTCAAATTGAAACGGTAGGAAATATTTACACAAGCCGGAGACTGGTCTGGAATAGGTGATAACAAGATGTCAGGCATCGATAAACTTTTGGATTTGTTGGACAAGGACATTCCAGAGTGCAAGAAGCGTCTCCAAGAAAGCCACATCAACCTAGAAGATGTGGCAACATATTGCGAAGGAAACTACGCGAAGGTAAGTTAACTAGTCTTGCTGATTAGTTATGACTGATTAATGAAACACGGAAGTGTATTTTTGTACCGATGGGTACTGGCTCATAGTAAGTAAGTAACACATAATAAGGATAATAAGGCTTAAGAAAAACTTAAAGAGCAAAGCCTAACAATGCTGTAAATCTTGCAGCTCTGGAGTCTGTCAATTTTTTTGGGGTGCTGGGCGAAAACGTTTGAAATACGATATAATGGTACCAATTATAAATTGTTTAACGCCATCGCCTGAGAACATCGTATTGTATAAACACTTCCAAACAAATAACAGTAAACGTAAATGAATTTCAGTCACAGATAGACCATTAATTGAGCTGGAAAGGCTCTAAAGCTTTTTATGGAACCTATTCTACAATTAAAACACAGCAGAACTTCCCCTAAGTCAACCCAAGTGGCAGACATTGGCAGGAAGTGTTTTAGCTATACTTCTTCATTCTCTTAACCTTAGGATATGAAGTCTATTAGCAAATCATCCCAATTTACCCACAGAGAGTCTTCTTCAGGATGCTTGGGACTGGGACTAATGCGTCCGTTCACTGAAGTGCTCTTCTGGTTTAATACTGTGCATTGTTATGCTAACTGATGTAATAGTCTAGTTGTAAATGACCCCCATTTTAGATCATATAGGCCAGGGCAGAGGGCACCTCTGATTTGTTTTGCTCTTTGAGTGGCACTATATAAATGTCCAATTACAGTTACATTTATTAAATTATTATTATTATGCATTTATTTGATGCCAATGACCAAGCATCAATCAATGGCACTGAACAGTTGTGAGTGAAGGACTTGCTGAAAGTCTTTACACAGTATCCATCTCAGGGGCAGCTCAAACCCATACTCTCCTCGTTACAAGGTGAGCGCTCAAACCAATCGGCTACTGTGTCCAACATAGTGATGATGGAGATCATAGTCGTAATACGTAATCATTATATGTATAAGTACCATATATACCACGTAAATATGAAGACAATTAAGACAAAGATCAGTGTGACACCGTTATATAGCAGATAGACATATACCTGATTTAGACGACAACTTTTATAAAGAGATGCAACTCTAACATTTCAACAACTACACCAGCTTTCCTTCTGAGTGGGAAACTTTCAAGTGAATTGTCAATTTCAGTTTAGGTGAATGCATTCATTCACAGCTGTGAAAGGTCAATATATGTAGTAATTGTTTTAAGAACAAACAGAGAAACTTGGGTGAGTGCACAAATCGAGAGATTTGGCCTAAATAACAAACAGTAAAAGCATTGATCATCGTTGTCATCATCATCATCATCATACTCGTCCACCGCTTTCTTCTCTGCTCTAAAGACTGTTCTCTTTTGCCGTGGTTGGGTTGGGAGCGTCTCTGAATGGCTTCCTTGAAGCAGTGCATATTTTAAGGAATTTTGACTACTGGGACAAAATTTTGGAACTCGTCTCTGAAAAACTTTGATGACTTTTTCTGGGAATTCATCTCCCCGAAAAAGTTGATGACCTTTTTTAGGAAGTCATCTCCCAAAAAAGTCACCTCCCGAAAACCATGGGAATTCTCCACAAAAAAAATTGATGACCTTTTTTTAGGAAATCATCTCCCGAGAAAGTAATCTCCCAAAAACAATTGATGACTTTTTTTACAAATTCACCTCCAAAAAGTTGATGACCTTTTTTTAGGAAGTCATCTCCCGAAAACGTCACCTCCCGAAAACAGTTGATGACCTTTTCTTAGGAATTCACATCCTGCGAAAAAGTTCATGACCTTTTTGGGAATTTACTACTGGGGCAAATCTTAAAACTCTTGCAACATTTTGTCCCACTACTTATACTTTAACCATACATTGCCTGGGACAAATCAGCCTAACTACTGGGACAAATCCTAACACTACTGGGACATTTGTCCCAGTTAGTTATACAGTTAAAATATGCCCTGCCTTGAAGGGGTGCTATATAAATGCTTGATTGATTGATTGATTGATCATCGTAAATAGAATAATTGTCATAATCAATGTCATCATCTGAGTCATCAGTGTTTATTGATAATCTTTTGATCATTTGAGTGGAAGTTTAAAATGGACTCTGTCTGTAAATATAGACTGAGATAAGGTAGAGCAGCTTTCGATCTGCAATGACAAATTTATCTTAATGATGGCAATTAATATTGCACTTGAGTGCTCTTGTGTTTTCGATTACAGTAAATGCATTCACCAAGCATAAGCGGTTGTACAAAAAGTTTAGGCTTCATGACGGATGCATATGATTGATTGATTGATTGATTGATTGATTGATTGATCATCCTCATCATAAATAGCATTATTTTTGCATCATGTATCTAGGTCAAGCCTTGAGAAAAAGCCAGTGGAACTGAAAAAGATGGTATCTCTATCAGAAATGATCTTAATATGCCTTTTATGTTGCATGATAGTCTAGAGATTCGTGCTGGATTGTGAGTTGAGAGGGTGGAAGTCCAAATCCGTACCAGGGTGGAAATTATTTCCTAGATTTTTGCTTTACATACACCCCTAGGAAACTGGGCAGTAGTGAGTACATTGACTGCAGACTGTCAATTGATAGATCAGGCAGTGAGGAATAGGGCTGATTACCTGTAGACCCTCACTTGCTATTTAAGTTCAGAAACATGAAGTCACTAACACTTCATACCCATGGCTGTCTATCAGGGCTACAGGGACTGCACTTCATCTTTCTTCTATTGCCTGTGTTTAACAAGAAGTGGTCAGTGGGGTTGGAGTGGACAGTACCAGAGACAGACAACTTCTTTGTCTGTGTTCCACTTTGGTTAAATGGTAAGGTAAAGAAGCAGAACAGTCCTTTAGTTTAGAACCCTGAGAAGCAGCCGTGAGTAGGAAGTGTTAGTGACTTCGTTTTCTTGGCTTCGGCATATGAGAGCGAGTATTCTTTCCCTCAACACAGGGGCGCCCGCAGGCTTAAAAAATTGGACGCACAACAAAGAAATTCAATTTAGATAACATCTAAATTCATTAACATGCCGTAGGCCTATTGTCGTTTAACAAAATACTGTTATCTGTGAGAATTTATTTCCGCTCTTGATTAAACATAATTAAGAATGTTCTGTTTTGCATGTTACGTAGGTGATTCAATTGTTTTCAAAGATACCGATGCTATGTAGTAGTGGTGTGGATTTGATTTAGTGGGTGGACGCACGTGCGTCCAGTGCGTCACGCTGCGGGCGCCCCTGCCTCAAAATGCCTGATCTTCTCACCCATGCTGTACAGTCAGTGTACTGATTTGTAACTAAGTTCAATAGGGAGTGCAAGTGGAACAGAGCTAGCCGTCTCTGTCCTGGTTGGGATTTGAGCCCCAGCCCCTGAGTTAACAGCCCAGCAGGCTAACCAGTAGATTATGGCACAATTGCCAAAAAGTAAAGTGAATGTAATTATCAGTCAGGCCATAATTAAAAGAAATTTCAGATGAAATTCAAATGAGAGAACAGCAGTCAGTCCTATAGTAGGACAGCCTTTCATTATTAGTTACATGGCTTTTTAAATTAATTAATAACTTCTATAGTGCTGATGTGTAATGCCTAAGTTCATCAGACTGACGATGCCTTGTGCACTGTACAAGTATAATAATGGCAACAGAAGTCACCAAGTCATAGAAGTCACTAGAAGGCACAAGTGTAAGGAAAATCTTGAAATTTTTTGGATCGTGGCAGAATTTAACCCCACCTCTATAAATATATATATATATATATATATATATATATATATTGCATCAAGACCACAATCTTCAATCTTCATGTAATATTTAAAGCCAACAAGTGAGTAAAAACCGCAATTTTAGCAAAAGACTGGAAAATGTATATGAAATTGTATGTAGCACTACCAGCACATTCAATTTGAAGTTGAGGTGATCTATTATCTATCACCAACAGTATGAAGTACATTTCCCCAGCAGTCACAGTCACGTGCATCAGTGTGGGAGCTGAAAAGAACGATAATTAATGTTCTGCTGACGAGGTCACACAACTTGTACATTGTTATAAAAATGATGATTTCAGGGCAATGATGAAATGGTGCACACTTAAGTAACATCCTATTATACACTTAAGGATTCGGTTAAATTGTCTTGAATTGAGTGTAGAGTGTACTTATTTGTTTACTTTGTTCAGTTACTTAACGTACTTAGTACATGCATAAAGTGAGTCAATCTGAAACTGAGACTTGCTACTACATTGTATTGTATTGTATATGGGCATTTATAAAGCGCCTCTCGCGGTATATACCATTCAGAGGCGCTCCCAGTGCGCGAGACCCCGAGAGAAAAAGCAGGATTTAAGGTGAGAAAAGGAAGAAGCAACGCAACATGGACTATTGAGTATGTCGAGTACATAGGCGTAGACTCGGGCGTGGGGGGCAGCCGGGGCACGTGACCCCCAATAATTGAGATGAACTGTATACCCAATGCAACAAGTGTAGAATGAATAACCAAGTCTCCCCCCCCCCCCAATATTTTGGACAAGTTTACACCAGTGGTTGAGTATGTCTAAAGAGAATTTGCAGGTGTTCTCATATATGTAAAAATTGATGGCCCAGGAATGAGCAAAGAAAGCTGTCTTATGTTTTTGGGAGCAAAGCCTTTTTCATTTTTACTGGAAGATAAAGGGTAATGGTTGTGTGTGCTTATGCCTTCTGTAGGCAGCGGATAAGAGGCAGGCACTGGAAGAGACGAAAGGTTACATGACACAGTCGTTGGCCAGTGTTGCCTATCAGATCAACCTCATGTCAACCAATTTCCTTCAGCTGCTGGACCTTCAAGTGGAACAGGTCACTGAGATGGAGTCCTCAATCAATCATCTCTCACAGGTACTTGTAACGAAGTGCTTATATAGCACCTTACAGAGGAACCTTCAGAGGTGCAATACCCTATCTCTCGCATGCGTTTTTAATATGTCACTGCTGTAAGGAATCAAGTACTTGTTTTTACATTTTGATGTTACTTGTATTCCGTGTGACATCTTTACAGTGTCAATAGTTGAATCTTCTGTTGTATTTTGTTGTTCATTTTGACTGCCTTTTACAGTGACAGCCGTTAATTGATTAATTATTAAATGGATGATTTTCATGTTGTCCCTGTGATGCTTCAGTGAATCTTGGTGTAGATTGGAATCGTTTAGATTATCTACAGTCTCTGAAGAATATCTGTCATCTCTAATCACTTTTACAATGCTAATCCACTTTCATTGATATCAATCACATGTGAGTTACTTAACTGTACAGTCCTTGAACTCTTTCCAAGGTCGTGTCAATTCACAAGGAGAAGGTTGCACGCAGAGAAATTGGTGAGCTGACGTCAAGCAAGAACTACTACCGGCCACCTGGTGTCAAGGCTAGCGGAGTTGTATCGCCAGAAAAACCTGAGCAGACAGTTGCCTACGTTCGCAAACCAATCGACTTTAATGCTCTCGATAATCTTGGAATTTCAAAAAAGGTAATGCTTTATTGATACTTTGGTCAAAATGAAATCTATATAACCCAAGATGCATTGTCATGCTCCCACTGCTTATGTGAGCTTTTCTTACACCTCTGAGGAGTCTGTTGCTATATATGTAGTTAATGAATTAGAGTCACTGGAGAAGATGATTTTGGAAGCTCTGTAGATAACTGAGCCCATACAGGTATTATAAAGAGAAAAAGCCAATGGTACCCATACTGTGGATATTAAAAGGCATATTAAGATCATTGCTGATAGAGATACCATCTTTTTCAGTTCCACTGGCATTTTCTCAAGGCTTGACCTAGATACATGATGCAAAAACCAGGTAAGGTAGCAATGATCATGTCACTTTAACAATAAGCATGTACTAAAAGTGACTCAGAAACAAATGCAGCTCCTCATTAAAGTGCTAACAAATGAATAGATTATATGAGTACACAGGCGAATGGCTAAAAATGACTGCATGAATGAATGAACCAATGAATGAATGAATGGAAAACTGACTAACCAACTGCTTTGTTGTCTTCTGCCAGCCAACTGCAGGCCAGAGTCATCCACCTCCAGTTCAACGCAAGTCATCGGTTGCCAATCGAGACAGCAGTACTTCCCTCAGTAACGCCCCGTCCACTCGGTCTTCACTCGCAAAACCTGCAGTTGCAATGAAACGCCCTGATGTGAAACCTCCGAACCCACTTGCCATTCCAGAACCACCTTCTCCTTTGTATAATCCACCACCTCCACCCCCACCACCCGAACTGATGTCTCCAGGATTACCACCACCCCCGATGGCTCCCGTATCTCCTCCAGATAGGGCTAGCATGGTTCCAGGTGAGTCGGCTAAAGATCTTTTCCAGGACAAGATAATTGGGCAATTACAGTTTGTTATTAACTTAGATGTTGTTCTCAAAGATGGACTTTCTTACCTTAGGAGTATTGGCCAGCCTATACAAAACATTTACCAGTCTCCATTTATATTGATTTCAAATTATAACTTAAGAGTTAATTTTTATCAAATGTTACAGACATTTGGCTATGTTGCATCTGAATAATCAAACAGATTTAAGTCATTGTGGGGCGTGGTGGCTCAGTGGTAAGTTCGGCGCCTTGTGACCTGAGGGTTGCAGGTTCGAATCCCACTCTTGCCGCTATGTACGGACCTTGGGCAAGTCCTTCACTCGCAATTGCTCGTGGCGCGTCAGCGTGGAAACTCCGACACAGTATACCAATGCTGTAGTCGGGAGCGCCTCTGAGTAGTAGTAGACTTGAGGAGGCGCTATAGAAATATCCGAAATAAATAAATAAAATTACAAAGTTACGTGATCACATATGCCAAACTACATGATCACATATGCCATCTTCCATTTGCAAATAATTTTGGATATGCTATTTCAGTACAGTGGTGTTACTACGTACTCATTGTCTTTATCATCAAAAGTGTTTATTGTTGTATTAGTTCTTGTACCTTCCAATATTAATTTTTCTACCTTCCAGTCTTTGTAATTTCTATAGCATTTGTCATCAGCAGGACTTGTTTTTTCCAGATTCTCCTGCTCTTCCACCCCCTCCACCAGATAGTGATGAATCACTGACAGAAGAATCTGGGCCAGTGGTGGAGGAGTATGTGCCAGAACCTTTTTCAGCTCGAATGAGTCAAATGATTCTTGACGATGCTTCTTGGATTCCTAACGACTTCGTAGAAAAAGGTCTGGTTTTTTAATAGAAATTTCACAATGCAGGACATTTCAAATTAAATGATCTGGACTGTTACTGCTTTGTCTCATTTTGATCTGCCTTATTACATGGAAATTCTTGATTTAAATGAACTATAAATAAATTGAAAAATTGAAGAATGAATTGTGTCAGAGAGGAATTTTATGTGTATGTAACTATGTTTGGCATAGGGTCTGCTCATAGTTGCCTTCACTTTGTAAAATAAATTTCTTTGGAATGTTAGCGTAGATATTAGATAAGGTGTTTAGCATGCTTGTCTACGCATTGTGCATGAACATATATTGTCATTCATGAATACATGTGCTCATACATAAACATGAACGTGTACTATACATTTATGCATAATGTATGAACATATACTATATATGTTGTTCATGTGTATCAGCTAGATAGCTTTAAGGATAGCTGTTGTTATTTTTGAGTAAAACTTTTATTCTAGTTAATTTTTTACTCCATGTAAACTTTGCAGTTAAATCATGACACATTTTTTACAGTGAAATGCAGTAAATGTATTGTACTGCCTGTGCTTTGCTGTGGTGAGTTATGATGATGTTTCAGTGGTAACTATTCAATGATCAGTTTGTAAAGTGTTCTTATGCTGTTCATCTGTTTCAGTTGTGGCCGTTTACAGCTATGCTCAGGACAAAGCGGATGAATTATCTTTTAGCGAGGGTGCAGTCATCTACGTCGTCAAGAAGAATGAAGATGGTTGGTGGGAGGGGGTGATGGATGGCCAGTCAGGACTCTTTCCAAGCAACTATGTTGAGCCGTGCATTTAAGTTTACTTCTTGGACTCTGATAGGTCTTGCTTCTCTAACACACTGGTTTAAGGTCATCTTCTGGGTTCTAAGTATTTGATAAATTCAAGGTACAGTGTGAACTCGTTTATGCACACCCAGTTTACTCACCACTCTACTTAACCCTTTAACAACGAGAGGGATTAGTTTCCCATACACTTTAGTGAACGCTCGTCGTTAAGGGTTAAAGGGATGTGGTGTTATGTGGTCCCACAAAGCTAATAACTTAACATGCCATACTAGATAACTCACCATACTAGATAATGCAGCATACAAGAAATGCAGTTTAGTGTTGAATATTAACTTTCAGCATTATCCCCTTTTACTCGTGATCTGGTGTATACACTATCACTCCTCCAATGACTTCACGAGTTCAGAGTCCACACTGTAACTGTTTCTAGATGAATCATTAATTTAATAACTGAGAAATATCTATCTTTTGAATGATCTGTTTGGGTGCATTGAACCCTGTTAATCTAAAACAACTGATCATCTTTTGCTTTTACCTTTTCTGGCCGTCTCGATATATTTCATCCAAGTCGTCTTTCGTTTACTGATGGACAGGACCACCTCCAATTCATCATTTTCCTCGTCATGTGATCCTAAGTATCTACAGGCTCATGGCCCTGTTGTGGTAAACAATTGCTGTCATCTGCATGTAGATTTGGTCTTTCTGGTTCGTCTTCTTGTTTTCTACTACTTATGTCAAGGGTGAATAATTGAAGCAAGGATTTTTATTGGTGCATAGCTTCATTTTACCAATATTCATGCGACTATTTACAAAATTAATGTAGGCTAAATATATCACAATTTGAGAACTAGTGTTAATTGTAACACCGTAAAAATCAAACACTGCAAAATTAGGCCCCATTGCTTTTAAAACTTACTGGTGGTATTCTGCCCCAGACTTTTTAATGTACAGAGTGTCAAAGCCCCACATCCATGTAGCTATTGTCACCACCAGGCTGCACTTCTGTGACAATCGGTGAAGGTATTTCGTTTCAGTTCCATATTCAAGGCACCAACTGTTTTAATTTCATAGTCAGTAGTACATGTAGTTTGATTTGTGTGCAAGATTTGCATTGTGCTTCATGGAGGTCATATTGGAACACGCCTTCTTTTAGAGAGTTGCATGTAGTAAGAAGAAGTTTTAAATGAGTTTTGTAATTCTCGAGGGGTATTAAATTGTAAGTATTTAGTGAAGCAGACAGCTGAGAGTCGTACTGCTAGATAACCTTGCACTAGTGCATTTATGCTATTGTTAGATCATTCCATTCAACCAAGTTATTGTTATAGGTTATTATTTTTAACTTGGTTGCATGTTTTTTGTTGTTGTGTAATCTATTCTGTAATGAGGCTACAAAGAACCAGAATTTTGTGACAGTTAATTAGACTGTATAATAGCTTAATATTAATTATCAATTGCAGAACTTAGTTACACAGCTGTAGTTTTTAAATCGGTAAGCAAATGAGGAAGAGAGTAAAGTGCCTTATGTTGGGTTGCCAAGTGACTCCAAATGGTGTTTGTGTCCAGGAATTTTCCTCGACATATTCGTCTTGCAGTCTGAATCAAAATCCAAACAGCTGGCTTCCACTGCCATGTTTTAGATATACAAATGAGCTTCTTGCTGTAGAGAACTTGTTTTATATACTGCATGACTTTTAGATGCTCTGAATATTTCTCTCAGACAGCTGAGGCAGTTTAGTGGTTTTTCAGACATTTTCTATGCTTCAGATGTATATATTCATTTCCATTGTTATTGTCTGTTACTTTCTGATGCTGCAGACTGGTAATTGTTTTATCAGCCTGACTGCAGACCGGTGCTTTTCAACATCAGCTTACATAATATTCTACGAAATGTTATATTAAAAGTTAGATTTCTTAATATTGTCACTGTTTATTACAACTATCCTTTTGTTACTGTTGCATTTTTAAAACTGTTTATTATGTAAGTTAATGTCAGAAGCATTTTGTATAGTGTATACAATTTAATATTTTATTTGAGTAGGTGTGTTATCATTCCGTGGCTCAGTATCCAAGCACATGTGGACCGGTACTGGGCTGCAGACCACAGTACGTTTGAGTTGCACTGACTTAGAGTAATGTTCTATCACATTAACACATGCCAAAGTGCACTTTGTAGTAAAATTAAAACAAGATTATTTTTGCTCTGCATGGAACTTTTGTGAGTTATCGATTCAGTTTTACATGAAAGTTTTAGCTAGATAATGTAATATGCTATTTTAGGTTATCAAAACTCTTCATTTGGTTCCCCATGCTAAAACGTCCATGGTGCAGCACTTTCGCTGTGGTGGGTCAGGAACTTTTGAATAGTCTTCCACTTACTACACTTACTACACTTACACTTTCCACTTCCACTTCTCTCTTTCTGTCTCTTCGCATCGTCCACTTTGCTCCTCTGACAGATTTGATCTTGCAGTTCCTCATACTAGAACAGCTATGGCGAAGTCCCGATCTTTTGCCTCAATTGGTCCCTCTCTCTGGAATACACTGTCTCCTTCTACTCGCTCTCAAATTTCAATAGGTAACCCCTCGTCTTCTTTTCCTTTCCTCAAGACTTATTTCTTTTCTCTTGGCCTTGCACACTGGGAGCCCCTCTGAACGGTTCACCCTACTAGAGGCGCTTTATAAATGTTTAAATACAATACAATACAATACTATTCAAACTTGGGTGGCTGAGGAGGTAGGACTGTTGCAACTTAAAACTTGCCTATTTCCTTGGCCTGTTTTGCTGGGATCACCTCTGAGTAGTAAGTAAGTAAAGTAAGTATATTCTTTATTACACCATTAGCAAACGCACAATGGGACAGAAGCTAGAAGCATTGATTGTAAAACATTGAAGTAATAATAAATCGAAATAAAAATGATAAAATAAGTAATTAAAAAAGCAAGTGTTTTCTTATCATTTATGCAGTAATCTAGCAATGTAACCCTTCCCCGTCAAAGGATCACATCGTGGTATCTCGCGATTATGCCGGCGAGGTCGAAGATAATATCCGGTAGATCGTATCGGAGGGAGCAAATCATGGAGGACATGCCCTGGGCTCTGAAGGATTGCTGCAAAGAGAGCATCGTCCGCCTTAGAACACAACAGGTCAAATGTAGGAGTATCAGTTGGCAGATACCCTTGTCGCTTAAGCTTACGTATCAAGGCAGAGATATAGGCAGTATATTCTGGGAGAGGTGCTATATAAATCAATAAATGATGTACAGTTCTAAATAATAGGCATATTCCAGATTTACCGTATTTATGTGCCAGGCGTCAATAGTTGAATCAGAGTCATGGTGATTCTAGGTGGATGGCCCATGCACCTCTGAAAAGTGAGATGCTGCTTTGTCGAAGTGTGTGCAAACGGACCAACTAGTTGATGACCCAGAGAAGTAGAATGAAGATTTCTACAGACAGCCAAACCTTAAATGGGGGAAGCGGACCTCATGCAAATAGCCAAAGTTATTTCCCAGTTGGCATCGCCAGACCATATCAGAATCTTGAATTTAAACTTAATATGTTGGGAAATAGCTGGGCAGCCAATGAAGTCGGCCTACGTGACGTGTTAAACGCAAGACACTGTCAAATTTTAAAATGCCGCCAACAAGTTGAGCAGCGATAGGCGCCGACTCCTTTGGGAGCCTTGGGTGCCAATGCACCCAGAGAGAAAGTTCAGTGGGTGCATGGCACCCAGAAGAATTCGGACCTTAAAATCAAATTTTTTTATACCCAAGTAATCTCACAACTTGAAAAGTACAACTGCAACACAAATACCCAATATAACATGATATCACAGTCACAGCCAGTACACAAATTATTTATTTAATTATTTATTATTTAAATAATAAATAAATTATTACACTGGAACGTCCGAACATCGCCAATTTCCAAAACTTTTTCTAACCTCGTAACCCTTGACACGAAAAAATTTTCTTTCTCAGAAAATCCGCTAAGAACTCGCCTACCTAAAGGGAGGGGAAAGGGAGGGAGAACCCATGAACCCAGCAGTGTGAGAATTGTAGAAAAAGGCTGTGGGTCAGACTTTGATCCATGTGGAGTTGAATATTTTTTATCCGTGTTTTGCAGACTAAGAAAATTCAAAAATACAATAGAAAGCTTAAACTCCTTAAAGTGATGACTTGAAAAAATTAATTAGTATATAATTCACATGATCACAAATATCACAATAAACCAGAGCATTACTTTATTAGTAACCCACAAAGTGAATTGTGAAAGAAAATGCTAAAATATATGCACAATATAATCACACTAGCACAAATGGGGGTTGGAAACAACCCCCTGGGGTGTGCAATGAAGTCTTAACTGGGGGCCCTAAGAAAGACTAGGGGGTTGAACCCCCTAACCCTGACCGATCTCGCCCTGGCACCCAGAGACAAAAGCAAAAGTCGGCGCCTATGTGAGCAGCTGCAGACCAAACGTGTTCAAAAAGTCCAATATCCTCCGAAAGGGAGGCCCGCGGCATAGATGGCATTACAGTAGTCAATCCTTGTGCATGGACAAGAGTAAGTGAAGTATTGCAGTGGTTGAGAGCGACGGTACTATAATATTACATCAGTTAGGAAAACGGTGCACATGCAGTAGCCTAGAAGAGTCACCATTTGCCAGCCCACGCACACACGTGGGCCTAACCAATGGATTCCCGTCGACAGTTTACAGATCAGAAATCTTGAGATTACGATTACGATTAGGGAGCCTAATAAAGAAAGGGAATTCGTGCATTCGTTGAATTTCGTTCATTATTCGTTAGGCTTCGGCCACAGTATAAATAATTAATTATGTACATGGGCGCCCGCACGTTGGGGCAAGGGGGGCACTTGCCCCCCCCCCTGGATTTTGAATCAAAATATGTAAAATTACGAGTATTATTAATTTTAAATAATTAAATTAGTTATTCTGACATTTCGTTTCCTTGCCTAGTGACTTATACAAAGGTACAGTGAAGTAAAGACACCGGATCATAAGTTAAACAACATGACATTGATTAATTATAGCGTGTAGTGACGGCCGGTTGACACTGCTGACCTGAGAACCCGAGGTATAAACCCTGGTATATGAATCACCAGCATATAGCTGTTCCCTACAGTTACAGCTGGGCAGATTCGACCAGTAAGGCGACAGCTGCTGCGGAGCTACGGGGAAAGTTAATTCCACATCTGGTTCTAATATAGGGTTACGGGGTGAAGACCGAAATATCAGGGTCCATGGGTTATGGGGAGTGTACAAAGGTAGGGCCTATGCATGTTTAAGCTGGAGAGTTCATAGACAACATTTAGGCCTATGGACACACTGCATGCTTTGTGATTTTTACTAGTACATTTAGGCTACCGGCAACAGCAACGTTTGTAGTGGTGAGTTACAATTTTTAATAATGCATATCCTATATTCACTACTGAAATATAGTTTGAAAAAACTCGAGATAATTTTGTTTTGATTTAGTCTTTGTGTCAGAAATTCAAAGAAAGAATTCGAATTTTCAGACAGTTGCTTAAAATAATATCGGCAGAATGTCAAGAAATTAATTGCAATGGCCGAGATCAAAACATAGCCTAACTGGAAATGGATAAATCTACTTTCTGTGCCAATGTTGAATAAGGAAGGGACGTATCTAAATGAATCGATTTTTGAAACGAGCCTACGCTCACGTTTACAGTTCTAAACTATTCCTGGTTGCAACTATATAGAGAGCCAATTAGGCCTATGGACTATACATGTACGACCCATGTTGTGTGTGACGAGTATACGTAGCCTAATTGTAATAGTAGGCCTAAGTGATGAGGAGTGTATAAGTAATTGTAAGTGCTCACCTATAAATTCAAGAAAACTCCCGAGGTGCTCCCGAACCGACGAAACAAGACCACAATTCAATAGATTGGTCTTCAGCCGCTTGTGAAATATGATATAGAAAGGAAAAGAGGGGACCATATGGAATATAAAGAGTAAAATAAACCAGTGCAGAAAAGAATTATTTTGTAGCGGCGGTTGAAGTGACCACTACTAGATGTAGATCGAGAGAGAGAGAGAGAGAGAACACGTTGTCGTTGACGATGTTTATTCATACGAATGTTATACACGCTAGGACCCCGTGTCCCGGTTGACAAACGGGACAGAGGTCCGTCCTAGGCCGTGTGACGAACGCGCTGGATCCCGATCTCTCTCTGCTCCCTCTGCCTCAAGGGCTACCATTTATATAGCCCTATCTAAACCTTCCTACACGGCATACCTTTACCTGGTGCCAGTCAGTCTGTCTGCAGGTGCATCTGCCAACTCCCCACGCTCAGACTGTAGGCGTACATTCCTCTGAAGACTGGCCACCGACTGGCAAGTCAATTATAATGACTAGTCCAGACGGATGCATCTCAAAGGCCTACCCCCCTACAATTTTATGAAGAATATGGTGAACATATTCGGCAGTGATAGTCGATGGCTTCATTTTCCTTGTATGTACATGTGTTATTGTGCAGAGTCAGCATTTAGTTTCTTCATAACAGTTCATTACTTATACGTTTTTATTCTAAAACATATACATAATGCACGTGGTAAAACAGTATACGCTACATTTTTGTGAATTAGCCTATTGTCTACTATTATAATGTTGTACTGTTGATTTAAACTTTTACACAAATCTTTAAATCCGTTATTTCAGCACTCGTGAATAAGCTGGTTCCTTCCGTTTAGCTATATAAAAGCTCTCTAGAAATTTGGAGTTTATGATTACGACTTCTTACAAGTATGCTCATTAACATTCGTCTATTCGTCCGATATGGGCCCTCATGGGTCCCACATGGAAATATGGGCATCAGGCCCGGTTCGTCCATATGGGCAAGTGGGCAGCCGCCCAGGGCCGCCGATTTTTAGGGGCCGCCAATTTTCCAATTTCCGAAAAAATATTTACTATTATTATTATTTGTAAGAAGAGTTGAATGACTAAAAAAAAGGTCATCTACTTTTTTGTGTGCTTAGGGCCGCCGATTTGCCGATTTGCCCAGGGCCGCCAAATGTCTTGAGCCGGGCCTGATGGGCATGCCAACAGTCTTTCTGCTTCCTTAAAAATTTTTTTTACTACATGGTTGTGCCCCCCCTTGCAAAAATTTCTGCGGGCGCCCATGATTATGTATACTGTGCTTAGGCCTACATGTGATAATTGATGACGCTCGTCAATAAGCTGTTTTTCAGCGCTTGTCATCTTATGGGTGCCTGTATGGTCGTTGTCAACTCGTTGACGTCACCCTTCTCCTTTCTTAATTGAGACTGGCACTTAATTCTTGAACTTTTACAGACTAATTCCAGGGTGAGAATTGTCGGGGGGGTTGGGGGGGTTCAACCCCCCTAGTCTTTCTTAGGACCCCATAGTAAAGTCTTCATTTCACACCCAAACTCCACATGAATCAAGGTCCAACCCCCCCCAGTCTTTTTTCTACAATTCTCATACTGACTAATTCCACGGTCCAGCATAGAATTTTTGCTGTGGTTGGCCCATCCTCCTGGAATAAATTGCCTAACAACACAACCTGCGATGTGAACAACTCTGCAGCGTCTCGATCCTTCAATTCCTTGCCTCTTTTCTGCATTCAACGCTTCAAGAACATTCTATTATTTTGGCTTCACTCGAGCGTCTCTGATGAGACTCTCTCTGAAGTGGCGCTATAGAAATTAGCTTCGAGTTGCGCTTTATAAATTTTGAGCTTACGATGACGTCATTGCATTTTCAGAGAATCAAAGGATTTTTAAACTAATACGTAATAGTTAAAAATTCAGTTGATTGTCTACAAATTCATAATTTGTGTTAATTCTTTAAATTTCGGTTATAAAGAAAATCGTATTTTATGGTAGGCTCTAATTTAGTAGAGATATGCTTAATAATATATGTAATGTAAATCTCTTAGAACGCTCGTCGTTACACAAAAGCTGCGGCGGGGGATTATTTACAGGTTCTGTATCGGATCAACTGTGTAAGAGAAGGGTTGCTTGGTTTTTTGTACGAGGTCAGAGTCACACACGAACGGTAGGCGGCCCGTAGGCCTATATTCTGGCATTCAAATTCTTGTGACTGATTAGCGAATTCATATGCCTGGAATTGAGGTATTAAATTATGTAATTGTTTCGATTCTATCTTTATCAGTAATTTTGTCTATCTTTATCAGTAATTTTATTGCACGATTAATACTAGTTCTATTATGATTGTTCACTTGTCATACATTTCAACATTTGATGGATAGCAAACCAAAGGACTAATGAAGAGCGCGCTATATAAATGTCTAGTTGACTGATTGGTTGGTTGGTTGGTTGGTTGGTTGGTTGGTTGGTTGGTTGGTTGGTTGGTTGGTTGGTTGGTTGGTTGGTTGGTTGGTTGGTTGGTTGGTTGGTTGGTTGGTTGGTTGGTTGGTTGGTTGGTTGGTTGGTTGGTTGGTTGGTTGGTTGGTTGGTTGGTTGGTTGGTTGGTTGGTTGGTTGGTTGGTTGGTTGGTTGGTTGGTTGGTTGGTTGGTTGGTTGGTTGGTTGGTTGGTTGGTTGGTTGGTTGGTTGGTTGGTTGGTTGGTTGGTTGGTTGGTTGGTTGGTTGGTTGGTTGGTTGGTTGGTTGGTTGGTTGGTTGGTTGGTTGGTTGGTTGGTTGGTTGGTTGGTTGGTTGGTTATTAATGACAGGATTGACCATCCTATATATGGTAAATAAAAAGTAATTATAAGCTCTGCCAGCGAGTTGAAAACATTATTAACGCGTCGTCAGCCCAGCCTTGTATTTCAGTGAAACGTGAACATTGAAGAATACCGATCGACATAGCAAAGAAGTTTGCATTTGAAAAGGTTCTAGGACTATCGCTGATAGGCAGTCTTGTTGTCCTCGAGACCAAGGTCTTGGTCTCGAGTGCACTCGAGTTCGTTTTAAAAAGTCTTGGTCTTGGTCTTGGTCTTGAGGTTCAAGGTCTTGGTCTTGGTCTTGAGGTTCAAAGTCTTGGTCTCGCAAGACCAAGACCAAGACCGGCTGTTAATATGAACAGTCATTTAACAGAACTCAAGAATTCTGTATCAAGCCTGCTTGCATGCTTGCATCATACGACCAATATCTATGGATGGATAAAAGTCATGTTGGTCAGGAAAACCCACTGGCAGCAGCAACAGTTATTCTGTATCAGACGGTATGATAAACCATGGGAAGATTTCAAAAGGACTCACTATCTGTACATTTACATCCAGTGGTTGAAAAGCTACTCTGTGTGTGTCAGCGACTTCAGCACCTGTAGAACGTATTTTTTCACATGGCGGAATTTTTATGAGGCCCACCAGGCACGTCTTGGTCAGAAAATTCTGAGCGAATTGGTTTTTATAAAATACAAGAGGCATTTGGTATGAGTTTGCATGAAGGACTTTTGAATACAAATTCGAAATTTCTCTGCAGTTTGCATTTAAAGTTAATTTGCTTGAATAAAATAAAAGACTCATGTTTTCATTAAAATAGCGAATATTCCGACTTTACAATTTTTAGAAGTCTTGACCTGATTTCGATTTTTTGGGTCTTGGTCTTGGTCTTGGTCTTGAGGTTCAAGGTCTTGGTCTTGGTCTTGGTCTCGAGGTTCAAAGTCTTGGTCTTGGTCTTGGTCTCGAGGTGCAAGGTCTTGGTCTCGGTCTTGGTCTTGAGGTTCAAGGTCTTGGTCTTGGTCTTGAGGTTTAAGGTCTTGACAACAAGACTGCTGATAGGGACGATCGCTCACAGGACTAGGCTATCGCACATACGGCCTTTCGCTCTTAAGACTAATCGCTCATGCGCTCTGTTATTAAATATAAGCTCATCAAAGTAGGGACACGAGCAATTAACTTCTGATTAGTAGCAATTATGAAAGTAATCATCTGCTCCAATTGACTTCATATGACTGTAGCCTACAAATGTTATGAAATATGTGCAATTGTGCACATCAAATAGTCCGTTGGCTTATGTAAGGGAAGAAACATTTTGGGTAGAATCTTGGCAATGATGTATAATTTAATGATATAATAGTTCTGAAGCAGAAAAATGCTGTTGCCAATTTTTATTTGTGGTCTGCCATTTTGGAAAATGGCTGCCATCAAGACCAGAGGGCAAATCTTCCCTGACGCTATAGTTATAAAATTCCCTTAAGACATATTCATACTATGTACCACATTTCATGCTTCTATCAGTTAATGAGCAATTGGATCATATTTTGCACCGGACTGCCCCTTTCAGGTCACCTTAACTTCAAGATGGCTACCACAATTAATTAGCTTTTCTCTTGTAGTTAAGTGATTACAATTAGTTCTATTCAGGGGCGTCTATCCCCCCTAAGTCATTGGAGCAACTTCCATTTTCCCCCTCTTCTTCCCCGTCGTCTCCTCCCCCCCCCAAAAAAAATGGTGGCACACACACTGACAGATCTTCCCCCTATTTCTGGATGGAGCATTTGCTCCAAGGTTTCTGTGGTGTAGACGCCCCTGGTTAATCTCTGTCCATAAATATGTATGTTTAGACACCAATATTACGATTCTAAGTGAATTAGAAGCTGAGATATTGAAAAATCTATCTTTCGAAAATGGCTGCCACTGAGGCCAGAAGGCAAATCTGCAATGGCCCTATAGCTAAAATTTTCTTAATCGTATGTTGTTACCATGTGCCAAATTTCATGCTTCCATCATCAAGTGAGCAATTTATACACCAAGCTGACAGTTTTAAGTTGGCAGTTTTAAGGTGAGGATGTGACGTCATGCTAAAACGTCCGCTAGGGGGCGGAAACCATGAAAGAAAAATTGGCAACAGCATTTTTCTGCTTCAGAACTATCATATCATTAATTTAAACATCATTGCCAAGATTCTACCCAAAATTTTTCTGCTCTTCCTTTTGGTGACATAAGCCAATTGAATAAAAGAAGGGACATTCATCTGTTTTGGACAAATACATTGATTATTAAATTGCACAGATCATTTAGGAAATAAACAAGTGACTTCAAATGAAGATTCAATAACCGTTATGCAATAACAATACAGTATGCACAATAACAACAAACCGTAAAAGTAAATGGTAACGATAACAACAATGCACTTTAAAGAAGAAACATTTGCCCATAAGGTAAAAAAGCCTATGAAATGATAGCCAGACAAACATTTGCAGCGATTGAATCGAGAGTCAGGAAGAAAGTTTCAGTACGTCACTGCATGTAAAGAAGAAATCGAAGTAGATATTGTAACAATATACGAGAGAAAGGCCCTATGAACGATCGTCTCTGTGAGCTGCATACCAAAAAAATTAAGAGATCATCCCTGTGAGCAAATCTGCATACCAAAAATTAAGTACACTGAAGTAGGAAGAGGGCTGATTAGCTGAAAGATCTAACACCATTGTTAACTACATGGAAACTAGCTCTCACAGGAAACAGGCACACAATGGATAACAACAGAACGACAAAAACAGTAGGTGTTGGATAATACAGAGAAGAGTTTGCAAAGAATGGCGTGATGACCTAGAAATGTGTACAACTTTACTCTGGCAGTGAACGAGACAGAGGTTGGAGGATAATGATTAAGTGTGCAGTGGAGATCTATAAGGACTCTGCCTATGGACAGACGTGAGCACAGTTGTCCACAAATTTCCCCAAACATGCCCAGCATTGAGCTTTATCAGTCGGATTAGTTTTGGTTTTGTATAGCTGTGTCTCTTTCTATTTGGCAGGTGATTGGTAGCTGGACTGGCAGCTGTATAGTTCATCAGCATGGCATCATTTCTGATAGGCATACAGATTCTCTGTGTTTTATGTGGTGCATGCATCTGCATTAATTTTTTGTTTCTCTACACACTTTATAATCCAGGAACTTGCTCTTCAAACACCCTAGTGTGTGTCAAGAATTATGTGTCCAAGACACCACATCCTCTGCTAAAGGTACGCTGTCAGATCAGCTATCCTTTGTAAATTTTTTCAAATTCTGTTTGTTTTTATTAGGGTGCCTAGTACCAATAATAACTGATGTTAGTTTTCTTGGTCCTTGCAAGATTGGGCAATCGTTCGTTCAATACTAAGCCATATATTATCTCATACTCAGCCTTCCATCGTTTTGAGTTAGGTAAATGAGCTACCAGGTGAATGATCCAACAGAGAAATGGATCCTCCCAAGAGAATTTTCCTAGACCAGTCTTGTATCCATGAAAAAAGACTTAGAAACTTTGTAACAGAAAACAAACGAAATTTCTTCCAGATTCTGTTCATTCCAGAATCTTCCCTTGGTGTTGACCCTGACACTTGGCTGGCAAAGCCTCACTTCATGCAGGTAGATGATGTCCGAGATCTGGGTGTTTGTATGTATGTACATGTATGTATGATCTGGAAATTTGTAAAGCATCTTTGACGAGCCTCAGAGGGACGTTCTAGGTGTCACTTGTCAGTGACACTGCAGAACATGGGGTAACTCTACTTCACTAACCAAAGATGAAGATCAGACATGTAGTGAAGGAACACTGAATGTCCTGTGCTACCTGATTGCAAGAGTGCTGGATTCCACTTAACATCTCCTTTTTACCATTTGAGGACTTGGTCACTATTACTGAACATCACTTTAAACTTGAGGAGACAATTGACATAAACTCCAAATTTTACAACACTACTTGAAAACTAAGTGCATGCACCGGTTTACATAATTATGTATGAATGTATCTGAACATTTCTATAGTACCTTTTAAGAAACTCATAAAAGTCGTATACAGCTCATATAGTTTCCCAGATCTGTGTGTCGATAAACGCTGTGGAATCCATGGAATGTAGCGGCCGCTCCTTCGTGGCTGCAGTCGAATGCATGGAATGTGCCTGACCGGCCGGCAATATCACACGGGCTCCCGAAATTGTCCCGGCCGAGCAACACTGGGCACTTGGCAGACAGACTTACAGACTCACAGCCACACAGACGGACGGACGGAGGAACAGATATGCGGACGCAATATAAAGAGGGCGCCCCAAATTGGCCCCGCCAATGAACACTCGCCACTCAGCAGATAGACGCACACACGCACAGCCAGACAGACGGATTGATACAAAGAGCGGTTAGTAAGTCTGTCTCTGCCTCCATCCATCCATTCCTCCTGCCCTAGCTCTGTCCCTCCCTCCCTCTTTACTCCCTTCCTCCATGCCTACTTCCTCTCCCTCCCCTCACTCCCTCCTTCCGTCCCTCTCCCTCTCTCACTGCCGTCATAATATGACGGGCAGATACTCTAGTGATTCATATGTTGTCTCTGTCTATTTGTCTCTGTGTGTCTGCCTGCCTGCCTGCCTGTTTGTATGTCTGTCTACAGTGTATATATATGAGGTGTTGTTGAGAGAGGTGTTGTGTTGGTGTTTCTTTGAAGCTCTGGGTTTACTCGTCCACGTCGCCGTCTCTATATGGAAGTGTCCTCGCTGGTGTTTGGGAACTTAATGACTTCAAAGCACACGAAAATGTCACAAAGTAAGACTCAGAGTCGGTTGGCAGAATCAGGGCAGAGAAAAGAAGGAAGATTTAATTAAAGCCTGTGCATTGAATCAGTAATTGTCAACTGACTATTGATATAACGGATGAATATCTAAGCTAACATTAAATTTTTGTTCTACCTGAAAGCTATAAAAATTTATATATTCAATAATTCCTGTATTCATTCATTCATCCGTTCAAAGCAGTTGTAGATATGCCAACTGGAAATTTAAGCACTGTCTCTATAATAAGGGAGAGCACATTACGTGTTTCCCTTTCTGTGACCCAGTCTTGTTGATGATTATGTTATTCTATTGGCATTAGCTTTGTTATCAGGTGGATTGCTGAATGCTGATAAGATTTGTGTACAATAGCCTGCAGTTGAATGACTGTTTCATTAATGTACTTTGTGATGCTTATATCCTGTGTTGTGTGAAGACTCATAGTGACTTAAATTTTCTTCGTCACATAATAGAGACGTCACAGTAAGAATTCCGTTAGGGATGCGCAACAATGGCACATTGTTTGTGCATGTGTTTATCGCTCCTGCGGAAGGAGGAAGACGAGAAGAGACTCCATTTGATGCTGATTGGATGGTCAACCAGACTGGAGAACTAACAACCTGCACCATTACCAACGACAACAATCCCGTAGAAAAGGTAAATGCTACGTCATTACGCTCTCTTTGTTACTCAGTATCGTCCAGCTTAGCTGTTGCTGCTGCTGCTGGCATTTGAAATGGTATGAGATGGTATTTGTGGGGTTTACTATTCAAGAGGGGTAGGGGTGGTGCTTCATATTCTTTTGCAACATCCCACTCAGCTATTGGTAGAAACAGCCAATCGCTGGCAGAAGCAGCAAATGAATGCTTGGTAGTAGATTGGCACTTTGAGAGCTAGGCTATCTTTGTTTTGGACATTTATTTAGCTCCTTTTAATAGACACATACATGAATTTATGTTGTGCTCTCAAAGCATTAAAGCAAGTTCTATGTGTATATGTAAGTATACACAATGTATATGTATGAATGTACTGGATATGTATGTCGGTATGAATATGCTTGATATCTATGTATATATGAAGATACATGTTATATGGTGCATGTTAGGTTGCTCTCAAAGCTTAAAGGAAATTTGAAACTCTGCTATGGACACTCTTTGGTAACAAAGTAAAAATTCTGTTGAGTTAGTTTTAAGTTTTTCTGTGAGCAGAAACTGGAAGCTGCTGATCGCATGACTTGTCACTGGCGATCGCGTCTAACGTTGAACGTGATGACTGATGATGTCACATTTGACCGTAAATTAATTCCTACAGAAATGAAATGGATGAATTACATACGGTGAGGCTTGTTCTTTTCTCTAGTTTTTCTCTTCTGTTCTGTTCTCTTCTCACCCAGGAAGCCAAACATACTGTAGTTATAATTAACACTGTGTTTGATGTCTTGAACCTTTGGTCGGGATCTCGTGTCTGTGAGAGACTACCATTGGAGGCCTTTTACCAGCAATATACGCTTCATCCATATCCAGATATTGCTCTGTTAGAACTTGAAAGTGGTGAGAAGTGCCATTATAAGGTCTTCCAAAGGTGCCATCAAAATGTTCAGCTGTATGCTGTGTGTGCGTAGATATGTATGCATGCATGCGTAGATGTGTATGCATGCATGTATACAGACACTAGCTACTGTTGTGACAATTTTCTGTAGCTAGAGAATTTGCTTATACATGTTATGTACTAAAAATCATCAGTTAAGTTGACAAATGTTTAAAATAAACGACAAATAAGTGTAAATAAATGTGTGGAGTGGTTATATACAGATGTTCCGATTTCCAGTCTGGATCATAATCAACTCCCTATATATTTATGGTTTATACAGGGAAGTAACATGTATTTTCTTCCCTGCTTTTGACTGTTTTCACATGATATTTACGATTTCTAGGCTGCATGAAGACCAGTATCTGCCCATACTCCTAATAGATGAAATCAGCTACAGAACTAACGATCTTCTGGTGAGTTCTTATGGTTTTATGTGCTTGTATGGCCCTCTGTCTGTCTGTGTTTTCCGCCATTTTAAATCAGCTATTAGATTAGAGGACTAGGCCAGGTTTTGGCTTTGTAAAAAGGTCTCTGTACCGGATCGTATGAAGCTTGTTAGGAATGGCGTTTGGGTGTTGTAAGGATTTGCAGCCATGAATCCAGCAGACAGCTATTTTAAACGTGGATATCTCGTTCAGCAATGTTGAATGTGGCCAGTATTTTCATCTCTGGTTGTGTCTGATTTCAGCCATTGAACAATACATGTAAAGAAATGCCGCTGACAATCTACTACACGCCAGTCTCGTATGGCAGGTTTCGTCTGGGGATGCAGGTGCAGAGGATGATCAATCGGAAAAATGGTAGAATCCATTTTATTGCTCGCCAGAGAAGTGCTGCATTTCTAGATACCTTGTGCCATCCATGCTGAGTTGTGCTAGAGTTGTACTAGACAAGTCTCAAGTGTAGGGAGCAAATGATTTTCTTTAGCCTAATACGTGCTATCTATGTTTTCAGTTAGTAAGTAGTTGTCCTGATTCACGGTGACAGTCTCCAGCAACCAGTGCTGGATTTAGGCATAAGCCTAAAAAATCAGAATTTGAATATTTTTATTTTATGTTTACTGTAAATGCATACTGACAGAAGACTGACTCCAATGATCCCTACTAATAGTCATACACATTGCAAATTTTCATATTTGCCTCAATTGCCTTACAGTTCACCTCAGCTCCCCTCCCCTTACCTAGCTACAGTCCTGTATAATAGCAACTACCTTGTGCCAAGTTGCATTCTTTGTCAGGCTTTATGAAGAATAAACGAAGATTGTGTTATATATATATATATATATATATATATATATATATATATATATATATATATATATTATGAAGAACTTTTTAAGTGGCTTGTGTAGCAAATTTAATCTTGCCTAAGTAAATGCATTCATTTGAAAAAATCATTTGAATTTTTCTTTTTAAATGCCTTGCTATTAATAATTAAAGGGCATATTATATATATATATATATATATATATATATATATTCAAGTTTTGTGAGACCTTCTGGTGTAAATTTTAAACAAGAGACTTTCATGCTTTACATTGCTTAGGGCATAGTTCGAGAATTCGCATTTTACGAATTTTAAGAATTTTTAAAATTCACGAATTTTTACGAATTTTAAAACTGCAGTTTTAAAATTCGTAAAAATTCGTAAAATGATAAAATAATAGAATTCATTGCCATGGCAACGAATTTTATTATTTGTTTACTTTTCAACTTTTTAAGCAAGTAAATGTCAATGTTATAGGCAATCAATAGGCCGCAAAAGATAGTTGACTAGCAACATAATAGTACTGATATTCAGTTACTGTTCTACTTGGAGTCTTGAACTTCGATTTCTATCATAGTTCGGGTGTGTGACTGTGATTTTCAGTCAGCAGAACGAAAAATCACCAGTGCCCAATGCAGCTTCAGTGTCACCAGTCAGCCTCTAACACAGCTTGCAACTTAACATGGTTAAGAAGGGTTGGCAACGTTCACCGTGCTGTGTCTTCTACTTCATCGTCCTCTTATTCTGAGTCAGGAACAGCCCACTGCTCCCACACGACTCTGGTTTCTTTATTTTCGCCATGCAAATGCTCCCGAATTCCGGCAGAACAACCAACAAATTCTGTGTCTCAAAAACAACACTGTATTTTTGAAGTACCCTTTCCTTCTCCTCCAAAAATTGCTACATAATTCCACTCCGGTCCATGTTCTTTCTTCTTTAAAAAATTAGATTTTAACTAAATTAACTCGTTACGTAATAAACTTTTATATTGAATTTTACATTAAATTCTAAGCAGAAGCTTAATACAAAAAATCATGACGTCTTCACATTTGTTGTTGTTGCTTACGCTGTCTTTGCAAAATCCACTGTCAATGCAAAAAAGGTCCAACAATGGCCCAACGAATTTTTACGAATTTTTACGAATTTTAAATTAGACCAAAAATTCGCGAATTTTTACGAATTTTAAAACCGAAAGTCACGAATTCTCGAACTATGGCTTAGGGCATCACCATGTCTAAATCAAGCACAGTCAGCTGTGTTGAAATGAGCTCTTGTTTGTTGTTATGTGACTTTATAGCTCATATCTTTACCTGTGCATGATGTAATGCTCATGTAACTATTTCATATAGCTGCTTTTCTTTGAATTGATCGATTCGAACAGCCGACGGAAGCATTGCATTGTGAAGTGTTTGCAGACGGTACTACAGCTATTTCGTTGATGTGGTGATTGCAGTTGATTGCCTAATCTAGCAATCAGTTGATTGTTTCTATTGATGGATCAGTTGATTGCTTCCGAGGATTTGATTACAGAGGCAAGTTAACAAGTATGTGATTGAGACTGATTGGCTTTACATCACATGACTGACCAGGTTCTTGATAAAGACTACTGATTGACGGACTTTGTGATGTTCTTGTGTGTTGAAGTTCTGACTGAGAAGCAAATAGAGGATCTGAAGGAAGTTTTCATCAACAATCTTCCGCGCCATGTTCTGTCAGAGAATCTCGAAGCATTTTGTGTGAGACTATTAGAATAGACACTCGAGCAACGTACTGCAACTTTATTGGAGTTATTTAAGACCAGACCCACGACACACTACTTCAAATTGGCTTATACTGAGCCGTGTTGAACCTGTCAATGCGCCCTTGTAACGGCATGTGTCGTGGTACGGCGCTATAGATATCGTCGTATTCATAATCATCATCATCGAGGACCAATCCTTCCCGGGAAATATAATCTGCATTACAATAATAGTAATAATGGTAGCCGCTCCAGATGTCATTTACTGTTTCTGGACAACCTTTTATATCCTAAAAATATAATAATAATAAATAAATAATAATAATGGCTGCTAGCTACCTCTTCCAATGCTTTCAAATACTGTTCAGTGCTTTGGTGTCGTTGCCTTCTGTAGCACTTTTGCTTAGCTGGAACTTGATCATATTTAGCCATTCCAGATGTGTTTCTATTCTCTCCAAACGTTGTTAAGATATGACAGGACCTGAAGATATTTATATGCCACAGGTATAATAATATAGGTATATTAGTAATAATAATCAGAATAGAGTGCCAGCTGTCAATCTTAAATCAGACTTCTGCTGGTCTTACTTCATCATTATTCAACTATTGTTAGGGAATAGGGAAACGTAACAATTTCAGATTTGCTCAGCTTTTGACTTGTATCTGATGTTTGGCGAAATGAGTTAAGTGGAACAAGCAACGGTTATATTACAATTGACAGTCTTTGCTGGACTTCGTGATAGCTCAGTTCTGATTCTTAGATCGTGATATTCATTGGATTCTTCTTGTTTTTCTTCTTCAGGTGCTATTTGAGTTGTTGGCTATCGAGAGCGACGTCAGCTTTTGGCAAAAGAGGACGACAATGGGTGGTCTTTCGACTCAGACAGGTAAAAAATAAAAGACATAGAGACTCTACAGGTCATTTCTTCTACACCTTTCGAGTCATGAGTAGTATTGCACTGTTGTATGTAATATGACAAATCTAGTGTCGGTCAGGGTTTTCACTGTAGTTCAGTGTAAATTTAAAAACACCAACTGGATTTTCACCACCTGCATTTGTACCAGTTCAATTTGCAAAAGGATGAGCAATGACCAAAATTCTTCTCAACTTTCAGAATGATCTCCCACCGTTGCCAGAAGTGGGGGTTTAACGTTCTGGATATAAACTGGGGGTTGTTGATTTCCGATAGTATATTTAATTTATGTATCATGTATGTTATCGAAACCACATGTTATTTTGGAATAATATGCAGTTCTTAGTGATTTCTGAGCATCTTATAATTATGTCAGTCAGATTGGGGGTTTGTTCAACATTCCAAGTGGGGGTTAGACGCCACTGTCCTTACTAGATACTATGCTATGTTAAAATAATTAACATTACTATGTGATTATCCCAACATTTCAAGTTAAAATAAAATTTATTTCTTGAAAAATTAGACGGGTGAAACGAGCTGAGTTTCATAAGCAAATGAGTGCTTTGTATTTGATCAAATGACAGATAAACATAGGTACCTGTATTTAAACAAAGGTACAAACATACCAGTATGGAATGGTGTTTAGCAAAGGTACATACTTACCAGTATGGCATAGTATTTAGAGGACCTGAAAAATATATGATTCCACAGGTATGATAATAGTAATGAGAATAGAGTGCCAGATGTCAGTCTTGAATCAGATTTCTACTGGTGTGACTTCAGCACTACTCAACTGCTGTTAGGGAAACATAATTTTGTAATGGTGAATACACACTGGTGTGGTATATTATTTAGATAAAGGTAGGTACGTAATGGTATCATATGGTATTGGTATAAAGTAGGGACCTGCGAAGCTTCGATATTCGATTCGAAAACGAATCGGACGGCGGTATTCGATTCGATTCGAAAATGATGTCACGATTCGAAAAATTTCGAATCGTTTTTCTGAAAAATTATTAGGCCTTTGTTGTAAACTAATTGGTTTAATTGTTAACTGCGCGTGAATTGGTTGTTGAATTTCTGCGTGAAACGCGGGACGCGACGATAGCAAACCTTGTGAAAAGGGTTTATAATTAGAATGCTATACTAAAAGCTTCTCATTTGAAAATAGTACGCGATTTGAAAATTGATCGCGCTGGATTGAGTAGGTAAGCGATGCGCGGTCGACCTCTATAGAGCTTTTGTGTACAGCATATATTTTGAATAACAGCATATAATTAGTGACTTTACGAATGAAGTCAAGCGGCGTGAGTTGTCGACCGTGTTGTTATAGCCAATCATATTGTACGAACTAAGAGCGATCACTCAGCAGTCATTAGGTCACGGCACGCATTCACCACTGGCGCAAGTAAGTAAATTAATGTAATGTAAATTCGATAAATAAAGTAATGGTCTGGCTCCAGTTCCGTCTATCGTCTTGGAGTCTAACTTAAGCAGTTGCGGTCAATTGTTGTTAATTTTTAAGTCATCTGGCGTAGTGTCAGCATTCTGGTCGCTTACCTATATGTGATGAATGAACAGACGAACCTCTTCAATCCAGTTAATATCGGCTTCATGCTCATCATTGAAGTAAGAACCGCAGCTATCATCCTATAACCCCAAGAGATCAACAGTAAAATGTCATGCGAGACAGAGACAGAAACAGAGAGTGAGAGACAGAAACACAGAGAGAGCAGATACGAAGAGAGACATAGAGCGGCACATATAGAAAAACACAGACAGACACATGCACAGACACAGGTTGATAAGAAAGACAGAGGTAAACACATGGACATCAAAAGACAGAAAGACACATAGAGAGAAGAAGGAAGACACATACAGACAGACAGACAGGCATGTGAACAGATAAAGAAAGACAGAAACAATAGAAATACATACACACATACATAAAGAGACACACAGACAAATAGAAAGACACACAGACAGATACAACGACAGACACACAGACAAAGACAGGCATGGATTGTATGCAGAGCATGATCTTCGAAAGAAAGCTACATGAATTATAAAGGCATGTCATATATTGACGAATTAAGTAGAAATGTTAGCAGTAAACAGTAGTAGATGTTTTGTGGTCAGTGGTTTATTGGTAGTGGTTTAGGGATGCGTTACAGTCTAGTGGCTAACATGCTGGACTGTCAGTCGAGAGGTCGGGGTATCCCGTCAAGTCAGAAATTTGTTTCGAGATGTTGGCTCCACTTGTGCGCACTAGCCAACTCAGTTATAATGAGTACACTGACTGTACACTGTCAGTGGGAAGATCAGAAGGAGAGGACTGGCCACACGCCTTCGTATGCCGAGGCTAAGAAAATTTGGTCCCTAAAACTTCATACCCATGGCTGCCTATCGGGGTCATTTTACGGGACTGCTGTTCTTCTTAGTGGTAGTCTAGAGAATTGAAATAGTTTTTGTTTTGATTAGATTTGGAAAGTGTTGAGGGTATTTCAAGCAAGAGTTTGCTGGACCAAATGGCGACTGGTGTTTGATGTAAGTCTATCAATGTCTTTTAACTAATGACAGAGGACATATTATCTATTCAGTGTATGTTATCATTGTCATTGTTGTTGGTTGCACTAGTGGCTGTCATTGTAGTTTTTGTTGAATTTGGCATCCGTTCTCTGTAAGGTATTTGTTTTTAATTTTTTTTAAATTTTTACATTTAGTTTTATGGCTTTTCAGCTGAAGACTAAATGGTTGTCAGAGAGAAGATATTTGTTACATGATGATGAATGACGACAGTGACGATGATGGTGGTATGAGTAGTAGTGATGGTGATGGCGATCATGATGATGATAATGTCGATGATGCTGATAAACTATGATGAACCGTAATGATGATGACTGATTCCAGTTTTTATGTTTTGTAGGATGATGTTGGTGTTGGCAATAAGGAACGTGAGACGCAGGCAATCGACTCACAGGTAACACCTTCTGTGCCTTTTCTTCTCTATTTTTCTCCATTTTGATCTGCTATGGTAACGGATACAAGGGCATAAAAAGAAGTTGCTAAGTAAACTTAGGTAGTGCTGGAAGACAACTGCTCCAGTTGAAAAGTCTAGCATGTTAACCACTAGTCTGGTAGTAAAGAATGTGATACGCAGGCACTCGACTCACAGGTAGCACCTTTTGTGCCTTTTCTCCTCTATTTTTTTCCACTTTGTTCTGGTGTGGTAAAGGATGGAAGGGCATAAATAGAAGTTGCAGCGTAGGACTGAGGTTGTGCTGGAAGACAACTGCTCCAGTTGAAAAGATTGCAGAATACACTTGCTTGAAATACCCTCAACACTTTCCAAATCTATTTTTGATAATGTATTAGTGATGGTGGTGGTGATCGTGATGATGATAATGCCGATGATGATGATAAACTGTGATGAACCGTAATGATGATGACTGATTCCAGGTTTTATGTTCTGTAGAATGATGTTGGTGTTGGTAGTAATGACCGTGAGACGCAGGCACTCGACTCTCAGGTAACACCTTCGGTGCCTTTTCTCATCTATTTTTGTCCATTTTGAACTGCTATGGTAACGGATAGAAGGGCATAAAAAGAAGTTGCAACGTAGGACTGAGG
Organism: Allolobophora icterica; assembly: GCA_963556255.1. NCBI lineage: Eukaryota > Metazoa > Annelida > Clitellata > Crassiclitellata > Lumbricidae > Allolobophora > Allolobophora icterica. The sequence goes on along the minus strand of OY744615.1, from coordinate 24,181,754 downwards.
TTGTGCTGGAAGACAACTGCTCCAGTTGAAAAGATTGCACCAAACTCTTGCTTGAAATACCCTCAATACTTTCTAAATCTAATCAAAACAATATCTATTTGAATTCTCTAGACTACCAATAAGAAGAACATCAGTCCCGTTAGATAACCCCGATAGGCAGCTATGGGTATGATGTGTTAGGGACTAAATTTTCTTACCCTCGGCATACGGCATACGAAGGAGTGTGGCCAGTCCTCTCCCTCTGATCTTCCCAGTGACAGTGTACAGTCAGTGTAGCCTACCCATTATAACTGAGTTGGCTAGTGGGCACAAGTGGAGCCAACATCTCGAAACAAATTTCTGCCTTGACGGGATACCCGACCTCTCGACTGATAGTCTACCATGTTAACCACTAGTCTCTCAATGTCTTTTAACTGATGACAGAGGACATATTATCTATTCAGAATATGTTATCATTGTCATTGTTGTTGGTTTCACTAGGGGTTGTCATTGTAGTTTTTGTTGAATTTGGCATCCGTTCTCTGTAAGGTATTTGTTTTGAAATTTAAAAAAATTACATTTAGTTGTTTTATGGCTTTTCAGCTGAAGACTAAATCGTTGTCATAGAGAAGATATTTGTTACATGATGATGAATGACGACAGTGACGATGATGGTGGTGGTGGTGGCGATCATGATGATGATAGTGTCGATGATGATGATGATAAACTAAGATGAACCGTGATGATGATGACTGATTCCAGTTTTTATGTTCTGTAGCATGATGTTGGTGTTGGTAGTAATGAACGTGAGACGCAGGCACTCGACTCACAGGTAACACCTTCTGTGCCTTTTCTCCTCTATTTTTCTCCATTTTGAACTGCTGTGGTAACGGATAGAAGGGCATAAAAAGAAGTTGCAACGTAGGACTTAGGTAGTGCTGGAAGACAATTGCTTGTAGCGTCCCCTTAAAAGGCCGTATTTAGCTAAGTCCGTGGTTGGATCTAATAGATTGATTGTCGACCTTTATGTAGCTTTAAAAACAAAGATTAAGTGAAGTATACAATAGTCGTTAGATTTGAAGATTATTATTATTATTATATAATTCACATCAATAATACAATGAAGATAGTAATTATCCTACCTAAGCAGCACCAATTACTTTGTGTATATTATTATTATGATCTTATCTGGGGTCGTAGATCACTGGTTGAAGAATTCGATTCTTCGATGCTCGTCGCTGCCAGCTGTAGCCGAGTTCCCAGATCTTCTTCCAGAATGTTCACAGTTTTTCGTGAAGTTACACCAGAATCTTCCCAGAGTCTCATGTAATTCAAACTCTCTATCGCATAGACGCACTTACATTTATAACTCAAAATTTGCGAAATGATCACAGGCGCGATCGCTTTCGCCCTCTCAATCTTGATCGTAGTTTCGATTAACCGCAGTCAATCTTCTTCTCCGATCTCGTGTTGGAGTCAGAAACAGCCTGCAGTCAGTTACCGTTCTCCAGTTCTAGATTCGCTCGTGATGGAATCTCGAAACGCCCGCAGTCGTTTCGATTGTTTCTTTGTCTTAGATTCGCCTGATGGAATCTACGATTCGACCGATCTGTTCCGATCCCTGTCTTCGAATGCCGCTGTTTTCTGCTAAATTTCTCAGTTCCATAATTTAGGCGCAATTTCAGTCCGACTTCAATGTCACGATTTATTCTATTGGGTGATCGCGTCCCACCATAACACACGTGATCGTATCTTCGCCGTTCCTTGTTTATTAATCGCAGACTTTCAGGCGCCACCTTTCGAATTCCTAATTTCCGCTCCTGTCATTGGATGCCGCCGAATCACCCCTCCGAGCGCGTGTTCCACGTTTCCTGCAGACTGAATCCCTGTTCGTTGTCTGTTGACTGGTTCCTGTATTTGTCTTTGGAGAGGGAAATTACGTTTTATAGCCCTGGGCGCTACTTTTTGGTACTGCTTAAATTAATTACCATGACATACTCTAGTTGTCTATAAATCACAACAACACTATATATATTTGATGAGCCTAGCAACCGCTACATTGCTCCAGTTGAAAAGATTGCACCAAAGTCTTGCTTGAAATACCCTCAATACTTTCTAAATCTAATCAAAATAATATCTCTTTCAATTCTCTAGACTACCAATAAGAAGAACATCAGTCCCGTAAGATAACCCCGATAGTCAGCCATGGGTATGAAGTGTTAGGGACTAAATTTTCTTACCCTCCGCATACTAAGGCGTGTGGCCAGTCCTCCCTCTCTCTGATCTTCCCACTGACAGTGTACAGTCAGTGTACTCATTATAACTGAGTTGGCTAGTGGGCACAAGTGTAGCCAATATCTCGAAACAAATTTATGCCTTGACGGGATACCGGACCTCTCGACTGATAGTCCAGCATGTTAGCCACTAGTCTCTCAATGTCTTTTACCTGATGACAGAGGACATATTATCTATTCTGTGAACTGTGTTTTGTGTACAGTCTTGCAGTGCGAGATATTGGCGTATTGCTGATTAATTCAGGTTATACTTATACGTAGAATTAGTGTTCATAAGGTGAACGTTAAATAGGCGTTAAGTACAAAGAGAACAAGGATTTAGCAAGAAGGATTGTCAACGGAAGGATTGGGTTGACATTATTGGTGGCAGTGACGGTGTGGATAAGAACTCACGGTGGATAAGAACTCACGGTGGATAAGAACTCACGGTGGATAAATACTCACGGTGGAATAAATACTCACGGTGGATATAAACTCACAGTGGATTAAAATTCACGTTATCACCTCCTTCGGCGGATAGAAGAATCTACGACGGTGATAAAAGAATTTACAACGGTGTTAGAAGAATCTACGACGGTGTTAGAAGAATCTACGCGTTGTGTGCTGTGTGACGAGTTTACGATATCAACGACGGTGGAACACGAGAAACGGTATAAAAATTTCGTTGTTTTTCACGAACAAATACAAAAGAAATCCCGTTTGTTTATCGATTCACACAACAAGAAAAACCGTGACTTCTTTGAAAAGAGAAATCACCAAAGTAAACAAGTAAGATGGAGAAATTAAGTGCTGAAAGACAAGCAGATATTAAGAAGATGTCTACGGAAAGGCTAAAACAGCGTTTGTTGAAAGCCGGTTTTAAAGAAGAACAATTAGAAGGTATGTCACGTGGTGACATGATACAGGAACTCGCTGAAGTGTGGGTGAAAGAAGAAGTCGAAGAAGAAGGTGCCGTTGGCGGTGCCGTAGAAAAGGCTATTGAAAAACCTCCTGCGCCTATGTCTATGGAGATGTTGATGCAGTGGATGATGATGACTAGTGTCGTGGTCTACGCGGGTGCATGCATCAAGGGAAGAAAACCGACGCGTCAACAAGCTTGTTTACAACGCACGGAAAATTCTGCAGCAAGCTGTCAACATTAGTACGGTGCATGCAACAAGGATATACGTGTTCAGTAGGACTTTCCAGGGAAAAGTACAGTGACGTCACAGAACGTTCTGGAATCCGGGAGAACTCTATATAAGATAGACCTGCTGTACATTAGGGGCCTTTTGACGAAGATTTGTCAACGTTGAAACATTGATCGTATGACGTTCAATCGAGACCAGCCAACCTGTGTGCTGTCTACGATTGTGATATTTGATAGACGAGTTGACTTACTTTACACTTAATCGACTTTATTTTTAATTAAAGATCTTTTAATAGTTCCTTCGTTGGTTCGTCGTTGCGATCGAAGGAGTCGACCGCGACATTATTGGTGTCAGAAGCGGGATCATCGGTGTTGGATCCGGTGAAGAAGACGCGAGCCGGCGGAGGAAGGAGTCAACCCGGAGGATCAAGAGACGGTCTGTTCCAGACAGTGAGCGGATCGAGACGCCTTTCTACCGTGGGAGACGGGTGAATCGGCATACGACAGTCGGACGGACGAAGTGCGTCGTTCGGCTGAGACAGCAGAAGACAGCAGTCAACATACGGGTAAGATCCTAGGTGTTGTCGTGGCTGAGAAGGAGAAAAGAGAGTGGAGTTGCAGCCGAGTGGGAGGCAGCCATTATTTCTCTTTCAATATCTGCTGATTATTTCTTTGAAATTTGATCCATTGTTGTGATCGAGGCCAGACTTGCGTGAGCTTGTATAGTTTTTGCGTACTTGGCGAGTGTACTTCTTTGGATACTGAATAGTTGCACTTTGGGTTGTGGAATTTTCCTTTTGTGTGGCGGGTTTGCCGCGTGGTGTCTGTTTTTTTTTTGTTGATTGTTGTTGACTGACTGTTTGTAAAAATGGAAGCGTTGACAACAGAGATGCAAGCGAATATTCGCAAAATGTCGTCTGAGCGCCTTAGGGTGTATCTTATGAAGGCAGGAAGGGACGAAGATGATGTTATGTCATGGGATCGAAATCAATTAATGGAAGAATGGGCCATGGAGATTGGAAAAGAGGAAGAGGAATTTAAGGGTAGTCCAATATCTCCAACAGGAGTGGATTACGAGCTGCAGAAGCGCCGTCTGGAGTTCGAAATCCGTAAATATGAAGAACAAAGGGAGGAACGGAAGGAGAAGGAAGAAAGAGAAAGGGAGGAACGGAAGGAGAAGGAAGAAAGGGAGGAAAAGAGGAGAGAGGAAGAAAAGAAAGAACAAAGGGAGAAGGAAGAAAGGGAGGAAAAGAGGAGAGAGGAAGAAAAGAAAGAACAAAGGGAGAAGGAAGAAAGAGAAAGGGAGGAACGGAAGGAGAAGGAAGAAAGAGAAAGGGAGGAACGGAAGGAGAAGGAAGAAAGGGAGGAAAAGAGGAGAGAGGAAGAAAAGAAGGAAAGGAAAGAGAAAGAAGAAAGAGAAAAGAAGGAACGGAAAGAGAAAGAAGAAAGGGAGAGGAAGGAAAAGCAGGAAGAACGAAATGTTAGAGATTCTTTAGCAAGTCGTACTAAGCGTTATAGTGATGCCCTCAAGAATATTCTTTGGAAATTTCCTTCCGACCCTATAGAAATTCCAGGTTTCTTTGATCACTTGGATGGTTTGTTTAATGTGTATGAGGTGGATGAAGATGTTAGAGCAAAATTATTGCTAGCCATTTTAAGTGAAAGAGCTAAGGCATTAACCATGCGCCTTACTGAGGCACAGCTCCATGACTACAAATTCCTGAAGGAGTTTTTGCTAAGGGAGTTTAAGATAAGCCCTTCAAATCTTAGAGCCCGATTTTGGTCGTTGCACAAAGCATCGGACGAATCATTTACGATCTATTCATCCAAATTGCGTGTGGCTCTTATGTATTATTTGAAAAGTAGAAAGATAACTGATGAGTTTGATAAACTTGTAAGTTTATTGGTTGCGGATCGGCTTAAGGAGTCCTTGTCGAAGGCTTGTTTAGATTATATCTTGGCCCAAGAAAAAGAGGAGTGGTTGAGCTGTGAAGACATAGCTAATGCGGCTGACATTTATGTAGCGTCGCATGATGGTGGGAATGACTTAGTATGCCGTAGTCATCCGACACCGAAGTATAACAATTGGACGAAAGGTCAACCACATGTTCAAGTCAATAACCAGACAGCTCAACCCAAGTCTCCCAAACCGGAAATAAGGGGTGAAGCCAAGATAGGTGCGAGGGTGTCTCAGGAGGAGGCCAAGGTAAAGGGTCTCTGTTTCCTATGTCATCAGAAGGGTCATAGGGCAAGGGAGTGCCAGACCAAACCAAGTTCTAAAAAAGTGAGTACTTGTATATCTGGGAACCCAACTGAAGAAGTGACCGACTTATTTGTTGAGAAGGTCAACGTGTTGCATGAGATACCTGAACAGGTAAAGCAAGGGAATTTATTGGATAATTCTAAACCAATAGGCTTGGAAACTACTGTAAGGGTATACGAGAATAGTATTGATGGATTACACGAGAGGTCGTATATCAAGGTACAGATTGAAGATCTCCCTTCTCAGCCAGCATTATCTGATTCAGGAGCAGAAATTTGTTGTATTGATAAGAAATTAATTGAGTCACTAAACTTACCCGTGATTAAACGGATTAATATAATTGGTTTTCAGGGAGAAGGATGTAAGGCAGATGTAGTATACCTACAAATGAAATTAGCTAATTCAATGGAAGGAACGACAAACATTGCGCCATCTTTGTGCGTCATGTTCGCTGCAGTCCCTGAACTAAATGAACGGGTTATTCTGACACCCCATGTTGTGGACCTATTAAGGGATAGTTCACAATATGTAGTGATGGTAGCTGGCGTAGATCGATGTGTACAAATAAATAAAGGGGCAGAAGAAGATAACTTAGAAGTTAACAGCAACGAATCCTTGCCGTCAGAAGTGAATGAATATTCTCAGGAGCAACTAGTTGATGATTCAGATAATTTTCTTGATGTTGAGTCAACAGAGTTCAAGTCTGATGAGGGAGTAGCGAATAATGATACTTTATTGCGTGAGCAACAGAATTGTCACAGTCTTATACCTTGCTGGCAACAAGCGAGACAGAATAAAAATAATTTCTTTATAGATAATAACCTCCTGTACCACAAAGGGGAAATTATGGGACATAAGGTTAATCAATTATGTTTACCGGAAGATAGAATCGAGGTTGTCTTGCGAGTAGCACACGATGCCCCATGTGCTGGGCACATGGCTTTTAAGGCAACGAGAGCCAGGATCAAATTAAACTTTTGGTTTCCAAGAATGGATGAGAGGATTCGCGAATATTGTGCGTCTTGTCAAATTTGTCAACTAAGAACTCCAGTTAAAGTGGCAGATCGAGTCCCGATCACTCCTATTCCGAGGGCGGATGAACTCTGTTTTAACCATCTAAATATGGATTGTATTGGCCCTATGGTAGTGACTGGAGAATCCAACAAATCGAAACCCCAGTACAATTATGCTTTGGTTCTGGTGGACAAATTTTCTCGTTGGCCGATGGCGTATCCTCTTAGATCGCTGAATGCAAAGGGAGTTTGCGAAGCTCTGTTGCAAGTTTTTACAACTTTTTCTATTCCAAGGATCATCAGTTCTGATTGTGGTACCAACTTTACCAGTCGTTTGACGAAAGAATTCTTGCGGCGAATGGGTTGTAGTCCCAGATTTAATACCCCTGGACATCCTGAGGCAGCTGGATTGGTTGAAAGATGCAACCAAAGCTTGAAAACCATGATCTTTAAGCTTGCTCAATCTGATCCTCGTGGATGGCACCAATTGTTACCGTTTGTTCTGTGGAGCCTTAGAGAAAAACCTTCAGGCACGACTCATATTTCGCCATTCACTATGGTTTATGGAACTCTTCCTCGGGGTCCACTTAGTGTGTTGAAGGAATCGTGGGCTGGCGAACGAAAAGTACCTCTTAACTTAGGTAAATCACCCGAAGAGTATCTCCAATCACTGAAGGAAAACCTCGAATTCGCGAAAGTTTATGCAGATTACTATAGTGATATAGAAACAAAGCGGTATGCAGATTATTATAACTTGCGTAGTACTGACAGAAAATACGAAGTTGGAGATAAAGTAGCAGTATTAGCACCAGATTTTGGTAGTTCTAAATTTTATAGTCGATGGCAAGGACCTGCTACCGTAGTCAAGGTTAAATCCCCATATTCTTATATAGTAGAAATAGAGGGAAAACAAAGACATTTACACGCAAATAAGATCAAGCGATACCATGAACGACTCGAACAAGCGATGATCAATAGCTGTTCAGTAATTGTTGATCAAGATGAAGAATTTGGTATAGTAGAGGCTGTGTAGATCAGGAAGAACGTGAACAAATAAGCCCGAGTAAGCGAATTGATCCTCTGATTATAGCGCATCTTTCGCAAGAGGAACAGAAGCAACTTTTTGAAATTTTGGATCGGCACACGGCAGTATTTGTGGATAAACCTGGGTATTGTCCAGTATTAGAACATGAAATTAAGATAACTCATGATTTCACTCCTAAGCGTTTAAGGGCATATAAAGTACCTGAGCTACTTAAACCTGAAGTACAACGCCAGATAGAAGAAATGTTGGCATTAGACATCATTCGACCATCGAAAAGTGAAATGGCCAGTCCGGTAGTTTGCGTTTTAAAGGGACCCAAAGGTCAAAATGGCGTTCGATTGGCAATTGATTATCGCCATGTTAACAAATATTCTCTAGGTGATTGTTACCCGACCCCAGACATTGCTGACATCTTACAAAAGGTGGGACGGGCAAAGTTTATTAGTGTTTTCGACGCGAAATCGGGGTATTGGCAAATTCCAGTTCGGAAAGAACATCGATGGCTTACGGCATTCGTATGTGATGCAGGACTTTTTGAGTTCACAAGAATGCCGTTTGGACTCAAGTCCGCTAGCAATACCTTTATTCGTGCTATGACCCAAGTTTTACATCCAGTGCGAAGTTTTACCGAACCATTCGTCGATGATATGGCAGTGGTTTCAATGAATTGGAATGACCATTTAGAACATCTAGAGAAATTCTTGCAAACTATTGAGGAAGCAGGACTCACTTTGAATTTAAGAAAATGTAATTTTGCACAAAACAAAATAAAGTTTGTTGGCCATATAGTAGGGTCAGGTTGTATTGAACCTGATCCAGGTAAGATCGCTACGATCAATGATATCCATCCTCCAACAACAAAGAAAGAAGTTAGAAAGGTTATGGGTTTTTTCAGTTACTTTCGAAATTTTATACCTGCTTTAGCTGAAAAAGCACGGGTAATAACTGATTTGACACGAGATAACATACCTACGAAGGTGCCTTGGGAGCAAAAGCATCAAGAAGCACTAGATAAGTTAAAGGATGATCTCAGTAAAGCTACACAGTTGCATACCATTGATTTCACTAAGGAATTTGGTTTAAGTGTTGACGCAAGTGCCACCGCGGTCGGGTGTTGCTTGTTTCAGTGGACCGAAGAAGGTCAAGAAAAACCAATTGCTTTTGCTAGCCTTAAACTTACAGATACACAGATGCATTGGTCTACAATTGAGAGAGAGGCTTTCGCAGTAATTTGGGCACTTAAACGATTCAAGTCATGGATATTCTTATCAAAGATAATCATTTATTCAGATCATAATCCTTTGTCTTATCTCACAGATGCAAGCCCTAAGAGTGCGAAACTGACTCGTTGGGCGTTAGCATTGCAAGAGTTTAACGTGGACTTTCGATATCGTCCTGGACGTCAGAACACGGTGGCTGATTTCCTCTCTCGGTTGTGACTCGGATGGTGAAGGAGGGAAATGGCCCGACACACAAGGATCGAGCCCGCAAATTGTATAAATAAATTGACTAACTGGTGTGTTTTGTTTTGTTTGTATATGCTGTGTCGAGATGGAGTCTGGAGGCCCGGCTTGATCGTGATGACCCGTTCGGGATGGTGCTGAAGACGTGTCATCATCTGAGGGCGGAGGGAATGTCGTGGTCTACGCGGGTGCATGCATCAAGGGAAGAAAACCGACGCGTCAACAAGCTTGTTTACAACGCACGGAAAATTCTGCAGCAAGCTGTCAACATTAGTACGGTGCATGCAACAAGGATATACGTGTTCAGTAGGACTTTCCAGGGAAAAGTACAGTGACGTCACAGAACGTTCTGGAATCCGGGAGAACTCTATATAAGATAGACCTGCTGTACATTAGGGGCCTTTTGACGAAGATTTGTCAACGTTGAAACATTGATCGTATGACGTTCAATCGAGACCAGCCAACCTGTGTGCTGTCTACGATTGTGATATTTGATAGACGAGTTGACTTACTTTACACTTAATCGACTTTATTTTTAATTAAAGATCTTTTAATAGTTCCTTCGTTGGTTCGTCGTTGCGATCGAAGGAGTCGACCGCGACAACTAGGCAAGAAGAGAAGGATAGAGAGGAGAAACGTAGACAAGAAGAGAAAGAAAGAGAAGATAAACGGAGACAAGAAGCAGAACGTGTAAGACAAGACGAATTGCGCTTGCAGAGAGAGAAAGAAGAGAAAGCAGAACGTCTGCAGAGAGAGAAAGAAGAGAAAGCAGAACGTTTGCAGAGAGAGAAAGAAGAGAAAGAATTGCGCTTGCAGCGAGAGAAAGAAGAGAAAGCGGAACTTGCAAGGCAAGAGGAATTGCGTCTGCAAAGAGAGAGAGAAGATAAAGCAGAACAAGTGCGTAAGGCAGAACTTGAATTGCAAAAGAATCAGTTTGAGATTCAGTTAGAACAGTTGAAAAGAGATAGGGAAGATGCTGAAAGAAGAAGATTGGAGCAGATGATTGAATTTGAAAAAGCTAGAAAAAGTGATGAAGAGGTACGTCAGCAACAGCTTGAAGCAAAGAGAATGCGTGAAGAAGAAAAAGAAAAAGCGCGAACATTAGAGTTAGAACGCGCAGAACAGATAAGACAAGAAGAATTCAAATTTCAGAAAGAAAGTTTGGAAAAGGCAGAGACAGAAAGACAAGAACGTCTGAAACTGGAGAAATCAAAATTGACATTGAAAGAAACGCAAATGAGAGAAGAACGGGAAGCTGAAAGAAGGAAACAGCAAGAAAGTGAAACTTTGGTGTCAAAAATTAAGAAAATAGGTGATGCAATGAAGCATGTATTGCCTCAAATGCCAACTGATATGATGGAGGTGCCATTATATTTTGAAACAGTCGAGAACGCGTTTCGTAGCTTTGCTGTGGAGAAGCCGTTTTGGGTTAAATTATTACTACCATTGATGACGCCGAAAGCTCGAACCGTTCTGAATAGATTGTCATACGATGATCTAGACAATTATGATAGAGTCAAGCAGCACTTATTAAAAGAATTTAAATTGACTTCGAGAGAATACAGAGCCAGATTTGTGGATGCTAAGAAGACGACAGAAGAGACTTATACGATGTTTACGGCAAGACTGAAGAACTTGCTAAACTATTACGTGAGAAGTCGAAACGTGAACAGAGAGTATGATACGCTCTTTGATTTGCTGGTAGCGGATAAGCTGAAAGAATGTTTACCGCCAGGTCCACTACAGTTTGTATTGTCGAAGGAAGGAACTGACTGTCTCCAAGCTAGTGCAGTGGCAGACCTAGCAGACATTCATGTAAACAATCGAATTGGGTTTGCATTTCCAAATATAAACAGTTATCCTTCTCAACGTTCCGTAAACCAAAGCCAGAGTGGAAAGTGGAAAAGTAATCCAGGAACAGGGAATCAGTTCAAAGGTAAAGAAGTCAAGGCTAGTGTCCCTGTACCCAATGAGACCAGAGACGTGACGTTTGGTCGTCAGGGATTTAACAAATCGTCAGCGCCGTTCGCCAAGAGGGAAGGCAACACATCGTTTACGCAGTATAAGAAATATGAAGGAAATGAACAACGAGGTATTTCACAACCATACCATACAGTTGTGAAGCGTTGTCACAACTGTGGTTCAGATAAACATTTGGTTAAATTTTGTCCAGTTCCAGTGGCAGCAGCTAGTTCTAGCAGAAATCAAGAACACACAAGGGTGAATTTGATTCAAGTGGTTAGTGATACAGATAATCAAACCGCAAGTCAAGAAAACCAAGAGACTGAAGTAAAGTCGGTAATGAAATGTGGTATTCAAAAAGAAATTCTATTGGATGCTGGAATTCAGAGAGAAGTCATAGGAAAAGATGACAATCGAATATTGAAGAAATCGTTCTTGCAATATGTCGAGGTCGAAATTCGTGGAGTAGACGGTAAAGAGCCAGTGAAAGTCAAAGCACTGAGCGACTCGGGTGCAGAAATTCCGGTGATTAGTGAAGAATTACTGGAAGGCATGAAGGTGGAACAAATTGGAAAAGTGAATTTGCAATGTGTGGCAGGAGATGCCATTCCTGCGAAGTTAGTGAAAGTCGATGTTAGACTGTGTGGTAGTGACGTGGAAGAAGAGGGATTTCCGCGTAAAATCCAGTGTTCACTTACACCTTATGTCACCTTGATGTGTGCTAGTATTGCAAAGATGGGCAGTACAGAAAGATTCTTGTTGCATCCAGAGATAATTGCCGAATTAAAAGCCGTACCACAGATGAAAGTTAAAACGATACAAGGAGATGTGAGTATACAAGCAAATGTAATGACGAGAGCGCAGAGTCGGAAACATGAAATGGTAGATGTTGATGAGAAGAATGAAACTGAAAGTTCAAGTGATGAGGAAAACGAAAGTAATGAGCAACGAAGCTTATCGCGAGATGGTGTAATAGCAGAGATGAACGAGCAAGAGATGGCTGCATGCGAGAATGGCACATTAAATGAAACTGAAGAAGACGATGAATGTGATGTGGGGATAGGAGACTTGTATAGAGATGAAGAGATGGATGAAGAACAAAAGGTGCAGATTGCCGATTCGAAGAAGTTCGAAGAGCAACAGAGAAAGGATGAATCGTTGAAGCCGTGGTGGAAGTTAGCACAAGAGAAAGAATCTGAATTCTGTGTGATCAACGGTTTATTGCATAAGAAATATCAGATATTAGACCAGACGATATATCAACTAGTGTTACCAAAAGAGAGACGAATTAAAGTGATGGAATTTGCGCATGAATCGGTATTTGGAGGACATCTAGGAGAAGAGAAAACAAGAGAACGAATAAAATTATCTTTTGTATGGCCAAAGATGAGAAGAGACATTGTGAAATTTTGTAAGTCTTGCGAGAAGTGTCAACTAAAGGCAAGGAGTCTGGTGATGGATAGAGTGCCTATCACTCCGGTCTCAAGAGAAGAGGTCGCCTTCAAGAGAATGACGATGGACCTCGTTGGCCCGATCGATCCAGTATCTGCTGCAGGTCACAAGTATTGTTTATGCATTGTGGACTCGTGCACCAGATGGCCTACAATCTTCTTATTGAAATCGTTGACAGCGAAGGCTGTGTGTGAAGCGTTGATGGAACTGTTCATGAACGTTGGTGTACCGTCAGTGATCACATGTGATCAAGGAACGAACTTCACAGCCAGTTTGACAAGAGAATTTCTCAATTTAATGGGCTGTAGTCCAAGATTCGACACACCAGGACACCCAGAGGCTGCTGGATTAGTAGAAAGATGGAATCAGACATTTAAAAAGATGATCCATCATGTGATAATAGACAACCCGAGGAAATGGCACAAGATAATTCCTTTTCACGAAAATCATTTGAAAGAACTCAAAGAAAATACGGAGAAAGCATTATTGTTTGCAGAATTTTACTCTCAAGAAAAGCAGTTACAATACCCAAATCAGTATAACAAGAGAGCAAGGCACAAAGGAATTTGCAGCATATCGAATTCCTTTGATTTATCGAGCAGAAGTGGAACGTCAGATCAAAGAAATGTGTTTTGTAATAGAATTTTACCTCATTCTTACCTGTAAGGTTTATCGGTCATGTGGTTGGGTCTGGTAAGATAAAGATGAATCCAGACAGAATTGAAAGTTTGACTAATTTGAAGATCCCAGAAACTAAGAAGCAAGTTAAGCAACTGCTTGGGTTTTTTAATTATTACAGACAGTTTATTAAGAACTTTGCACAGATTGCGAAACCTTTATCTGATTTAACTAGTAAACGTGTTTCTGATAAGATTGATTGGACTGTTGAACATCAGCAAGCATTTGATTTACTTAAAGAGGCTGTGCGATCCAAAGTAGTGTTATATGTTTTTGAAGTGGGAAAACCATTCAATTTGTACTGCGATAGTAGTGACTTTGCAGTCGGTGCTGTTTTAACACAGATGGACGACAAGGGAATAGAACGCCCTGTGTCATTTATCAGTCAGAAATTAACTGATACCCAGAAGAGATGGGCTACTGTGGAAAAGGAAGCCTATGCTATTGTTTGGGCTCTAAACAAGTTAAAAGAAATTATAATTGGATCAAAAATTTTCATTTTTACTGATCACAATCCTCTTACATATTTGACTGAGTCAATGTCTAAGTCTGCTAAACTTGTGCGTTGGGCGTTAGCCTTACAAACTTTTGATGTTGAGGTGAAGTACAAGAAGGGCAGATTGAATGTTATCGCTGATTGTTTGTCAAGGTTATAAGTAATCGTAAGACTGTTTATTGATTAGTTAGATATATATATGTTTCATGTATTTTGGTAATTTCGCAAATTTTGAAATTTAATTTGCTCAATTCCAGAAAAAGGAAGGAGGTAATGTGAACTGTGTTTTGTGTACAGTCTTGCAGTGCGAGATATTGGCGTATATATTTAGTGCGCTTACTTTAGTTTCACGTGTATATGTATATATGATAGATGTATAACGTTTAGTCTTAGTGACACGCGCGGCCGGCCGATATCGGCAGCGGCGCGCTATATGTATATTATTAGATTTCGCTTATGCGCACAGAAGACAGGTGTGTCAAGAGGCGCGAAGAATTATGCTGACTAGAGAAGTTTGAATTCGAGTGTGTTCGCTGTAGTAGTGTGGCTGACTAGTTGAGTTGTAATCGAATTGAGTTCTGTCTGTTTGTTTCTTATTAAACTGAAAAGATATTAAACTGTGTTGCTGATTAATTCAGGTTATACTTATACGTAGAATTAGTGTTCAAAAGGTGAACGTTAAATAGGCGTTAAGTACAAAGAGAACAAGGATTTAGCAAGAAGGATTGTCAACGGAAGGATTGGGTTGACATATTCAGTGAATGTTATCATTGTCATTGTTGTTGGTTGACTAGTGATTGTCGTTGTTGTTGAATTCTGCATCCGTTCTCTGTAAGGTATTTGTTTTGAAACCTCTTTGACAGTTTTACATTTAGTTGTTTTATGGCTTTTCAGCGGAAGATTAAATGGTTGTCAGAGAGAAGATATTTGTTACATGATGATGAATGACGACAGTGACGATGATGGTGGTATGAGTAGTAGTGATGGTGGTGGCGATCATGATGATGATAATGTCGATGATGATGATAAACCGTGATGAACCGTGATGATGATGACTGATTCCAGGTTTTATGTTCTGTAGCATGATGTTGGTGTTGGTAGTAATGAACGTGAGACGCAGGCACTCGACTCACAGGTAACACCTTCTGTGCCTTTTCTCCTCTATTTTTCTTCAGTTTGTTCTGCTATGGTAACAGATAGAGGTCATAAAAAGGAGTTGCAACGTAGGGCTTAGGTAGTGCTGAAAGACTACTGCTCCAGTTGAAACGATTGCAGAAAACTCTTGCTTCAAATACCCTCAACACTTTCCAAATCTAATCAAAACAGGAAATATTTCGATTCTATAGTCTACCAATCAGAAGAAGAACAGCAGTCCCGTAAAATGACCCCGATAGGCATGCATGGCTTTGAAGTGTTAGGGACTAAATTTTCTTACACTCGGCATACGAAGGCGGGTGGCCAGTATTCTCCCACTGATCTTCCCAGTGACAGTGTACAGTCAGTCTACTCATTATAACTGAGTTGGCTAGTGGGCACAAGTGTAGCCAACGGTGCGCCGACAAAACGGCGCAAGACAAAACGGCGCAGACATAACGGCGTAGACAAAACGGCGCGGCAACAAAACGGCGCAGTACAAAACGGCGCAGACAAAACGGCGCAAAACTGAACTAAAGAACAATAGTTTATAGTAGTTTAATATATACTAAAATATATACTAGAAATAACTGTGTAACTTCGTCAAGTCTTTTAGTTCATAGTTCATACGTAGTCATAAAATTTGCGCGTCTACCCCTTCTTTGCCTGCCGATATAAGTATCTTCCCAATGGTCCGCTAAAGGTGCCAGAACAGGTGTAAATTATACAAGATGCGGGAACAACGATTAAAATGTAAATTAAACTAGAAGCGGGATGAACGATTAAAATATAGCTAAAATATAGCTAAAATTAGTAGCGGGATCAACGATTAAAATATATCTAAAATGAGAAGCGGGAAGAACGATTAAAATGTAAATTAAACTAGAGGCGGGATGAGCGATTAAAATGTAAATTAAACTAGAAGCGGGAAGAACGATTAAAATGTAAATTAAACTAGAAGCGGGAAGAACGATTAAAATGTAAATTAAACTAAAAGCGGGATGAACGATTAAAATGTAAATTAAACTAGCAGCGGGATGAACGGCACTTTTTGATCGCTAATAAGCAAACTAGACGAGTATCATAATCTTTGTACTGCGCCGTATTGTCTGCGCCGTTTTGTCGGGGTACTTTGAATTGCGCCGTTCTGTCTGCGCCGTTTTGTCTGCGCCGTTATGTCTGCGCCGTTTTGTCATGCGCCGTTTTGTTACGGCGCCGTAGCCAACATCTCGAAACAAATTTCTGCCTTGACGGGATACCCGACCTCTCGACTGACAGTCTAGCATGTTAGCCACAGTCTCTCAAGTTTTTTAACCGATGACAGAAGACATATTATCTATTCACTATTCAGTGTATGTTATCATTGTCATTGTTGTTGGTTGCACTAGTGGCTGTCATTGTAGTTTTTGTTGAATTTGGCATCCGTTCTCTGTAAGGTATTTGTTTTGAAATTTACAAAAATTACATTTAGTTGTTTTATGGCTTTTCAGCTGAAGACTAAATGGTTGTCATAGAGAAGATATTTGTTACATGATGATGAATGACGACAGTGACGATGATGGTGGTATGAGTAGATGGTGGTGGCGATCATGATGATGATAGTGTCAATGAACAATGATGATAAACTAAGATGAACCGTGATGATGATTACTGATTCCAGTTTTTATGTTCTGTAGCATGATGTTGGTGTTGGTAGTAAGGTGCGTGAGACGCAGGCACTCGACTCACAGGTAACACTTTCTGTGCCTTTTCTCATATATTTTTCTCCATTTTGATCTGCTATGGTAACGGATAGAAGGGCATAAAAAGAAGTTGCAACGTAGGACATAGGTAGTGCTGGAAGAGAGCTGCTCCAGATTGCAGCAAACTCTTTCTTTAACCCTTTGCGTGCCAGAGATTGGCGACATTTTAAAACATTGCGTTCCGTGCCAGAGGTGCCGAATTGCGACATTATGGGTGCTCTCCCTAAAGCAGACGACCGTGGGAAACCAGCGGTCTTTCTATGTATATAAGAGCACCGTTAATTAGATAAATTAATTGGCTGTAAATTATCCATTGTCGGTTTTCACAAACGTGGGACGACTGGGGAGGTAATAGACCCCAAAGTCGGGGAATTTCCCACGGCTACTCGCCAAGGTTATTATCGCCACATTTACGAATATCTTTCGTACCATAGTACAAGTAAATCTTCCTTAGCAACCAGCCTCAATATCAGGCTCAGCCTCCTAAGCAACCAGTCTACTTAGCAACCAACCTCCGTAGCACTTAACCTTAGCAACCATCCTCCTTAGCAACCAAATTTCGTAGCAAGCAGCCTCAACGTCAGTCTTGGCCTCTTTGGCACCCAGTTTCAAAGTCAGACTCGACCTCTATTATAGCAACCAGCCTCATTTGCAACCAGCCTCTTTAGCAACCATCCTTAGCTACCAGCGTCCTTAGCAATCAGCCTTCTTAGCAACCGTGTTTTTCAGCAACCAACCTTCCTACCAACCTTCTTGGCAACAGGCCTAAAGGTCGGTCTCAACCTCTTCTGCAACCACCCTCAAGCTCAGCCTCGGCATCCTTAGCAACCAGCCTTAGCATCAATACCTACCGTACTCCTTAACAACCAGTTTCCTTAGCAACCGACTTCCATAGTAACCGTCCTGTATCAATCAACCTTTTCAGACGCCTCATTTAGCAACTGAACTCATTAGCAACAACTTCTTAGCAACTAGTTCAGTTCTTAGCAACCACTCGTTAGCAATCGAACTCCTTAGCAACCGTACTTTTTGGCAACCGTATTCTTTAGCAACCATCATCTTATCAACCACTCTTTGGCAACCACACTTCTTAGCAACCACTCCTTAGCAACCGTACTCCTTAGCAACCGTACTCCTTAGCAACCATCATCTTAACAACCAGGTCTTATCAACCACTCTTATGCAACCGCACTCCTTAGCAACCGAACTCCTTAGCAACCAAACTCCTTAGCAACCATCATTTTAGCAACCAGTGGTCTTATCAATTGCACTCTTTGGCAACCACATTCCTTAGCAACCACCCCTTAGCAACCGAACTCCATAGCAACCGAACTCCTTACCAACCAAACTCCTTAGCAACCATCATCTTAGCAACCAGTGGTCTTATCAATTGCACTCTGGCAACCACACTCCTTAGCAACCGAACTCCTTAGCAACCAAACTCCTTAGCAACCATCATCTTAGCAACCAGTGGTCTTATCAATTGCACTCTTTGGCAACCACTCTCAGCAACCACCCCTTAGCAACCGAACTCCATAGCAACCGAACTCCTTAGCAACCAAACTCCTTACCAACCATCATCTTAGCAACTAGTGGTCTTATCAATTGCACTCTTTGGCAACCACACTCCTTAGCAACCACCCCTTAGCAACCGAACTCCATAGCAACCGAACTCCTTACCAACCAAACTCCTTAGCAACCATCATCTTAGCAACCAGTGGTCTTATCAATTGCACTCTTTGGCAACCACACTCCTTAGCAACCTAACTCCTTAGCAACCGAACTCCTTAGCAACCAAACTCCTTAGCAACCATCATCTTAGCAACTAGTGGTCTTATCAATTGCACTCTTTGGCAACCATCATCTTAGTAACCAGTGGTCTTATCAATTGCACTCTTTGGCAACCACTCTCCTTAGCAACCACCCCTTAGCAACCACTCGTTAGCAATCGAACTCCTTAGCAACCGTCCTTTTTAGCAACCGTACTCCTTAGCAACCATCATCTTATCAACTGCACTCTTTGGCAACAACACTTCTTAGCAACCACTCCTTAGCAACCGTACTCCTTAGCAATCGTACTCCTTAGCAACCATCATCTTAACAACCAGTGGTCTTATCAACTGCACTCTTTTGCAACCACAGTCCTTATCAACCACTCCTTAGCGACCGAACTCCTTAGCAACCATCATCTTAGCAACGAGTGGTCCTATCAATTGCACTCTTTGGCAACCACACTTCTTAGCAACCGAACTCCTTAGCAACCAAACTCCTTAGCAACCATCATCTTAGCAACCAGTGGTCTTATCAATTGCACTCTTTGGCAACCACTCTCCTTAGCAACCACCCCTTAGCAACCGAACTCCATAGCAACCGAACTCCTTACCAACCAAACTCCTTACCAACCATCATCTTAGCAACCAGTGGTCTTATCCATTGCACTCTTTGGCAACCACACTCCTTAGCAACTGAACTCCTTAGCAACCAAACTTCTTAGCAACCATCATCTTAGCAACCAGTGGTCTTATCAATTGCACTCTTTGGCAACCACTCTCCTTAGCAACCACTCCTTAGCAACCGAACTCCTTAGCAACCAAACTCCTTAGCAACCATTATCTTAGCAACCAGTGGTCTTATCAATTGCACTCTTTGGCAACCACATTCCTTAGCAACCACCCCTTAGCAATCGAACTCCTTAGCAACCGAACTCCTTAGCAACCGAACTCCGTAGCAACCATCAACTTAGCAACCAGTGGGCTTATCAATTGCACTCTTTGGCAACCACACTCCTTAGCAACCACTCCTTGGCAACCGAACTCCATAGCAACCGTTCTCCTTAGCAACCATCATCTTAGAGTGTTCTGATCAACTGCACTTTTTGGAAACCGGCCTCCAAAGCGACCAGACTCCACTTCTTAGCAACCGCTCCTTAGCAACCAAACTCCTTAGGAACCGTACTCCTTAGCAACCCTACTCTAAAGAGAGCGGTTGCTAAGGAGACTGGTTGCTCAGGAAAATGGTTGCTAAGGAGTTTAGTTGCTAAGGAAATTGGTTGCTTAGGAGAGCTGTTGATAAGAAAAATGGTTATTACAGAAAATTGTTGCTAAGGAGATCGGTTGCTAAGGAGAATGGTTGCTAAGGAAAATGGTTGCTAAGGAAAATTGTTGCTAAAGAAATCGGTTGCTAAGGAGAATGGTTGCTATGGAAAATGGTTGTTAAGGAAAATGGTTGCTAAGATTAGTTGCTACGAAAGTTGGTTGCTTTGGTTGGGTGCTAAGGAGGCTAAGGCTGGTTGCTAAGGAGACTCTTTGCTAGAGAGTGAGGCTGACCTTGAGTCTGGTTGCTAAGGAGGCCTGTTGTTATAGGAGGTTCGTTGCTAATGTGGCTGAGACTGATGTTGAGGTGGGTTGCTAAGAAGAGCCCGTTGCTAAGGAAGGCAGTTGCACAGACTGGTTGCTAAGGGGACTCTTTGCTAGAGAGTGAGGCTGACCTTGAGTCTGGTTGCTAAGGAGGCCTGTTGTTATAGGAGGTTCGTTGCTAATGAGGCTGAGACTGATCTTGAGGCAAGTTGCGAAGGAGAGCCCGTTGCTAAGGAAGGCAGTTGCAAAGGCTGGTTGCTAAGGAGACTGTTCGCTAGAGTGAGTCTGACCTTGAGTCTGGTGGCTTAGGTGGCCTGTTCTTATAGGAGGCTGGTTGCTAATGAGGCTGAGACTGATGTTGACGTGGGTTGCTAAGAAGAGCCCGTTGCTAAGGAATGCAGTTGCTAAGGCTGGTTGCTAAGGAGACTCTGCTAGAGTGAGGCTGACCTGGAGTCTGGTTGCTAAGGAGACCTGTTCTTATAGGAGGCTGGTTGCTAAAGAGGCTGAGTCTGGCCGTGTAGCTGGTTGCAAAGTAGGATGGTTGCTAAGAAGGCTGGTTGCTAACGAGGCTGAGGTTGATTGGTGCTGGTGGCGGGTGTATTTTGCCACAATACCTTTAAAAAGAACAATTATAAACATTATTTGCAGTCTTATATTATATACCATAATGAGATTTTGATGTATATTTGTAATAGCGCCTTTTTGACCACCGCACCTAAATAGAACAAGCCCATGCCAAAAAATGCATACAAAATATTTGTTCAGAATTCAATTCTAAACAAATTTCATATTTACACTTTTGCTCTACGGTATTTGATGAGATATAACGTTTTTACCGTTAAGGAATGAAATGGACCAGAACTCGTAAAAATATCTGGCCGTGGCCAGAACAAAAGCTAAAAATATATGGCATGCAAAGGGTTAAATACCCTCAACACTTTTCAAATCTAATCAATAAAAAAATTTCAGTTCTCTAGACTAACACTACGAAGAACAGCAATCCTGTAAGATAACCCCGATAGGCAGCCATGGCTTTGAAGTGTTAGGGACTAAATTTTCTTACACTCGGCATACGAAGGCGGGTGGCCAGTATTCTCCCACTGATCTTCCCACTGACAGTGTACAGTCAGTGTACTCATTATAACTGAGGTGGCTAATGGGCACAAGTGGAGCCAACATCTCACAACAAATTTCTGCCTTGACGGGATACCCGACCTCTCGACTGACAGTCTACCATGTTAACCACTAGTCTCTCAATGCCTTTTAACTGATGACAGAAGGCATATTATCTATTCAGTATATGTTATCATTGTCATTGTTGTTGGTTGCACTAGTGATTGTCGTTGTTGTTTTTGTTGAATTTGGCATCCGTTGTCTGTAAGGTATTTGTTTTTAAATTTTGTTTACATTTGTACATTTATTTTTATGGCTTTTCAGCTGAAGACTAAATGGTTATCAGGCAGAAAATAATTGTTACATTATGATGAATGATGACAGTGACGATGATGTGGTATTAGTAGTTGTGGTGGTGGTGGTGATCATGATGATGATAATGTCGATGATGATGATAAACTATGATGAACCATGATGATGATGACTAGTTTTTATGTTCTGTAGAACGATGTTGGTGTTGGTAGTAAGGAGCGTGATAGGCAAGCACTCGACTCAGAGGTAACGCCTCTGCCTTTTGTCCTCTATTTTTCTCCATTTTGATCTGCTATGGTAATGGATGCAAGGGCATAAAAAGAAGTTGCAACGTTGGTCTTAGGTAGTGCTCTAAGACAACTGCTCCAGTTGAATAGATTAAAGAGACTGCGATGCGACGAGCAAACAGATAACAGCTATGTTGTAACGTCCAGTCGTCTATCTCGCCAGCTGTTCATATGAGTGAACCCTGTTGGGAATGTTGTCTATCATAGTCGCAGAACATTTGTACTTGACGCCTTTCATTACACCTGTAGGCTCAGAAGTTGGTATCTGAGGGGTGTACACCAAGGAGGTCAGATTGAGCTGAGGGTAGTTGAATTCGTGTGGAGAACCAATAGTTCACTTGGGACTGAGGCTCTGGAAGGCATGAAGGAAGAAAAAACTTGTCATGGACATAATTCTGAATCTCGATGAGCTAAGGAAGGTGACGGTGATAACTGAGTTGTGTTACGGTGGTTTTGAGTTTGACCTGCTGTCACCAAGGTTGTTGCCATGGTTACAGCTGCTGCTGCTCAGTTTTTGTTACAGCAATAGCTGCTGCCATGTCTTGGCTAGATCAGCTGTTGTGTTTTTCAGGCAATGACGTACTTGTCCTATGTGCTGTATCCGTCGTGGGTTGCTGTGATCATCTACACTCTGCAGTACAATTTCCAGAAGAGGTCAGCAACAAGTGTGGAACTTGACAAGTTGACATGGCCATATACTGTAAGATATACAGACATCTGAGATGATCAGAAACACATGAGAAACAAAAACACATTTTTCGTGTGAGTGGGTGTTTTTTGTGGTGGTTGGTGGTGATGATGACTTGAAGGCATTGATGATGTGCCAAACAGATTCAAGGCAGTAGTCTTAAACCGAGTTCTAAATTTAAATTATTAGCTGTTGGAGCTGTTGACATGACTTCAGGTGTTATTCTGCTAGATGCATTGGCCTGATTGCTCATTGCAGACATGCACACACACATACATGTGCATAGCCAGACAGGCATTTGCACACACACACACACACACACGCACACACACACACACACACACACACACAAAAACACACACACATGGGAAAAGATTAATAAGAAGTCCAGACTACGAGTTTTACTGATTTATCAGCTCCCGCTTCTGATTGTGATGATTATGGAGAGGTGATAATGGTGATGATGACGTTTTGTGGTTTGTTTTATTGACAGCTGGGGTTCATTGTGCATTTTGAGTCTTTTCAATGGTAAGAATTTGTTTCTTATCTTTTTCACTAGACATTTTAAAGTGTTTTATGAAATAACTACCTGCTGACTCTATAGTACAGCGAAATTAACTGCATGTTGTCTACTGAGATTAAGTCTCTCCCAAATGAACATAGCATTTAATGCAAACGACTGCATGATTATAATTATTGATGGTTGTGTGGTTTCTGTAGGATTTTATTTCTTTGGCTCTATCTTCATGCTGCCCCAGGTGTTCATCAATTACAAGGTAATCATCTTCATCATAGTGTTGAGCAGGTGGTATGTTAACAGGAGCTGCTGCTCTGCTGTAATCCACGTGCAGTTGGTCTGATATCTGGTTTTCGTTACATGCTCATTGGTCCTCGTTATATTGATTCAGTCAAAGATCGTGATTGTTATCAGAATCTCAGAGAAGGTGCAGATTTATTTATACTTCTTTCTGGAGCATTAGGTACAAATCATTTGCTTCATTCAAAGAGAAGAAATGTGCTTATGACCAGAAATAGTGGTACCGTCCATATGCCCACATTGTCTTAGATGAAAGTTTTCTTATATATGAGGACCAGATACCAATGGTGCATTTGGTTTCACAATTGTCTGTCTGAATTACACACAAGGGACTGTACTGGGTTGCTGGACCTGTACTGTTTCAGCTTAATACCACCGCATGTACAACGGCATCTATCATGGCTTAACGTTGAGTAATCGAATATTAGAAAGCGCCTATATGACATTTATGACAGTTTGCCAGCGCTTTTTCACTTAGTTAATTGTGGAGTTGATTTGAATTTCAGCTGAAGTCAGTCGCTGATTTACCTTGGACAGCATTGTCGTTCAGGGTACGTACCGTAAACGTGAAAGTGTGTATCATTTAACGGATTGAGAACATAACGGATTGCAGACAAACTTGTTCTTAATTAACTGTGATGTCATCAAAGTAATGGTAATTAGAGGGCATTCTTGAGAGGATCTATGAAAATGTTCAGTTACAATACATTACTAGAGTAACACAGTCTTAGAAGGAACGTGTTACTCTGCACGACGACAGTGAAACAATATAGACAGTGAAACAATATGAATTGTGTCACTGTCATTAATTTTGTGTTGTTTTTGTGGTAGGAACAGAAATTCTCTGCCCTATGAACTTACTGCAGCTGAGGTGCTCTCTTGATTAAGTGGCAAATAGAGGTGGCCACTTCTCATCAGCTTTATATCAGATAATTTAAACAGCATGCTCAGGCCGTAGCTAGCTTTTCATGGGCCCGGTTGCATGGGGTCCCGCATGGACCCCTGTCTGACCCTGTAAGGCCTGTAACCTTGCGTTCTTACCAATTTGTCTGGTGTCTCTGTGGGCCACTGGAGGTCGTGAGCCCGGGTGCCTTGCAACCCCTGCACATATGATAGCTACACCACTGAGCATGCTATTTAGCTTCTGATTACTCCCTCCTTATAAGTCGATGTGGTAAACTGTTTTGCGTTCGATATGTGGATTTTGACTACCATTCAGGCCATTCAACATTCAGGCTTGATGACATTAGTACCGCTGACTCTTTGTGCCAGTGGAGCTATCGGTGTTAGGCGCCTAGCAGGCTGCCAAGGAGCGTAGGCCTGTGTGCTCACCACCCATCACCCATCGTCGTTTATCACCAGTAGTTGTCATTCTCATCCCTGTTCTTTCTGTCAACCGATGCGGTTTGTCATTCGTTATATACATAATTTAAACGAATATACGAATATGAACCAGTTCTTGCCAACAGATCAGGGGCGTAGCAATGGGTTGTGCAGGTTGTGCAAAGCACAAGGGCCCCCGGCGGTCAGAAGGGCCTCTGGCAGCGAGTATCAATTTTAGCCTAGAAGTGAATCTACATGTACAGCAAGTTAGCAACAACGTGCACAGTAATAAACACTCAAATGATCAACCATCTTCGAAATTGCACAACTGTTACTCGTTGACTCTCATCTACATTCACTGCCATTCAGCGATGATGTCTGCACTGCCTACATGTTCCTGTTGACTTTGCCTGTGACTGTTGCGCCATGTGAACGATCATTTTCAAAATTGAAGCTAATCAAAAACTATATACGAAGTACAATGTCAGAAGAGGGGCTGAGCGACTTGGCAATCTTGTCAATAGAAATGAACATGCCAGAAAGCTTGACACTTCAAAAGCGGTAGATATTTTTGTGTAAGAGAAGGCGCGGAAACGATTTCGTTATTTTTACCAACCTACCCAAAAGTTTCACAATTTGACAGAATTGAAGAGT
Source organism: Allolobophora icterica (assembly GCA_963556255.1). Lineage (NCBI taxonomy): Eukaryota > Metazoa > Annelida > Clitellata > Crassiclitellata > Lumbricidae > Allolobophora > Allolobophora icterica. Next base: position 24,156,554 of record OY744615.1, on the reverse strand, counting down.
GGATAATTCATATTTTAGCAGTCAAGGCAGATGGAACAATGTTTTAGATTAGTTATGCTCTAGGCCTAGTTCAATTTTTTTTATGCTAGCCTGGAGAAATAAAAATAACAATTTTTATAAAAATAAATCGGAGAAAATAATTGAAGTGTAATTATTTAATTATTATTTCATTGGGGTGCGATTTGTGATATTTGCATATTTTTCACGGTGCGAAATAAGCAAATATCGCAAAAGCGCCAAGCGTTTTTCGCACAGCGGTTTTTTCAAATCGAAGGGGTTCAAGGGACCCATCATCGAAGCTCTGCACAAGGGCCCCCAAAACCTTTCTACGCCACTGCAACAGTTTGCTACTTGGAAATAGAGTTTGGCTTAGAAGCCATGATTGATTGACGCATTGGAATCACCATAGAAGTTTTAAAGTTAGAATTGGTTAGATTAAATCTTGTGAATAGAAAGAAGACGACTGCTTATGTTGTTAACCCTTAAACCTTCAAGTGGTTTAGTTTCGATCTCTATGTTACTAGGCTGCCAGCACCGTCATGAAGGACATCTCTCGATTCATCATTATGTTGCCAATCGACTATAGCGGAGCTTTTTGGCTGGATGATGTCATCTTTGTAATCTACCTTTACCAGAGATGGTTTGTATCATTAACGTTCATTTCATACTTATCTTCTGCAGTAGCGTTATAGATGACTTGTAACCATTTCATATTTAATAATAGCCTAATAATAATAATAATAATAATAATAATAATAATAATAATAATAATAATAATAATAATAATAATAATAATAATAATAATAATAATAATAATAATAATAATAATAATAATAATAATAATAATAATAATAAGACGATTTATGTAGTGCCGTAGCACAGCCGAGGCGGAAGAAAAGGGCGCTGTATATGAGTTACAAAAGTCAATGACAGTCGTATTTGGAAGTCTTATTAACTTACTAGCTGTAACCCGTGAAAAATCACGGTATATAAAACAATTATTGCAGTGATAACAATTAAGCTTACTTCCCCGTTATATTATGACGTCATATTATAGGCCTATAGCCGTCGTTGGTTAAAATGCTCTAAACGCCGTCGTCATGCCCGTCGTCGTCAAAACAGCCGTCGCCAAGGCGGCAGTATAGTGACGTCACAATAGTGTTTGTTACGGGACAGACAGACGTACAACCCTTATTATGTTGTTTGATAAGCAGGTGATTGAAATAAATCTGAGATTTCTTATGTTTGTACATGGATAGTTATGGCAATCATTTGGTTAAATGTTAAAAACTTGTACAGCTAATATGCCATTCAGAGCAGAGTGAATTGATTAACTGATCTGGGGCGAGGCTTTAATGCTCAGTCTCTGTTGACCCTCGTATTACCGGATCTCAGCCGCGATTTTAATACACGTGCTGTGTTGGCGCTCTGACTTACTGATGTGGGCCGAGGTTTTAATGCTTGTGCTACATGGTATCTGCTGTCACGATTTGTATAATGCTGATCATATGACACGCTCTGCTTAGCGTGATCTGGAATGAGTTTCTGGTTTGCCGACAATTTTCTTATGATCATTAGTTAAAGGTTAATTAACACAGTTGTTTGCACACCTAGCTTAGAGCAGTGGTTCAAAACTGTGGCCCATCGGCCAAAAGTGGCCCACCTGCTGTTTTTAGGTGGCCCATCAAAGCAAAAGGGCGCATGTTTAAAAGGGCGAATGTAAATATAGAGCGTGTTTACAGGGGCTTATAAGCGCTTATAAAGACGAATAATATTGAAAAGAGTGCAACATGGAAACTAAACATCTCCTATTCCATAGCAAACAAGGATTAAAAAACTACGATTCAGTGTCATATTATAAAGATTGTCGATGTTGCTTATAGTTTACTATTCCGGTCTATCCGTCAAGTTTAGTAGGTTTGGCCAAGGTGCTTGATATTTATGTCTAACACGTCTTATTCTTTGCTTAAGTTACCATGCAGTAGTTGGGAGCTTACCAGTGACTGCTTCTGATCCAACACCAGTTGCTACAGTTGCAACGATACTGTGTGTTGTTTCCGTGGTGTTTGTTGCCCGTTGCTTCATATCAGCTACAACTCTTCTTGCACTTATAATTATCTCAGCAAAACTTGGTACTTGGTTATGCTCACATGGCAACTTTGTCAAAACATCGCCTTCAGTATGGCATTAAGCCAAACATTTCGCAATGCGATACTCTAGCCTACTCTGCACATTTCCAATAAGTCTATGGCCTGTATAAAGGTGCGCTTTCTTACATTTCGCACTTATCTTCGTAAACACGCTCTTTATTTACATTCGCCCTTTTAACATGCGCCCTTTTACTTTTCGCCATTTTGAACATGCGCCTTATTTATCATTCGCTTTATTGATTTTCGCCCTTTTGATTTCGCCCTTTTGATTTTCGCCCCTTTGATAGTAAACCGTTTTCTGTGAGCCTAGACTGATGCCTATTTTTTTTATCTTAGCTTAATAGCAGAAAATGATTGTTCACACATGTATGTGGAACCGAAACAACATGTAAATCGTTGGGCAAACGAATGCAAGTATTAAAACTTCACTGACAGCAGTTGCCAAAATAAAACCATGTGCTCAGAAATTTCATGTGCTCAGAAGTAGGTGCTATGCTTATTTTATAACCATGACGTCTCTTTAGTGAGACATTGACAGACTGGCTTCAAAACATCAATATAATAATTATTGTTGGACATTTAATAAACCTGCTTCGGAGATCGTGCTTTCTCCGTGGCAGGACCTAGATGCTGGAACAATATTCCAACGTCAATACGTTCTGCAACTTCACTGGAGTCATTTAAGATCAGACTCAAGACACACTGCTTCAAGCTGGCTTATGGGCCGTTGAACAATGAACATGTCAAAGCGCCCTTGTAACGGCTTGTGTCGTGTTACGGCGCTGTAGAAATCGTCGTATTCATCATCATCATCATAATCATTTAAGTATCACATTTTGAATTGTGATTCGTGTAGTGTTTCCTAATTTACATGAAGTTTTCCATTAAGTTGAAATATTTCTGTAGCAAAATGATTTTGTTTCGATAATTTGAAAAGCTTTTAGTTAATTTTATTCTTTTAGGGAAACATTTTAAAGATAAAGATGATGGTCCACCAGGAATTACACAGTGGCTTTTTTGGTCCTTAGTACAAAATGTTTGCGAACCTTTTTCTTAGAGAAACTCTTAAGAAGGAGGAGTATCTCTGAAGAGGTTTGTGAATGATCGCCCATAAATGGGTCATTCGACTGAGATGCAACATCTGAACAGCGTTACATCTTGGTTACTGTAAGCTGCTTTACCAATTAAGTATGTTCAGTTGTAACCGAGTGTAAGCTGTTTGTTCTTGGTTGTAGGCTGTATCAGGCTTAGGAAAGTCATAGACGAATGAAACGTCTGACTAACGATTGTGATACGAAACCTTTATATCTTCGAAGAAAACCAACTTTCCATCTTGGACAAGTCGTCAGAACAGAAGTTTATAGAAACTACCGACAGCTCTCTGTCTCTGTCTCTGTCTGTCTCTGTCTGTCTGTCTGTCTGTCTCTCTCTCTCTCTCTCTCTGTCTGTCTCTGTCTGTCTGTCTCTGTCTGTCTGTCTGTCTGTCTGTCTGTCTGTCTGTCTGTCTGTCTGTCTGTCTGTCTGTCTGTCTGTCTCTCTCTCTCTCTATCTCTCTCTCTCTCTCTCTCTCTCTCTCTCTCTCTCTCTCTCTCTCTCTCTCTCTCTCTCTCTCTCTCTCTCTCTCTCTCTCTCTCTCTCTCTCTCTCTCTCTCTCTCTTTGTCTGTCTCTCTCACGCTTAAAACAAAACTGTTTAATAAAAAGTTCTGGAACAAATTGGCAAGCTGGTTTAAATAATTGGATGTGTTTTCCTCTTTATCGTTTTCCTCTTTATCACTCTACATGATTTGGACTTTTTTTAGACAGGTTTGTCGTCTGCCGCAAACTCGTTAATATATCTCACATGTTTAAAACAGAACTGTTTAATAAAAAGTTCTGGAATATATTATAAAAAGTTCTGGAATAAATTGACAAGATGGTTTAAATAGTTGGATGTGTTTTCCTGTGTATCACTGCTGCAAACTCGTTTATATCTCTCACATGCTTAAAACAAAACTGTTTAATAAAAGTTTTGGAATAAATTGGCGGGCAGTTTTAGCTAGTTGGATGCGTGTTCCTGTTTATCATTTATCACTGTACATGATTTGGGTTCCCATCGAAAATGTCGCAAAGAAAATGTCGCGTTAAAAATGTCGCGGACAAAATGTCGCGGATATAAATGTCGTTGATATGTAATGTCGCGGATACAAATGTCGCGGATAAAAATGTCGCGGTTAAAAATGTCGTTGATACATAGTGTCGCGGATAAAAATGTCGCGGATAAAAATGTCGCCGTTCACAATTTCGTCGCGTCTTGTTTACTATCTGCTCTATTGAGCCAGCAATGTCTTTGACCTCAAAATTAGCGAAGCGTGATACCTCGAAGTCGAAATCTTTTGATGTCAAACATATTTCGCGTCTTGTTTGTCTTGCCTTGAATCGAATTCAGCGATTCTTGAAACCTCGAAATCTAAATAATTTGATGTACCAGAATTTCGCATCTTGTTTAGCCTATGCTCATGTGAGCCAGCATTCTAGTAGGCTGTAGTACGAACCTTCTAGTAGGAACATTATAGTTTTTTAATACTTTAGTTTAGTATATCGTATATCGTTCTTAATAGTTTAGTCTTCGTATATCGTATATCGTTCTTAATAGTTTAGTATTAAACGGTCAAAGTTAAAAATTGTCTTCGAATTTCGTTCTTCATAGTTTTGTGTTATAGGCTACTGTCATACGGTTCCCAGTATGGTGAAAATGTCGCGGGGAAAATATCAACGACATTTTTATCCGCGACATTTTTATCCGCGACATTTTTAACGGCGACATTTTTATCCGCGACATTTTTATCCGCGACATTATATATCAACGACATTGTTATCCGCGACATTTTTTCTGCGACATTTTTACCGCGACATTTTCTTCGCGACATTTTCGATGGATACCCATGATTTGGACGGTGAGTTTATATTGGACATGCTTTTTCATCTGCCGCAAGCTCGTTTACATCTAGGCGAATGGGAGGTATTCTACTCTGCACACTATAGCAATTAAGAAAAGTTAATGTCTGAAAATTAAATCATCATCTAAGAATTATGAAAACGAACAGCCATGTCACGCCTTCCAAACGGAGCAATCTCTTGTTGTAGTCGCCATAGTCTGATAAAATGTAAATGTACACGTTTCTGATAGGCCAACCATCAAATCTATCACGAAAAAGCCCTGCAATAACATGAAACACGACTTCCAAACTTAAGGCAGAGCTTCTCGTGACAATTATTCTACTAATAGAGTATGTGCCCGTCATAATGACGGGTTGAAAAAAGAAATGAATGGATTGATAGGAAAAGAATTTGTTTATGGAAATGCATGATTATAAGTCACACTGCAAGTTCTTGATGAGTACACTTTGATGTTCTCTCTGTTTCGTGAACGCAAAATCAGTCTTCGTCTCGTCCTTCCTCCTCTCCCTCAACCTCCCGTCAGATCGTGTGCCATTTCGAGGGATTGATGCCGGGAGGGAGAGTGGCAGAGACAGTCTTACTGATCGCTGTTTGTCAATCCGTCTGGGCCGAGTGTTCTTTGGCCGGGCCAATTTCGGGCACCCGTGTTATATTGCGTCGGGCTTGGCCAGATATCCGTCTTTATCTCAGCGTCTGTCTGGCTGTGCGTCCGTCCGTCTGTCTGCCGAATGTCGAGTGTTCGTCGGCCGGGCCAATTTCGGGCGCCCGTCTGATTTTGCCGGCCTTACATTGCACTGCAGCGACGAAGGGACGGCCTCTACATTCCACACATTCCAGAGCGTTTATCGTAGGACACACGGATCTGGGAAACTATGTAAGAGATTGTTAAACAGAAACGCTCTTGTACTCCGGTAAAACCTCAAGAACAAAAGATAACTTCCGGGTAATGCGAAAACATAAATTTATTTCAAACATATTTATTTTTAACAGTTAAATATTAAACCTAAGAAAGGCATTGCACAAGATGTTCGCTTATCCAAAAACAGCGAAGTCAATCAAGCGGCTTACCAGAAATGTCAAAAGAATCAGACTGCGAATTAAAATGTAGTAGCCTAATTGACCGTGCCAAAGGCCGCACCAACATCAAACAGAGCCAATATAGGCCCTACTTGAGGTTACCGAACTTTGCGAATCTAGCGTTGGCCTATTCAGGTGATTGCAGTGTGATTCTCGTTAACGTTAACGATAACGAAAATGTTCGTTAACGAACAAAAAATGATTTCGTTAACGATAACTATAACTATAACTAAAAAATATCATTAACTATAACTATAACTATAACGAAAATAACACTAACGAAAATTCATTGCTATTTTCGTTAATACGAATAAAAAAGTGCAATATCAGCTAACGTGAAAACCTTGAAAATACACCCGTTAACGAAAGCAAAATGATTCCTATGTTCGCCTTGGATGTCGGTGAATATGGAGCGCTGTGTATTCATGAAGCTGAACGCTCCCATTCGTCAAAGCTTTAAGCAAATTATTGTGTAACACGTCTTCATAATTCAGTGTGATTTTCATTAACGATAACGGTAACGAAAATGTTTTCGTTAACGAAAGCAAAATGATTTCGTTAACGATAACTATAACTGTAACTAAAAAATAATATTAACTATAACTGTAACTATAACTAAAATGAAAAACCATTAACTATAACTGTAACTGTAACTAAAATAAAATCTGTAAGGAGAATCACACTGGGTGATTGCGACTGTAGTTGATCATGACTCCATATTAATTTGTATTTTTATATTCGTTTATTGACTTCTGAGCACTGTTGTGAAGAAGTTAATCCTCTGCGCTAATTAGCTCAAATTGGCGCTTTAGAAATTTGGAGTTTACGATGACGTCATTGAATTTGTAGGGAACCACGTTTTACTCTTACGTCATAGTCCAAAAATTCGGTTGATACGTCGATGGTTGATTGTCTCAGTCTGCAAATGCAACGATGTCATATGTTTTACTGGTCCTTGTGTTTCGAAAAATTATGTAATTCTTAACATTTCAGGTAGGAAATTCGGATTTCAGGGTAATTTAGTACAGGTATTACAAGTACAAGCTACGGGGGATTATTTAGAGGTTCTGTGTCAGACCAGGGTTACACGCGATAACAGTGTAGTCTATTCTGGCATTCGAATTCTTGTGATTGATTATCCAATTCATATGCCTGGAATTGAGGTATTAAATTATGTATAGGCCTACGCTCTGCCAGCGACTTGAAAAAATTAAGAACGCGTCTTGAGCCCAGCTTTGTATTTCTGTGAAACGTGAATATTGAAGAATATCGACATAGCAAAGAAGTTGGCATTTGAATTACACTGCTAAAGAAAGAACAAAATTATGTAGGCCCTACGCCGAAGTAAGAAGAGGGCTGAATAGCTGAAAGATCTAACATCAGTGCCCACTGGCGGCGATCTTGTTTCACAGGTGGGGGGATACTGTTGAACTGATCTGGTAAAAAGAGTTTTGAACCGATCTGCTCAAAAAAGAGTTAAAAAAATTGACGACCTTTTTTGGGGTTTCTTCAAAAAGTGGGAGTCAAATGTATGGTGTGTCCCCCCACTCTTAAAGGTTGGGCGGGGCCTTGTCCCATCGACCCCTCCCCCCTATGATCGCCGCCCATGTCAGTGCCAACTGGATGGAAACTATAGCTGTCTGGTGTCAGGTGCACAATGAATAACAGCAGAAAGACGACCAGTAAATGTTGGAAACTACAGATAGATAAAGACTTTGCAGAGCATGGCTTGTGTACATGGGAATGTACACAACTTGCATCAGTTAGTGAATGAGAGAGGTTGGAGGATAATGATTTAGTGTTCAGTGGCGACCTATGAGGACTCTCTGCCTATATGGATAGCTGTGAGAAAACTTGTCCACAAATTTCCATAAACTTGCCCAGCATTGAGCTTTATCAATTGGATTAGATTAGATTATATACAGCTGTGTCTCTTTCTGTTTTGCAGGTGATTGGTAGCTGGGTTCTTCAGCATGGCACCACTTCGGATAGGCATCCAGTTCCTCTGCCTCCTATATGGTTCACACTTTTGCGTTTGTTTGTGGAATTTCTACAGACTCTACTATCCAATTTCTTGTATTGCAGACCAGTGCCTCAATAATTATGTAGCCAAAACACCACATCCGCTGCTAAAGGTACACTGTCAGATTAGCTATCCTTTGTCAATTTTTAAAATTCTGTTTGTGCTTATTAGCGTGTTAAGTACCAATAACATTAATGTTGTCAGTTTTCTTGGTCCTTGATTGGGCAGCCATTCGTTTAATACCGGTACCAAGCCATATATATCTCATAGTCGGCCTTCCGTCGTTTTGAGGTCACTAACTGAGCTACCAGGTAATGATCCAACAGAGAAATGAAGCCTCCCAAGAGAATTTTCCTAGACCAGTTTTGCATCCATGAAAAAAAAATACTTAGGAATTTTGTAACAGAGAACACATGAAATTTCTTCCAGATTCTGTTCATTCCAGAATCTTCCCTTGGAGTTGACCCTGACACCTGGCTGACAACTCCTCACTTCATGCAGGCAGAGGATGTTGTCCGAGATCTGGATGTTGTATGTATGTATGTATGTATGTATGTATGTATGTATGTATCTGGAAATTTGTAAAGTACCTTCTAAGAACCTCACAGGGACGTTCAAGGGTGTTGTCAGTGACACTGCAGAACGTGGGGTAACACTAATTCACTAACCAAAGATGAAGAACAGACTCAGTATGCTTTATAGTGAAGAAACACCGAAAGTGCTGTATACCTGATTGCAAGAGTGCTGGATTATAGTTAACCATCACTGTTTAACCAGTGAGGTCTTGGTCATATTACTGGACATCAGTATAAACTTGAGACAACTGACATAAACTCCAAATTTTACAGTACTAGGCCTACTTAAAAACTGAGTGCAGGCGCCAACTTACATATGCATAGTCGTAATTTGTGGGGAGTACGAGGGGTACCCGTACCCCCCCCCCACTTTTTGGACTGGGGGTACCGTACCCCCCACTTTTTGAACAGTGCCAATCAATATTCTATTATTGTGCCTTCCCAGAGATCGCAGTCTCCGCCTTGCTTCGTGTATGTGAGAAATTGGTACCCCCCACTTTTTAGACCAAAGTTACGCCTCTGTACATATGTATGTATATATCTGAAAGAAGCTCTTTAAAACCTATACATGATTCATCTGTTTGTCTCTGAATATCTGTCTGTCTGTGTTTGCCTGCCTGCCTGCCTGTTCGTCCGTCTGTCTATGAATGAGGTGTTGTTGAGAGAGGAGTTGTGTTGTTGTTTCTTTGAAGCTCTGGGTTTACACGTCCACATCGCCGTCTCCAAATGGAAGTGATCTGTATGACGTTTGGGAACTGAATGACTTCAAATCAAATGAAAATGTCACAAAGTAAGACTCTGAGTCAAGGCACAGAAAACAAGAAAGATTTAATTAAAGCCTGCACATTGGATCAGTAATTGCCAACTGACTTTTGATATAACGGATGAAAATCTAATGCAAAACTTAATAAAAGCAAGAAAAATTTTTATATTCAACAATTCCTTTATTCATTCATTCATTCATTCATTCATTCATCCATTCAGAGCAGTTGTAAGGGAGAGCATAGTTTCTGTTTGTGTGACCCAGTCTTGCTGATGATATGTTATTATAGTGGCATTAGTTGTGTTCTCACGTCGTTTGCTGATAAGATTTGTTTACTGTAGTTGTAATGACTGTTTCATCAATGTACTTTGTGATGCTTATATTCTGTGTTGTGTGAAGACTCATAGTGACTTAATTTTCTTTGTCACATGATAGAGATGTCTCAGTAAGAATTCCGTTAGGGATGCACAACAATGGCACATTGTTCGTGCATGTGTTACTCGCTCCCACGGAAGGAGGAAGAGGAGAAGAGAATCCATTTGATGCTGATTGGATGGTCAACCAGACTGGACAACTAACAACCTGCACCATTGATCAGTCTACCGCACTCCAAGTTACCAACGACAGCAATCCAGTAGAAAAGGTAAATGCTACATCATTACGCTTTCTTTGTTACTCAGTATCGTCCAGTATGGCTGCTGCTGCTGCTGGCATTTGAGGTGATAAGAGACGGCATCTCGTATCTGTAGGGTTTAATTTTCAAGAGGGGTGGAGTTGTTGCTTCATATTCTTTTGCATAATCCCACTCAGTTATTGGGTAAAAACAGCCAATCACTGGCAGAAGCAGCAAATGAATGCTTGGTAGTAGATTGGCACCTGGAGAGCTAAGCCATCTTTGTTTTTGTCTGTCCTCTTTCGGACTTTTAGCACCTTTTAATTAGCACATGCACGGATTTAGGATTTTATGCATGTATAATATGTAAGTGTATACATGTATGTATGAATGTACTTGATAAGTATATATGAAAACACTTGTTATTTGGAACTTGTTAATTTGCTCTAAAAGCCTAAAGCAAGTTGTAAACTCTGCTGTGGAAAATCTTTGGTAACAGAGTAAAGCTTCTGTTGAGTTAGTTTTGAGTTTTTCTGTGAGCAGAAACTGGAAGCTACTGATCGCGTGACTTGTCACTGGCGATCGCGTCTAACGTTGAACGTGATGACTGATGCTGTCGCATTTCACCGTAAAGCACTTCCTATAGAAATAATGGATTACATACGGTGAGGCTTCTTCTTTTCTCTAGTTTTTATCTTTTATTCTGTTCTGTTCTATTCACACCTAAGAAGCCAAGCATATGCTGTGTTTGACGTCTTGAACCTTTGATCGGTCTCTGGGTGTCTGTGAGAGACTACCATTGGAGACCTTTTACCAGCAACATGTGCTTCATCTATGTGCAGATGTTATATTGCTCTGTTAGAACTTGAAGGTCAGCTCTACTGGTGAGAAGTACCGTTATTAGGTCTTCCAAAGGTGCCAACAAAATGTTCAGCAGCATGCGTCTGTGTGTGTGTTTGTGCGTTTGTGTGTGTGTGTGTGTGTGTGTGTGCGTGCGTGTGTGTGTGTGTGTGTGTGTGTTGTGTGTGTGTGTGTGTGTGTGTGTGTGTGTGTGTGTGTGTGTGTGTGTGTGTGTGTGTGTGTGTGTGTGTGTGTGTGTGTGTGTATAGGTGTGTGTGTATAGGTGTGTGTGTGTATAGGTGTGTGTGTGTGTGTGTGTATAGGTGTGTGTGTATAGGTGTGTGTGTGTATAGGTGTGTGTGTATAGGTGTGTGTGTAGGTGTGCATGTGTGCATGCATACAAACATTGAGGACAGCCATGCTTGAAGGTCATGAGAGAGAGCGTTAAGGGAGAGCTGAGCAGACGGGGACCCATGCACGAAGGCCTGAACGTTATCAGCATAGAGGTGGACAGTGGTTAAATCTGTTACAAAGATAATGAAATATCAGCTGTATTAAGCAAGTAAAGGAGTAGGCCAAGTACTGGTCCCTGGGGACACCAAACTTGACAGCAACCCATTGTATTCTGGAGTCACCCAAGATTATCATTTGTGTGCGGTCTGTGTGAGATAGGACCGGAACCAATGAAGAGAGGAACCCATAAGACCACATGAGGACTCAAGACGTTGCAGGAGGATCTCGGTCGACCATGTCAAAGGCAGCAGAAACGTCAAATCGTGCAAGCAACGAGATCTGGGATCGGTCAATATCAGAGCTTATATAATTATGCTATATACTAATAATCATCAGTTAAGTTGACAAATGCTTAAAATAAACGACAAATAGGGCCTAGGGCCTAAATGGAGTGGTTATATACAGATGTTCCTATGTCCAGTCTCAATCACAATCAATTCCATTATTTATGGTTTTGCAGGGAAGTAACGTGTATATATTTTCTTGCCTGCTTTTTACTGTTTTCACGTGATATTTGCGATTTCTAGGGTGCATGAGGACCAGTATCTGCCCGTACTCCTAATAGATGAGATCAGCTACAGAACTAAAGATCTTCTGGTGAGTTCTTCTCTCTTGTTTTATCTGCTTTTATGCAGACTTGTTGTCCTCGAGACCAATTGGCACTCGAGTTCGTTTTTAAAAGTCTTGGTCTTGAGACCAAAAGTCTTGGTCTTGGTCTTGGTCTTGAGGTTCAAAGTCTTGGTCTTCGTCTCGCAAGACCAAGACCGGCTGTCAATATGAAAAGTCATTTAACAAAACTCAAAATTAAAAAATGTATATAGCCTGTTTGCATCATAGCCTACGACAAATACCTACGGATGGATGCATGTCTTGTTGGTCAGAAAAACCCATCGGCAGCAGCAACTGAGTTATGCTGTGTCTGGAAGCCCTGCCGAGACTTTTTTGAAGCCAGACAGTCTGATAAACCATGGCAGGATTTCAAAAAGGCTCATGATTTGTACATTTACATGAATTACATCCAGTGCTTGAAAAGCTGCTGTGTGTGCCAGCGACTTCAGCACCTGTAGAACATATTTTTTCACATCGCGAAATTTTTATGAGGCCCCACAAGACACGTACGTCTTGGTCAGAAAATTGGTTTTTATAAAATACAGAAGGTATTTGGAATAACATTTTGCATGAAGGACTTTTGTAAATACGAATTCGCAATTCTCTGAACTGTCTGCAGTCTGCATTTAAAGTTAATTTGCCTGAATAAAATAAAAGACTCACGTTTTCATTAAAATAGCGAGTAGTCCGACTTGACATTTTTTTAAAGGAACAGACGTCTTGGACTGAATGTGATTTTTTGGTCTTGGTCTCGGTCTTTGTCTTGAGGTTCAAAGTCTTGGTCTTGGTCTCGAGGTTCAAAGTCTTGGTCTTGGTTTCGAGGTTCGAAGTCTTGGTCTTGGTCTTGAGGTTTAAGGTCTTGACAACAAGACTGCTTTTATATCTGTCTGTGTTTTTCCGCCATTTTTAATCAGCTATTAGTTGAGAGGGCTAGGCCAGGTTTTGGCTTTGTAAAAGGGTTATTACTGCACCCGATCTGTGAAGCTTTTAGGAATGGTGTATGGCTGTTGTAAGGATTTGCAGCCGTGAATCATGCGAAAAGCCAAGTTGGATTATTCATGTTCAGATTTCAATCGAATCTACTGCCTGTGAATTTTAAAAATTGTTTTTGTAAAAATTCTGACGTACACAATCATTGCACGCGATCGCTCAACAAGTACCATCAACGTAGTGTCCACCAGTCTTGTTGTCAAGACCTTAAACCTCAAGACCAAGACCAAGACCAAGACCTTGAACCTCAAGACCAAGACCAAGACCAAGACCTTGAACCTCGAGACCAAGACCAAGACCAAGACTTTGAACCTCGAGACCAAGACCAAGACCAAGACCTTGAACCTCAAGACCAAGACCAAGACCCAAAAAATCGAAATCAGGTCAAGACTTCTAAAAATTGTCAAGTCGGAATATTCGCTATTTTAATGAAAATATGAGTCGTTTATTTTATTCAAGCAAATTAACTTTAAATGCAAACTGCAGAGAAATCCGAATTTGTATTCAAAAGTCCTTCATGCAAACTCTTATACCAAATTCATTTTGTATTTTATAAAAACCAATTCGTTCAGAATTTTCTGACCAAGACGTGCCTGGTGGGCCTCATAAAAATTCCGCCATGTGAAAAAATACGTTCTACAGGTGCTGAAGTCGCTGACACACACAGAGTAGCTTTTCAAGCACTGGATGTAAATGCACAGATGTCCTGTAAAATGTAAATGTCCTTCTGAAATCTTCCCATGGTTTATCATACCGTCTGATACAGAATAACTGTTGCTGCTGCCAATGGGTTTTCCTGACCAACATGACTTGTATCCATCCATAGATATTGGTCGTAGGCCTATGATGCAAGCAGGCCTGATACAGAATTCTTGAGTTCTGTTAAATGACTGTTCATATTAACAGCCGGTCTTGGTCTTGGTCTTGCGAGACCAAGACCAAGACCTTGACCCTCAAGACCAAGACCAAGACCAAGACCTTGAACCTCAAGACCAAGACCAAGACCTTGAACCTCAAGACCAAGACCAAGACTTTTAAAAACGAACTCGAGTGCACTCGAGACCAAGACCTTGGTCTCGAGGACAACAAGACTGAGTGTCCACACTACTGTTAAGCACCATAGCATCAAAGTCTGTGGCCCGATATTCTGGAATTCATTGCCTATTGAAGTTACTGGTTTACCTACTATGCGTCAATTTAAACAAAAACTGAAACTCTATCTCTTGGATGCACTCACATGACTGCATTAGGCCTACGCCTATGTTTTTATCTGCACAGACAGTGTTGTTTGTTTTGTTTTTGTTTTTTTCGTCTCTTTTTAGCTAATGAAAATTGATCTGCATACCTTAGTTGGAATCCATGTATACTGATAGTTAAGTTCTTTAGTTAAGAGTTCTATCATTGTTTCTTTTACCTGCTGATCATATAACTTGATCGATGTTACCGTTAAAAGTATTGATTGTGCTGCCATTTACTTGTATTACGATAAATGTTAACTAGGTGGCCCTGCTAAGCGGGATCAAGATCCCTTTTGGGTCTCCTCTTGTTGCCAAAGTTCAAACTTTTATGTTGTATTTTCCTTGTACTTCAAATGGCTTCAATAAAAGGATTGATTGATTGATTGATTTTAAATGTGGATATGTTGTTCTGCGATGTCGAATGTGGCCAGTATTTTCATCTATAGTTGTGTCTGATTTCAGCCATTGAACAATACATGTAAAGAAATGCCGCTGATGATCAGCTACGCGCCAGTCTCGTATGGCAAGTTTCGTCTGGGGATGAACTTGAAACAGCTGATTAATCAGGAAGACAATGGTAGAATTTGGGAAGGCTTTTAAAAATGTTATGTTTACTGTAAAATGCATATTCAGAGCAGACTCTCTCCAATAAACATGCACCTACTAACAGTCACCCCGCAGCACAAACTTTCATACAAGTTTACCTCAATTGTCGTACAGTTCAGTCAACCCCCTACCTGACAACTATATTACCTTGTACCAATTGTGTTCTTTGTCATCTTGTCTGAGGAATAAACGAAGATTGATTATTTATATATATATATATATATATATATATATATATATATATATATATATATATATTATGTAGAACTTTTTAAACAGCTTGTGTAGCAAATTCCAATCTCGCCGGAATAAATGCATTCATTTGAAAATTAATTGATTTTTTCACTTTAAATGCCTTGCTATTAAACAATTAATAGCTGTTTACCTAATTGATCGATTCCAACAGCCGATGGAAGCATTGGATTGTGAAATGTATACTACAGCTAGGCCTATGTATTTGGTTGACACGGCGATTGCAGTTGATTGCCTAATCTGGCAAATCAGTTGATTGTTCCTGTTTGACGGATCACTTGTTTCCTCCCGAGAATTTGATTACAGAGGCATGTTAACAACAGGGCTGTAGTCGAGACTGTCGAGGGTATACGCGGGTATACAGCGTGTACTCACCTCTAGGGACCGTATACTCACCTCACAAAATATTAATATTTATTTATATTAAAATACTGTAGCGTATACTCACAAAATACTGTAGCGTATACTCACCTCTAATTTGTTTCGGAAAACTAAATGGTAGCGTGTACTCACCTCTAATTTTACCACTACAGCCCTGGTTAACAAGTGTATGATTGAGACTGATTGCTGAAACTATCAATCACTTTATTGGCTTTATTTGACTGACCAGTTGCTTGATACAGGGTTCTGATTATCGGACTATGTGATGTTCTTGTGTGTTGAAGGTATGACTGAGAACAATGTAGAGTATCTGAAGGAAGGTTTCGTCAACAATCTTCCACGCCTTGTTCTACAAGAGACTCTCCTAGTATTTTGTGTGAGGCTATAAGAATAGACACTTGAAGACAGTCAGACCAATCTCTTCCCAGAAATGGCTGCAGTTTATAGTAATAGTAATAATAATAGTAGACATTCCAGATGTCATTAACCGTTGCTGGACAACTTTTTATATTCTAAGAACAATAATAATACCAGGTAATAAATAATAATAATAATGTCTAGAAACTAGCTACCTCTTTCAATGTCTTTCAATTAGGCCTACTATTCAGGGCTTCGGTATTGTTGCCTTCTCTGGCACTTTTGCTTATCTGGAACTTTATAAGATGTAGCCATTCCAGATGAGTTTCTATTATCTCCAACAATGTTAGGATATGAGAGAACCTGAAAGGTACCGTATATAGATACCACAGGTATAATAATAAAAGTATAACAATAATAATGAGAATCGAGCGCCAGTGGTGTGACTTTATCATTATTCAGCTGTTGTTTGGGAAACGTTAGCATTTGACTTGTATCTGATGTTAGGGAAAATGAGTCCTGTGGAACAGGCAACAGTAATATTGTGATTGTCAGTCTTGTTTGCTGGAGTTCATAATTGCTCTTTTCTGATTCTTTATTCCTGATATTCAATGGATTCTTCTTGTTTTTCTTCTTCAGGTGCTATTTGAGTTGTTGGCTCTCCAGAGCGACGTCAGCTTTTGGCAAAAGAGGACGACGATGGGTGGTCTTTCAACTCACACGGGTAAGAAATAAAAGACATCGATATTCTGCAGGTCATTTTTATGCAGTTCTTGAGTCGTGAGTAGTATTGAACTGTTGTATGTATTATGATACAATGTAGCGTCGACCAGGTTTTCGCCGTAGTTCAGTATAAATTTAAAAATACCAACTGGATTTGCACCAGCTAAATTTGCAAGAGGATATGAGCAATGAACAAAATTCTTCACAACTTTCAGTCATGCTTACCAGTGGCGTCTACCAACGGGGTTGGGGTTGGGTAGAACTATCTCCCACGGTTGCCAGAAATGAAGGGTTGGTTGTTGATTTCCGATAGTATATTTAATTTATGTATCATTATGTTATCGAAAACACATGTTATCTTGGAGTAATTTACAGTTGGATGGGTGATTTTTGAGCCTCTTATAATATATATGTCAGTCAGAGTCTGAGTGGGAGTTTGTTCTTTCAATCCAGGTGGGGAGTTTGTTCTCTAATTCGAGGTGTTGGGTTAGACGCCACTGATCCTTACTAGACGCTACTATTATATGTTAAAATAATTAACATTACTATGTGATTATCCCAACATTTCAAATTAAAATTAAACTTATTTCTTGAAAAATTAGACGGGTGAAACTCGCTGGGTTTCATGAGCAAATGAGTGCTTTGTATTTGATCAAATGGCAGATAAACGTAGGTATCTGTATTTAAACAAAGGTACGTACATACCAGTATGGAATGGCATTTAGACAAAGGTACATACTTACCAGTATGGCATAGTATTTAGAGGACCTGAAGATGTATGATATGCAACAGGTATAATAATAATAAAGGACAATAGAGTAGACTACCAGATGATGTCAGTCTTGACTCTTGAATCAGACTTCTACTGGTGTTACTCCATCATTACTTAACTGCTGTTAGGGAAACGTAATTTTGTAAAGGTTAATACACACTGGTATGGTATATTAGTTAGATAAAGGCAGATACTTACTGGTATCATATGGTATTGGTATAAAGGTATGATACAATGTTATTACCTACTATGTTCGACGTGGTATTTAGATAAAGGTGTGTACTTATACATGTATACCTGTGGCATTTAGATGAAGGTGTGTTATTATGCTGGGTGCAGGTGTTGAGGCATTGTTTGTTGTTAATTTGTAAGTCGTGTGGCGCAGTGTCTGCACTGTGGTCATTTTCCTATATGTGATGGATGAACACTATCGCCTCTTCACTCGAGTTATATTCGGCTTCATGTCCATCATTGAAGTAAGCACCGCAGCTATCACCCTTTCACCACAAAAAGAACTACAGTAAAATGTCATGTGAGACTGAGAGAAAGAGAGACGCAGATAGGAAGAGAGACATACGGAGACACATGTGTATAGAAAGACACAGACACACACATGCACAGACACAGGTTTAAAGACAGAGACACACGTGGACATGAAAAGGCAGCAAGACACATAGAGAGAAAACACACGGACAACTGTCAGACAAGCATGTGAACAGACAGACAATGGGGTGGGGAGATGGTTGAATGGTAACATACTGGCACGAAGATCAGAAGGACGTGGGTTCGATACCCGCTAGCCCACAAAGTAGACGCAGCCTTCCATTCCCTAGATGGTGACGGTAAAATGAGCAGTAGGACAGACGGGCGCCTTGCAGACTGCTATACAGTTAAATTCGACTCCTGTTAAACTTGTTATCGTCTGTTACTACTAGTCTACAATATCATGTAATCTTACTGTGTACTTGTCAGTTTAAATCAATAAAAGAATATTTAAAAAAAGACAGAAACAGTAGAAATACATACACACACACACATGCAGTTAGAGACACGAAGATATAGAAAGACACAGACAGACAGACAGGCATAGATTGTATGCAGGGAATAATCTTCAAAAGAAAACTGTGCATGAATTGTAAAGGCATGTCATGCATTGACGGGGGGATTGATTTTAAGTAGAAGTGCTAGCAGTAAACAATTGTTTTAGTGGTCAGCGGTTTAGTGGTAGTGATTTAAGGGTGCGCAATAGTCTAGTGGCCACCCATCTTCGTATGCCGAGGGTAAGAAAATATAGTCCTTAACACTTTGTATCGCGGTTAGCTTAATGCACAGCTGTTCTTCTTCATAGTGGTAGTCTAGAGAATTGTAAAATTTGGTAGTCTTAAGAATTGAAACAGTTTTTGTTTTGATTAGATTTGGAAAGTGTCGAAGGTATTTCAAGCAAGAGTTTGCTGGACCGAATGGCGAATGACGTTTGATGTAAGTCTCTCAATGTCTTTTAACCGATGACAGAGGACATACTATACGTACCATACATCTTTCAGTTCTGTCAGTTTCTTACTGTAGGTCGCTCTCTGTCAACAAGACAGAGAGCGACCTACACTTGTGCGTTCTTTCGTCACAGCTCGTCTCGACTATTGCTTGTCACTTTACTCTGGCCTCTCCGTTAGCACGCCTAAACTGCCTTGACCGCTCTGCTGTGCTCCTTATTGGCCAAATACCCTCTCTTGGCCATGTGTCAAACTACTGTATATGCTGCAGGTCCTGCATTGGCTCCCTATTTGACAGCGCATTGAGTATAGGATCGCCTCCCTGGGTTGGTGGTGTCAACTGGGTCAGGCTCCATCCTACTTGCTAGACCTCTTCCGGCCTGTGTCGGCTTCTCGGACTGCTCTTATCCTCCACTCGATGGGGAGGGGGTGCTCTCAGTCCCGTATGCCCGTACTGCTATCATGCAAACCCGCGCCTTCTCGGTGGTCGGCCCGACCATATGGAATGGTCTCCCTCCTGAGCTGCACTTACTTCCTAGCCTCCTAGGTCTTCCTCTGACACCTTCCATGATGGTTGTCACTGCTGTTTCTGTTGAATTTGGCAACTGTTCTCTGCAGGTATTTGTTTTGAAATCTTGGTTACATTTTCACATTTAGTTGTTTTATGGCTTTTTCAGCTGAATACTAAATGGTTGTCAAGCAGAAGATAATTGTTACATTATGATGACAGTGACGATGATGATGGTATTAGTAGTAGTGATGGCAGTGGTGATTATGATATTGATGATGATGATGATGATGATGATGATGATGATGATGATGATGATGATGATGATGATGATGATGATGATGATGATGATGATGATGATGATGATGATGATGATGATGATGATGATGATGATGATGATGATGATGATGATGATGATGATGATGATGATGATGATGATGATGATGATGATGATGATGATGATAATGTCAATGATGATGATAAACTACGATGAACCTTGATGATGATGACTAATCCCAGTTTTTATGTTGTGTAGAATGATGTTGGTGTTGGTAATAAGGAACGTGAGACGCAGGTATTCGACTCACAGGTAACACCTTCTCTGTCTTTTCTCCCCTTATTTTTCTCCATTTTGATCTGCTATGGTAACGGATGGAAGGGCATAAAAGGAAGTTACAAGGTAGGACTAAGGTAGTGTTGAAGACAGCATGCCTCCACTGCTCCAATCGAAAAGAATGCAGAGACTCACATGAAACGAACAACCGGACAACAGATATGTTACAACGTCCAGTCGTGTTTCTTGCCAGCTGTTCGTACTGTTTCGTGTGTTCGTAATCTGACCAAGGAGGTCAGATTGAGCTGAGTGCAGTTCATGTGTAGAACCATTTGGTTCATTTGGGAGTGAGGCTGTGGAAGGCATGACGGAAGCATAGAACTTCTCATGAAAAAAATTCTGAATCTCTATGAGCTAAGGAAGACGACGGGGGTAACTGAGTTATGTTACAGTGGCTTTGAGTCTGATCTGCTGTCACAAAGGTTGTTGCCATAGCTACAGCTGCTACTGCTCAGTTGTTACGGTGATAGCTGCTGCCATGCCAAAGGCTATAGCTCCAGTTGTGTTTTTCAGGCGATGAAGTACTTGTCCTATGTGCTGTATCCGTCATGGGTTGCTGTGATCATCTACTCCCTGGTGTGCAATTTCCAGAAGAGGTGAGCAACATTTGTGGAACTTAACATGGCCATATACTTTAAGTCTTCAGAGGAGCAGACATCTGAGATGATCAGAAACAGACACACTTTTCATGTGAATGTTTTGTAGTGGTTGGTGGTGATGATTACTTGAAGGCATTGATGATGTGCAAAGCAGATTCAAGGCAGTAGTCTGAAACTGAGTTTTGATCTTAAATTATTCACTGTTGACACGACTGCAGTTGTTATTCTCCTAGATACATGGGCCTGATTGCTGATTCCAGGCATGCACACGCACATGCAGCATGCACACATGGGAAGCAAGGATTAAGAAGTGCAGACTACGAGTTTTACCGATTTATCACCTCCTGCTGATTGTGATGAGTATGATGTTTATGAAGAGGTGATGGTGGTGATGATGATGATGTGTGGTTTGTTTTATTGACAGCTGGTATTCATTGTGCATTCTGAGTCTTCTCAATGGTAAGAATTTGCTTCTTATCCTTCTCAATAGAAATTAAAGTGTTTTATGAAATTACTACCTGCTGAGTTTACAAGCGGCTGAAATTAACTGCATGTGTTCTACTGAAATTAAATCTCTTCCAAATGAACATAACATTTAATGCAAACAACTGAAAATTGATGGTTGTGTGGTTTCTGTAGGATTTTATGCCTTTGGCACTATCTTCATGCTGCCTCAGGTGTTCATCAATTACAAGGTAATCATCTTCACAATTGTCATGAGCATGTGGCATGCTTCTAAAGAGAAGCCGGTGTTCCGCTGTAACCCATGTGCTGCAGGTGACACGGCTGCAGTCGTGGTGCAGTTGGTCTGATATCTTGTTTTCGTTACAAGACTTAGTGCATTTGTCCTCGTAATATTGAGAAAGATTGAAAGGTGTAGATTTTTTATTGTCTTTTGTGGAGCATTAGGTACAAATCATTTGCCTCATTCAAAAAGAAGAAATGTGCTTATGGTCACACAGTCCATATGCCCACATTGTCTTAGATGAGAGTTTGCTGAGCTGAGGACCAAGTACCAATGGTGCATTTGTTTACACAATTGTCTGTCTGAATTACACACAAGGGACTCTATTGGGTTGCGGGACCTGTACTGTTTCAGCTTAAAAACAACGCATGTACAACGGCATCTATCGTGGCTTAACGTTGTGTAGGCCTAATCGAACATTAGGTATCGCCTGTGTGACATTTATGACTTACCAGCGCTGTTTTGCACTTCGTTAATTATTGTGGACTTGATTTGAATTTCAGCTGAAGTCAGTCGCTGATTTACCTTGGACATCATTGGCGTTCAGGGTTCGTACTGTAAACGTTAATCTGGGTATCATTTAACGAACTGAGAACGTAACTGCTTGCAGACAAGCTTGTTCTTAATTAACTGATGTCATCAAATTAATTGTAACAAGTAGGCACTCTTGAGTGGATCTAACAAGATGCTGTGATTATGTTCAGTTACAATACCTTACTAGAATAACACAGTCTTAGAAGGAACGTGTTACTCTGCACGAAGGCAGTGAAACTATAGATAACTATAGATCACTGTCATTTGTGTTGTTTTTTGGCGGTTGGAACAGAGATTCTCTGCCCTATCAACTCAATGCAGACGAGGTGCTCCGTTGATTCAGTGTCAGAGGCGGTTACTACTCATCAGCTGTAGCCTATGTCAGATCATTTAAACAGGATGCTTTTTAGCTTCTTCTGATTACTCCCGCCTTATTAAAATCGATGTGCTAAACTAGTTTGCATTCAATATGTGGATTTTGACCACCACTTCTTTCCAACAGATTGTGGCTTGGGAATGAGTTTGACTTTGAAGCCATAGGGGTCCATAGAGTAGTGGTAACATCACTGGCGTGAAGAGCAAGAGGTAGCGGGATCGCTTCCCACAACCTCCTCAAATTTAGGTCCACTCAGCCTTTCATTCGCGAGATGGCGCGTTGTTAAAATGAGATGTAGGACGTGATGGGCGCCTTGCATGGCTGCCGTGTACAGTTAAATTCGACTCCTGTAATAACTTGTGATCATCCGTTCATACTGATTTGTTATCATACTGCATTATTGTCAGTTTGAAGATATTAAACGAAGATTATTATTTTTATTATTATTATGATTGATTGATTGATTGCAGGGGCGCCAGGCCCTGCATCATTGCAATAACACCATAGAAGTTTTAAAGATAGAATATGTTAGATTAAATCTTATGAATAGAAAGAAGAAGACTGCTTATGTTGTTAACCTGTAAACCTTAAAATGGTTTTAATTTCGATCTTTGTGTAACTAGGCTGCCAGCACCCTCATGAAGGACATCTCTCGATTCATCATTATGTTGCCAATTGACTATAGCGGGGCTTGTTGGCTGGATGATGTCATCTTTGTAATCTACCTTTACCAGAGATGGTTTGTATCATTAACGTTCATTTCGTACTTTTCTTTTGCAGTAACGTAAGAGATGACTTGCAATCATTTCATATTTGGAAGTCTTATTAAGCTAAGCAGGTCATTGAAATAAATCTGACATTTCTTGTTCTGTTTGTACGTGGATATTTTTGGCAATCTTTTGCTTAAAGGTTAAATACTCGTACAGAATGAGTTGAGTGACTGATCCTGAGATTAGCTGATATGGGTCGAGGTTTTAATGCTCATTCTGCGTTGAAGCTCAGATAAACTGATCTGGGTCGAGGTTTTAATGCTCATTCTGCGTTGATGCTCAGATTAACCGATCTGGATCGAGGTTTTAATGCTCATTCTGTGTTGATGTGCAGATTAACTGATCTAGGGTGAGGTTTTAATGCTCCTTCTGTGTTGGTGCTCAGATTAACTGATGTGGGCTGAGGTTTTAATGCTTTTGCCACATGGTAACTGCTATCAGGGTTTATATATGCTATGACACGTTGTGCTTAGCTTGATCTGGAATGAGTTTCTGGTATGCCGATGGTCTTCCTATGATCATTATATTAAAGTTAAATGTAACACAGTTCTTAGCACACCTTAGAGCAGTGGTTCCCAAACTGTGGCCTATGGGCCAAAAGTGACCTGCCTGATGTTTTTAGCTAGCCTGTCAAACCTTTCTTACTGCTGAAAAATGTCTGGCCACTTCCAGTCGCACCCACTGCTGAGCACATGATTTCATTTTGGCAACTGCTGTCTGTAGAACAGTTTAAACACTTATATTTATATCTCATTTCAGTTCCACGTACATGTGTCAACAATCATTTTCTTCAATTAAGCTAAATAAAAAGTCATCCGTACAGGCTCACAGAGAACAATAATTTGGCTATGATTATGACTTTAGCCATGACATCTCTTTGTCAGACATTGACAGTCTGGCTTAAAAACATCAATAATTGCTGGAAGTGCCACGTATTGAATTATGATTCGTTCACAGTGGTTTTTTTCTAGTTCACATGAATTTTTCCATGACCTGGCAAGAGTTAGACAATGGGTTTTTGGCCCTTTGTACAAAACATTTGGGAACCACTGCCTTAGAGAAACTCCTAAGAAGGAGTATCTCTGAAGAGGTGTGTGAATGATCACCATGAATGGTTCATTCAGCTGAAGTGCAACATCTGAGGAGTGTTTGCATTAGAGAATAACCGGAAATTGCCTTGGACATTCGCCTCGGCTGAAAATACTGTAGATACAAGCAGTTGCAAATAAAATTTTTAAACTTTTCAATAAACTTCATCTAGCGTATTCATATTGAAGCAGAGAAGTACAAAAAACACCAACACTGGAAGTCCACAACGGAAGTCAAGTCCATTTCATTGATTATTTATTTCTAAAATTCAAAATGTATTAGTCAGTTATTACAAGGACAAAAATTTACTTCGATAATATTTTATTACATAAAATGTGAAGCTTCGCAAATGGAATAAATGGTAGGGCCTACTCGGTTCATACCCGGATCCAGCAATTGTACATCCAAATCTTGATTCCGTAGGCTAGTCAGTGTAAAATGTCAACCTGGTTATTCCTTGGTTATTTGTATCTTGGTTACTGGACGGCACTTTCTAAGCTGCTTTACCTATTTTTTTCAGTTGTAAGTGATTGTTAGCTGTTCTTGGTTGTAGGCTGTATCGGGCTTAGGAAAGTCATTGACGAAAAAGAAACGTCTGACTAACAATGGTGATAAGAAACCTTTACATCTTCGAAGAAAATCAACTTTCCATCTTGGACAAGTCATCAGAACAGAAGTTAATAGAAACCACCAACAGCTCTTCCTGTCTCTCTCCCTTTCTCTCTGTGTCTCTTTCTCTCTGTCTCTCTCGCTGTCTCTGTCTTGCTCTCTCTCTCACGCTTAAAACAAAACTGTTTAATAAAAAGTTCTGGAAAAAATTGGCAAGCTGCTTTAAATTGTTAAATGCATTTATCTCTCTATCATTGTACATGATTGGGATGGTGACTTTAAGACAAGTTTTGTCTTCTGCTGCAAACTCGTTTACATTTCTCACATGCTTAAAGTAAAACTGTTTAATAAAAGTTCTGGAATAAATTGGCAACCTAGTTTAAATCGTTGAATGTATTTTCCTCTTTATCACTGTAAATGATTTTGACTTTGTATACACAGGTTTTGTCATCTGCTAAACTTGTTTACATCTCTCATTATTATTATTATTATTATTATTATTATTATTATTATTATTATTATTATTATTATTATTATTATTATTATTATTATAATTATTAAGGAGCTTTTATATAGCGCCCAGAGGCGTAGCTAGGGGAGGAGCAGCGGGAGCGACCGCTCCCCCTAAGACCATTTTCCAAAATGTGGGGCCTTTTTCACAATTTATTTATTCCAATCGTTCGAAATTTATTTACCCGGTACTCCAATCGTTCAAATTACATAAGAAATATGTCAACTTGTCCTTAAATGGTAAATCTCTTTCAAACTGCACTACTAAGCTGAGGCTAAGGGTATTCTTGTAACACTTGATATGTTTAAATTCTTAGTTCTTCTAATATTCTGTGAAAAAGTGCTAGAGAAGGCTTTCAGTTTATTCCCATATTTACTCTCAGCTTCTAATTCAACTATTTGAAAAGGAGATGAAAAACATGCGAAATGAATCTGAGTTTGAACGGATTGAGAATGAAACAACTGAGCTGGCTCAAAAATGTGATATTACTGACTATGACCAACATAGAGTTCGGGAAAGAAAGACATTCCATGAGGAAATGTCAGTGGAAGATTCCAGAAAAAATCATGGTTGAAACTTAAGCCTACATGTAGTGTCTCTAGATTGTGTCATAAATAGCACAACTACAAAATTTCAATAATTCATTCATTCGAGTATTTATAGGCCCTACAGCACCTCTTCAAGGGGGCTACTCAGAGGTGCTCCCGACTCCAGCACGGCAAAATAGGACAATTTTCAATCTAAAGTAGAACATATCAGCGGGAGTTCTGAGGAGCAGGCACAGCTCGAGGAGGAGCCCGTTCCATGCCGTCGGACCTACCACGGAAAAAGAACAGTTTCGCATGGTGGCTGTGCAGGCAAAAGGCACAATGAACATCCTCTTCCCCGAAGAGCGGAGTTGATGGCTACTCTGAGCTCCCAGTACGAGGAACCAAAGGACCCCCAAATAAGCTGGAGTGCAGCCCAGGTGGCACCGCCACACCTGGAAAACAACCCTGTAAATAATACGCGCTGGCTGACAGAAAGCCAATGTAGGACCTTCAGCATATAACCAGAGACCTGAGCATTTGAGCATTTTATAAATGTGGTTTCCAAATTTAGTTGTTTAGATCCAAAGCATTTTAACAATGTGAGTGCCGATAATGTGACCAAATTAGAATCTCTAGCAGACATGACTTGTATGTACTAAAATTCATGATCGCCAATGACATGTGTTCCATAATCCTATCCTGAAGCGCTAGTGTGGAACAATCTTTTTAGCCGACTCAAACTCATAAAATCAAACTTATGTTCTAGAATGGGTGAGGACAGATTGTCTGGTTTAGCTTGGATTACGATCAAAAGACAGTTCGCTAGTGAAGTGGATTATAACGAAGTAATCGAGAACTTTGCTAAATTGAAGTCTAGACTTAAAAGGCTGTTGTAATTGGTTTGTGCTTGTACTGTTATGTTATAGTAGGCCTATACTATACTATTACACATTTACTACACATATTGCTTTTGCCACCTTTTGGGTGGGTCAGTGTTTCTATTTAAAATACAAAAAATGAATACTTATAACCGTAATGAATTAATTAATTGAAATTATATATTTTGGTAATTGGGGCCTTTTTATGTGTTCGCTCCCCCTAGTGTTAAAACCTGGCTACGCCACTGATAGCGCCCCTTCAAGGGATCCCCTTGAAGGAGCGCTCCTGGTCCGACTCCAACCACGGCTAAAGAGACTAGTTTTCAAGTTTGTAAGAAACAAGGTAGAGTGAGTCATAGACCAGGCGGAGTGCCACAGGAAGGCCATTCCAGGTTGCGGAGCGACCGAAAAAGAACGGCGCTGCATAATGGCTGTCCGCGCGGGGGGGACCAAGAGCCAGTGATGTAGTACTCGAGTCCGGCCAAGGCCTCGAGTCCGACTCGAGACCGATTTTCTGCGGACTCGGACTTGGACTGTCACGACTCGGACTTGGACTCGGACTCGAACCCTGGACTCGAGAGTCACAATTTCTGGGCAGAACAGGCAACTGTATTGCCATGTCACGGCCAAGACCACCCCTCATGCGAGAACTGACCTGAATACCCGGCCGACCGTCGCTATAGGCCTAGGCATAAGCCAGAACAGATGAAACTATTCCGTTTGAAGTGAAGACAAGTATCATGAATAGGCTGGGGTATAAGACAGAGGGTCCCTATTTGGCCAGGTATGGGCTAATATAATCCTATAGGCATAAACCAGTTCCGACCAGCAGACAATAGAAACTAATGAAGTGAAGACGAGTATCATAAATAGACTGGGGTATAAGACAGAGGGTCCGTTATCGGCGTGGGCGGGCACTTTTATAGAGGCGAACACGGGTGCTACGAAACGTCAGGGCGGGGCGGATCCTCGGGGTACAGTTTCATTGCTCAGCACGATCACGTGCTTGATCCGAGGAATCGGTGACGTTCTCAATGTAAAACATGGCGTTGTTCAAGGCGGAAAATTTACAAGCACTTCAAGGCTGACCATAGGGCCTATACAATATCATACCGACCAATCATATGCCGTCTTACAAAAGACGATGACGACATCCCAATTTTAACTTTCAATTAACATAAAATCAGTGTCGAAAATATCGACATGTCGAAGTTTACTTGTGAAAAATGCAAAAAAAGAGTTTGTCGCTAATTTTAGTTCGTCAATTTCACCGAGATGCTGATCTTCTAGAAGTCTGACGAGCTCGAAACATGAACAGGCCGCTTCTGAAAGCGAAGGCAAAGTCAAAGAAGAACTTGACAATTCAGGAATCTTACTGATCAGAAACCATTACCAATAGGCCTATTCATATTATTTATTACCTATGAGGATATCAGTAGGCCTACCTTCAAAATTAAAATTAAGGAATCCCTGATGCTGATGTAGCCTATAAATAACTCCAATGGCCTTGGGCGGCGATCCCGGGAGGGGGGTCGAGGGGGACAAGACCCCAACCTTTAACAGTGTCAGTGAGGGATCATGCGATACATCGGACCCCAAATTTTGAAGAAACACCAAAAAAGTAATCAAATATTTTCTTTTTTGACCAGATCAGTTCAAAACTCTTTTGACCAGATCAGTTGACAGGGGTCCCCCACCTGTCAAACAAGATCGCCGCCACTGCCAATGGCTAAAATTGCTACAAAAGTACGATAAGGGCGGATGTTATATTTTTCAGTTATTATTATCTGGTATATAATTATTTGTTTAGTAATGTGAAAAACACAGTACATTGAATGAACTTAATAAAACTGTTCGAGATTTTACGATCTATCTGCATTGAGAAATGGTTATAAGTATTACAAATTATAACTGACATTGAACTAATAACTGCTTACGGATAATACTAAGAAGATTAACTTGGTTATACCATCTAGTGTAGCAAGGATACTACTTGACGTTGGTTAGTTTAATAAGCTTAACATATCTTACCTTACTTTACCTGACCTTCTCCACTGTGTCTTATCCAAACTTACCCTATTCTCCTTTAACTGCTTTAGGCTTCAACATACCTCATTTCAACTCACCTGAATACCTTTCCATGCGTTAACTTACCTTACCTACTTCTCCAATCCCAGTGGCGTAACAACCTAGCCGGGGGCCCTTGGACATTCTAAGCTTGGGGGCCATTACTCATTAAAAAGTGAAAATAATGAGATATCTATTTTAAACTACAGTTAGGTTAAAAAACAGTATTAAACGTTCTCATTAATGATCTAAAGTTCAAGTCACATTAATAGTTCAGGACAAAACAAGAATACAACAAAAATGTATTGCCAACGTGCACAGTAATGTAATGTCTGTAGTTCTCATATTGAGCTCTCAAGTCACGTGTCATCTATTCTGGAACTGGCTAATGCATGTCGATGGGTTTAAGCCAGAACGTCTTATCTAAGGTTTTTAACATTCCGAGATAATCAAGGAAAAGTAAATTTTTTGCAGAAAAAGTTGTTTTAAAATTTTTTTATTTAGGCAATGAAAATTATTTCTAGCAAAATGCCGACTAATAACAATCCTTTTGGAAATGATTTAAAGCAAGTATTGTTTTGTTTACACGTAACGTGATAATTAGGTGAAATTTGTAAAAGTTTGACAAGATACGCCCTTTTAGCAGACAAAATAAAATAATGAATAATCTCATAATTTCTGTGCAACTTGCACCAAAGTCACTTCCAACATTATGTTATAGGATAAAACGACTAATAACTTTAGAATAACCTAAATTATATAATGCTATGCAATTTCTACGAAAGTGAGTAAGTGACAAGCTGTCCGACAGTCAAAGTAAGTATCAATATGCAGCGTTCATTTTACTTGCCTTTAGAAATTCCATTTATGCCATAGAGACGTATCTTAGACAAGATGCAACCATCTGGTAGAATTACTAGTTGCACTGTAAATAATAGACGCTGTATGTATGGACATACATCCTTATGGCATAAATGTGACCCAAAAAATGTAGTGTATCTTCGTGCCAACTAGACTTTAATGGAGACTTGTAGGTACGACCTTCTGTCAGAACCTGCATTGACGTTAGTCAATTCAATTTCTGTCAAAATCTCCATTTTTGAAAAAATCGTAGATAAGACGTTCTGGCTTAAACCCAGCGATGTGTGCTGTTTGTCACTCTCCCAGTCACCGTCGCCAGTGCGAAGCGCTTCTTCAGATAATTACTTCATGAATTTGGCTATTCTAGCTTTACTATTAGCAAATGTGTCTATCAAATTATCAATATTTAATTGTTTTGCGCATTCGTTTTCGATCGCAAAAAGAGCAAGACCATCAAGCCTATCCTGTGAGATAGTGGATCTAAGATGTTTTTTATAAGTAAAAGGCATTAGTAATGTTTCACGCAGTGAAGCAGATAACTTATATATCATCATCATCATCATCATCATCATCATCATCATCATCATCATCATCATCATCATCATCATCATCATCATCATCATCATCATCATCATCATCAATCAGTTCCTGACGCCAGCCATTTGGCGGCGATGGGTACGAATAAATGATCTCCATTGTCTCATGATTTGATTCATGTCATTCCTTTTCTTGGCCGCGTATTCAGCTGGTGATTGGCCATTTCTCCCAGGTATATCTCAGCTATGATGAGTACACTGACCGTACACTGTCAGTGGGAAGATGAGACGGCGAGGGAGAGGACTGGCCACCCGCCCTCATATACCGAGGCTAAGAAAATGAAGTCGCTAATACTTCATACCCATGGCTGCCTCAGGGCTAGCTTAAGGGACTGCTCTTCTTCTTCTTCTATATATACACAATTACGCATACATACATCTAGTTATCGTAAAAGAGTTAATCAGCAATGGAGTCTAGTGTGAGACTCAAGACATGACGGTACCTGATGCTCAAGAGAAGTAATGTTTCACGCAGTTAAGCAGATTACTTATATATACTACTTTAAAAAGCAACACAACAACTGCTATTCAATTAAGAAGTGAGTGAGAGACAGACAGACAGAGACAGAGACAGATACAGCTACGAGAGAGACAGTGACCAATAGTCATGGAGCTAGCTCATGTTTCGTGTGCACTTCAATGTACCCTCAGTTTGACCTCACAGGGTTATTATAGGTCATGAAAGTGTGTCAAAAAAATTGGTCACATGATCCGCTTATTGATCGCTTAGCCGCCATATTGGATTCAAGATGGCGGAAAAAGGACTTTTTAAATCACTTGTATCTCGGCCACTTCTTATCCGATTTCGACGTCTTCTTTGTTAAATTGTAGGTCTTGATAAGAGCTATCTTTTTGGTCTGTATGTATTTTTGACTAATTATAGCCGTTTTTGAGAAATTTAGCAAAAACAATTTTTAAAAAATATATTTTTCTGTATTTTTTACTTTTTGCCACTGAAGGAGTAGAAAATGGGAAAATATTACTCTGACAAAATATAATCAGCATTTAATAATCTTTCAAATGGTACTATTGAAAGTAATATTATGTTGTGCCATTTTCTTCTAGGATTCAAAATTTATATCCAGTGCAGTGCAATTCGAGTAACCAAGCGTACCTTTCATATGCCTGTTCCACAACTGTTTTCCATTCGATGTTGACGTTTTTTTCTTTGAATTGTATGTCTTAATTAGAGCTATCTTTTTGGTCCTTGCATGTATTTAGCTAATTATAGCGGTTTTTGAGAAATTAAACAAAAACAATATTTTTAAACAAATTTTCTGTAGTATTACTCCAATTTTTCAATCTTTTTTGTTTTTTTACGTTAAGGTTCTTATCAGTATTCAGGGCCCTAATGGAAAGGGTACATTTAAACAATGTTATGAAGAAGACACATGACACCTCATGTGTTATCTGCCAAAAGAAGGGGGCTACAAGCTTCCCGCTTACAGTGAGAATAATGGCAGGAAGAAAATTCAAGAAGCATCTGTTGTTCTCCGGGATGATAATATCTTGTCAGAAGTCCCAGAAGATGGTATGTATGGACTGTTAGTAAACGTCCAACCTGAAACGAGCTGATCTGAGCCCCCACCCCCACCCCCAAAGCGTTGTAGCAGCAGACATTCTGAACAATCAAAAGATTGACTGACTGACTGACTGACTGACTGACTGACTGACTGACTGACTGACTGACTGACTGACTGACTGACTGACTGACTGACTGACTGACTGACTGACTGACTGACTCACGCAGTCACTGACTTGACTCGTTCGTTTGTTGATTCATTCAAACTTCATACCTTAAGTCTTTTTATGGATCCATGCTGCGATCGTATGAAACAGATTTGTTGCCACGAGCAGAACCGGTCGTTGAGCTGAACAAAACAGGTTGAAAAACGCGAGACTCGATCTATTCTTATTATTCTTATTCTCAAAATATTTAACGAGAGCTACTAAAGCTCGCGGAGAAATGGAAATCTCTTAGACAGTCGCCAGATGAAAAATTAGATATGAAGATGTTTGAAAACCCGTAAGAAACACTGAGTTTTCTGGAGTTCCATAGTTTAGTGGTCAGGGTACTGGACTGTTAATCAAGAGGACGGAGGTTCAAATCCCACCTAGGGCAGAAATTTGGTTCATTCTACTCGTCTGACCTTCCTTCGTTATGTTTGAGGCAGGAATCACCAAATAGCAATCGTCTGCGTATTTGAATAGTCGGTTCCCTGCATGAAGCAATTTTAGTCGAGAAATGGTGGCCAAAAAGTGGATTGGTCCAAGTCCTGACCCCTGTATAATGCTAGCATTGATACGTACATTTGTATAGGAAAATGACACCACAAAACTTAGTACAATGCACTCGATTAAAAAGCAAGGAGAGCACCTAATTGTACATAAAATCAGGAATTAACGTGGAGGATATAACTGTTCGGCAAGGTTCGGCAAGGTAACATAAGCCAACATCAAGTGATGCCAAGTTGCAAACATCATCTTCTATATCAGTGGTGCCATTGCTAGATCTATTGTGAGAACAACTAAGTGTAATTTTTGCAAAGAATGCTTGATAAGTGAAGACAACTCAGAGCATGCAGAAATTGAAGACCCAACAAAACGGATTTGTTGCCGCAAGCTGAACAAAGCTGTTTGAAAAATACGAAACCCGGTCTATTAATATTAATATTAATATTAATATTAATATTAATATTATTATTATTATTATTATTATTATTACTACTACTACTACTACTACTACTACTACTACTACTACTACTACTACTACTACTACTACTACTACTACTACTACTACTACTACTACCACAACAACTACTACTACAACTACTACTACTACTACTACTACTACTACTACTACTACTACTACTACTACTACTACTACTACTACTACTACTATTACTACTACTACTACTATACTACTACTACTACTACTACTACTAGGGGAGAGGGGGGCAAAACGCCCCCTCGGGGCAAAACGCCCCCACCCCACCCTGTCTCCCCTGTGTTAGGTAATGACTGTTTGACTATTCTGGGGTCTATTAATTGTACCCTATTGAGATAATTGCCATTCATTTAGTATTTTTGTTAGTTAGCTTAATTTTTATTTACAAAAATTGATATTTGCATGTTTTTCTGTAAGGACTTGCTGCCAATTCCTTATCATTATAGGGTGCAAAAGGCTAAGCAAAGCCAAAAGTACAAATATAGTTTCAAAGTATACGGTATATCGAATTATTATACTAAGTAAATGGGGCTTTTATATTACATTTTTGTATGATATAGGCAATCTCACAGGGTAGTACCAAGCGGGGCAAAACGCCCCATGGAGGAGGCGTTTTGCCCCACAATCGGGGCGTTTTGCCCCGCAGTAGCATTAAGTTATTCAGCTCCTTATATATGCTCAATATCTTCCAATATCACATTATTTTTCAGTTGTTTATTCAAGTTTTGATTGCGATTCACTTTAAGCAACCATCAACTGATGCCTTAGGCATTATTATAGCGATGATATAGATGACATAAATGATGCTATCAGCACATCAGTTTTGATGCTTATTCTCAGTAAAAGCGTTTACAAAATATTATTCTACAACTTTCTGAAAATGATGCGAATATATAAATGAAAACCATACATATATAGGCTACTGATTCTCTATGTGCTGCTCTGCAGTTCATCCTGGAACCTCGCTAAAATGGCTGCCACACAGTACGGTATATCACATAAGCGCTGTTTAGGAACCAGATCTGTATGAAAGTCTCCTACCCTGGGATCGTTAGACTCGGCAATTTATCTATGATGTTTAAGCATGAGTATTAGTAGCAGTTGGTGGAACAAATCAAAATGATGGAAAAGGCTTTATTTGGTTTGACACCATATGACCTAAGACACATGACATTAGATCTGGCGGTGCAACTGAATATTCCATTTTCCGTTATTTTCCTAGATTATCCATTATCAGATAGGTCTGCTGCTCAAGACTGGTTACACGGCTTAATGAAAAGACATCCAGATATGACCATAAACATTCCAGAAGCAACCAGTATAATAAGCAGGATGGTAGGCTATAATCGGCTGCAATTTAAAAAATCATCCCAGGTTTACAAGGAAGCGCTTGGTGCAACACAAGCGAATGGACCTACAATGTTCATAAGCCGGTAGGCCTAAATATAGAATATTTGAGTGAGAATATGCCACCAAAGGTGTGAATTTAGTTGAGAAGATAACCAGTGGCAAAGAGGACCAGAAGTAATAACCATCGGTGCTATAGGATGCAGTAGGAACTTTATGACTTCTATGCACATGAGCGATGGCGCATTTAGGTCAAGGTGTCGCCAAAGATCACTTGTGGAACTGAGTTCAAATGCCATGAAGGGGATGACCATTTGATCGTGTGGTCGAAGTATGCAAAGTGTTCGCGATGGTGTTATGATTCTTGTGGCCATGGGCGTAACTTTGGTCTAAAAACTGGTGGTAGGCCTATCAATTTCTTACATACACGATGCAAGGCGAAGACTGCTATCTCTGGGAAGGCACAATAGTAAAATTGGCATTGTTCAAGAAGTGGGGGCTACGGTACCCCAGTCCAAAAAGTGGGGGTACGGGTACCCCTCGTACCCCACAAATGACGCCTGTGTCTGTGGCATAACACTCAATCAGCTGTTTTTGCGCGCTAAATGCGAATACCACTAATTTAAGGTTAAATTGCATTAGAAAATGCCAATGGGGCAAAACGCCCCCTTTGAAGCACTTTGTATTTAATTATTTTCTAAGTCATCCTTTTTGGAATTTTATCGAACGCAATTATACTTTATTGGGGATATTCTTTACTATACCCTACAATAATTTCATGCTTAAAATGCTAGAACTCCCTTTGTAAATTGGGAAAAACCGTTAAAGGGGGCGTTTTGCCCCCCTCTCCCCTACTATTATAATTCTGGAAAATTTTAATTAAACCTCTTAAAGAAATGCAGATCTCTTAGTCAATCGCCAGGGGCCGTATTCATGAGACACGCGTAACTCTTACTCCCAGCTTAAATCTGGCCTACGCCGGAGTAGTGGGTTAAATCGGTATTCATGAGACACGCGTACCGCCTTACTCTGGGTGTAACGCTACTCCGAGTCGACCCTAGGTGTAAGACCGCTATTCCCAGCGTAGCGGCTATAAACAAAGATGGCGGCCGTTATAATTCGCCGCATTCGATCAGGTTTTAGATGTCAAAAAGTCTTTCAGAGGTGCCGTAATTAGCTCGTATTGTTCACCGACAACGAACTTTATACTGCTTTTCGTTCAAGCTGTCACAAATGCTAAGATTTGATGAGATGTCTGACGGTGATGCATTCGAAGTGCCGCGCATGGGTTCCTTACACTGGCTTACAGTACTGTGGGTAACGCGGGTTTATTTTCACGTAATTTAACTGTAGAATGCAACGGATACCAAAAACGCTGTGCTGGAATATTATTGTCAAGGAAAGAGTTTAACTCATGAGTTGACTGGTCCATTTGAGAATTTTATATAAGCTAAGGTTTGTTCTGAAGGCATTATTATTAAATCTATTGCGTTTTTTATATCCAATAATTAATTGGATCCCGTAAGTAATGGTGAAAATGTTGATTTCTCATTCTTAAGCAATTGATTAGCATAGACATTACAAACATTAGGCCTATACACATTATTTGATAGTAACCTAGCTGTAGGCCTAATGCAATCTTTCATAATAATGCAGAGAATATCAATTTACCATCATTAATTTATCTTGTGTTATAATTTAGTTGTTATTATTTAACCATAAAATCATCCAGACTTACTCTAACCCACGCCTGTTTTGATTTTACGTTTAGGCCTATGTTAAATATGATTCGTTTTGATTAACGGCCGTCGTTTAATCTTTGTTTACTTCAGCTGTCGGGACTGACGGCATATAAATACCTTGTAAGCATGCTAAAATAATCCATAACCACTCAAATTATGACGAGTGTACTTTCGCGCGGGGAAAACCCAGCATTTACGCCCGGAATAACTAATCCCTTGGATACTCCGGTCTCATGAATACGAACCACGACTAAGTGCTATTCGGGGAATAGTTAATCCCGGCGTAGGCCCTACGCTTAGACTAGCTTAATCTTGTCTCATGAATACGGCCCCCGTGAATAATTGGTTATCCAGATGTTTAAAAGCCTGTAAGAAACATACTGTTGGGGAACTACATTGTGTAGTGGATGGCTTACAGGACTGTTAGTGGAGAGGTCGGAGGAAATCCCAGTTAGGGCACAAATTTGGTTCATTCTCTTCGTAGTCTTGCGAAATTTCGTTCCTTACCTGAGTGAGTGAGTGAGTGAGTGAGTGAGTGATAGTTATCAGGATAGTTATTCAATAATTCCTGACAGTGGCGGTGCCAGCTTAACAATTTCAGGAGGTCGGGTCAGGGCAGGCCTATTCAGCAGGTCGATGAAATTAATGTTTGGGTCTGACGCATCAAAGAGTGCAATCTCAACATAAGTTCAGTCTTGTTGTCAAGACCTTAAACCTCAAGACCAAGACCAAGACCAAGACCTTGAACCTCAAGACCAAGACCAAGACCAAGACCTTGAACCTCGAGACCAAGACCAAGACCAAGACTTTGAACCTCGAGACCAAGACCAAGACCAAGACCTTGAACCTCAAGACCAAGACCAAGACCAAGACCAAGACCCAGAAAAATCGAAATCAGGTCAAGACTTCTAAAATTGTCAAGTCGGAATATTCGCTATTTTAATGAAAACACGAGTCTTTTATTTTATTCAAGCAAATTAACCTTAAATGAAAACTGCAGAGAAATCCGAATTTGTATTCAAAAGTCCTTCATGTAACCTCTTATACCAAATGCCTTTTGTATTTTATAAAAAACCAATTCGCTCAGAATTTTCTGACCAAGACGTGCCTGGTGGGCCTCATAAAAATTCCGCCATGTGAAAAAATACGTTCTACAGGTGCTGAAGTCGCTGACACACACAGAGTAGCTTTTCAAGCACTGGATGTAAATGTACAGATAGGGAGTCTTTTTGAAATCTTCCTATGGTTTATCATACCGTCTGATACAGAATAACTGTTGCTGCTGCCAATGGGTTTTCCTGACCAACATGACTTGTATCCATCCATAGATATTGGTCGTATGATGCAAGCAGGCTTGATACAGAATTCTTGAGTTCTGTTAAATGACTGTTCATATTAACAGCCGGTCTTGGTCTTGGTCTTGCGAGACCAAGACCAAGACCTTGAACCTCAAGACCAAGACCAAGACCAAGACCTTGAACCTCAAGACCAAGACCAAGACCAAGACCTTGAACCTCAAGACCAAGACCAAGACCAAGACTTTTAAAAACGAACTCGAGTGCACTCGAGACCAAGACCTTGGTCTCGAGGACAACAAGACTGCATAAGTTGCACAACTAAGATATATAAAAGGAAGAAATTTATTATTGAACGCTAGCTTATAACCCAATTGTTGCAGCACAACTATTCAATTTTGAAACAATTTAGCAATTAAAACTTGGCGGGCCTTTCGTGTGGCGCCGAGATATTTTTGAGAGATTTGCATTTAGGCCTACATTCAGAAATTTCAGATCCATCCTACGAACTCACCAAAACCTCACCACTTGCTATATCTCCACAGGTCTTTCCAGTGTTTTTTTCTGGAAATAAGGTTCCGGAACGGAACAATAGGTTCCGGTACGCAATAATTATGGACGGGCTTAAATCCCGAGAAAAACGGGATTGGGGATTGGGAGGGGTCTCAATAGGCCTAAACATTGAAAACAGTTCAAAACACTGAAATCAAATTAAAATAACTAAATTATTGTTTTTATTTTTAAAATAAATTATTTTTTATTACCTGAAAAAAGGTGCCGGAACGCCGTTCCGCCGCGTTCCGGCTGAAAAAAGCACTGGGTCTTTTACTCAAAACTGAAAACACTGCTCTTTCACAAATCCTATCCAGATTCCACCTCCTTTCCCTACCTCCCTCGCCGTTTAAACCGTAAACACAACCCACCTTAGCCGTCTGGTTCCCGCGACGTAGCTTTTTTGGGCGCTGTAGAAGTCTCGAGATTATGATTACGATTCAACTATTTAGTGTTTAATGTTCTCTTGCATCTAGAGCAAATGACACTGTAGTTTAGAATTTTGCTAAGAGGTCTTTTATTTTAGCTGTAAAGTAAACTCGACTTTATTTGAATTTACAGATATTCACCACTGAGTTTATTCTTGAAGTTATCATCATCATCATTTTTCGGCGATGGGTACGAATAAATTATCTCCATTGTCCTTTTTGTCAAGTCTATTGCCCACCTCAATGTTAGTCCAAGTGATGTTATTCTTGAAGTAATTGTGGTTGTGGACATTAGGGCTCTAGGGTTTACTATTGATTCTATCATGGCATCGCTAGCGCCCCTACCGAGCGCTTTGGGGTGAATTGCCAAAACACCCTTTTAAACGTTACTGCCGGGAGCGACCTTTAAATATGAAAGACCATTTTAAAGTAGTGATTGCTTCCTTGCCTTGCCTTGCCTTGCGTAGCCATGCCTTGCGTAGCCATGCCTTGCCTTGCCTTACCTTGCCTTACAGGTTCCGGTGGCGGAGTGAGTGAGTGAGTGCGGTCAACTCACCGGTGGCGGCATTGACCGGATGCTCATACGCAGGGGACTAATGCCGGCCGGTGGCGGCATTCACCGGATGCTCATACGCAGGGGACTAATGCCGGCCGGTGGCGGCATTCACCGGATGCTCATACGCAGGGGACTAATGCCGGCCGGTGGCGGCATTGACCGGATGCTCATACGCAGGGGACTAATGCCGGCCGGTGGCGGCATTCACCGGATGCTCATACGCAGGGGACTAATGCCGGCCGGTGGCGGCATTCACCGGATGCTCATACGCAGGGGACTAATGCCGGCCGGTGGCGGCATTGACCGGATGCTCATACGCAGGGGACTAATGCCGGCCGGTGGCGGCATTGACCGGATGAGCATCCGGTCAATGCCGCCACCGGCCGGCATTAGTCCCCTGCGTATGAGCATCCGGTCAATGCGGCCACCGGCCGGCATTAGGCCGCTGTTGGCCGGTGGCAGCATTGGCCGGGTGCTCATAAGGCGGTGGCGGCGTTATTTTCTGCCCCGGGCCTTGAATTAGACGCCCCGACTCCTGAGTTTCTGCCCCGAGCCTTGAAATAGACGCCCCGACTCGTTAGTTTCTGCCCCGAGCCTTCAATTAGACGCCCCGACTCGTTAGGTCTGCCCCGAGCCTTGAAATAGACGCCCCGACTCGTTAGTTTCTGCCCCGAGCCTTGAAATAGACGCCCCGACTCGTTAGTTTCTGCCCCGAGCCTTCAATTAGACGCCCCGACTCGTTAGTTTCTGCCCCGAGCCTTCAATTAGACGCCCCGACTCGTTAGGTCGTTTATTTCAAACATTTATTTTTAACAGTTAAAATATTAAACCAAAGAATGATATTGCGCAGGACCTGCGCTTATCCAAAACCAGCAAAGCCAATCAAGCCGATTCAAGCGGCTTACCAGAAATGTCAAAAGAGTCAGGCTACGAATTAAAATGTAATAATTGACCGTGCCAAAAGCCGTACTAACATCAAACAGAGCCAATATACTTGCGATTCCAGAACTTTGCGAACCTATAGAATCCTTAGCAATTTAATTGCCCTATTCAGGTCATTTCAACCATTGTTGATCATGGCTTTCCATATTAACTGTTATTTTTACATCGTTTACAACAACGGCTTTCCATCAGCGTCTGGCCCGCGAAGAGCGGGCTGAGCACGGGCTTTTGCGGAGCTCCCTTGAGCCGCCAGGCACAGAGGGGTAATGATGCTTCTCCATCCTCCTCTGCTCCAGCCTTCTCTAAATGCGTCAGCCCGCTGTATCACACCAATCGGTCTCGAAATTGACTAAATCACATTAAGTTGAGTACGAAGTAATATTTTATAAATAGACGATGAAGGGATTTAACCATAATTCAAAACCCTAAAATATACAAGGACTTTACGAGGGCTTGTTGAAAATTAAACTCCAAAGAAAACCTCAACTAGCGCCATATGGGTTCAGACCAAGTGCGATTTGTCAATTTCCTCAGATCAACAGGCGCTCTACGGCAAACGCATCGGTAGATATTGTGCGTTTGTATGAGCAATTAAAATCTCTGGATTTTTACTTATTTATTCTATTAAATTTGTTTAGAAGTTATCCTGTACAACCTCCACCTTCGAAGGATTTACTCTGGGGACATTTATCAGCCTACAGAGTTCGGAAGATCGGGAAATTTGGAGGTGAAAGTTGCACCAAAAGTTTCTGTGGGTAGGGGTGGCCTTCATCCTCGGAAGCCAATGACTGCGTCTGTTGTTGCAACAGACCGATGCGTACAAATAGTCTAAACGATAAATGTTTCAGAAAATGAGTTTCAGTGGATCTTGGATGCGGCAGCGGTCGATTTAGACGAGAAGTTGAACTTTGAAAGGACTTTTTGGATTTGATTCGACTGAGTTATAAAGTTCCGTAACGACAACTGGCGAACTCGTTTTGGTGGGTATCGATCGTATTGGATATTTATTCGAAGGTTTATTTGAGACATTATGACGCAATGATTATCCACGGTTAACGTTCGTGGCAGTACTGAGTAACTCGTAAAATCCTACAGATATGCTAAGGTGGTCTGAAAGGTTTGGGTTGGGATATATGGTATTGCTGCAGAGTGAGTGAACTACCGTCAAAGGTAGATCAGGATTTTGACTGATCAGTTTGACCCGGAGTGACGTTGAACTGTTCACATTTGACAGAAATCGATCCCCGGCTACTATACCAACTTTATAAGTCTGCCCAATCAACTTTTTTTTATCCCAAGTTATATTTGAAGACTGATAAACATGATGATGTAACACATCTGTGATGATTGAAACCCTGTATTAGTTACATTGTGCTGACTGTTTCACAGCTTTTGTGAATATAAGATAAATGATGAATGGCATTACCTCCATCAGTTTGGTTTGGTATTTGATATCGAAAACCGCAGGTCAGATAATTATTTTTAAATGTTCATATTGTCGTATTTCTTCACAAAACTTTCTCACAAAACCACCAAACATCAATATTTAGTTATTTGCCGTGGCAATCACCAGAAAGTCTAAAACTTCTTCCAGATAGTCTAAGTGGGCCCCAAACATGGAAAACCCTACTTTCACACATTTTCTGACTGTTAGCGTCACGTAACTTGTTCAACTAATGTTTGTTTCCTATCATAAGTTATCTACAGTGGCAGTCACCAGAAAATCTCTGACTGCTTCCACCAATTGGCTAATGGGGCCTAAACATGGGACCTACATGTAAGCATGGAGAAGCTCTATTTTCTCACATCTCACTAACATCATCAGTTCCTGACACCAGCCATTTGGCAGTATTGGGTATGAATAAATGTTCTCTAAATTGTCCTTGGTCATTTGCAATGTACAGTGCTTCTATAAGTGATAGTCCAAGTGACGTTCTCACTATCGTGGCACATAAATGGTCTAAGTAAAGTTTTTATTTTTCCTATCATCAGTTATCCACCTAGGCAATTGTCAGAAAGTCTCAAACTGCTTCCAGCATATTAATGCAAAGGGTCCAAAAGGCCTCAAACAGGGAGAAACCTTATTTTCTCACCATTTCTTGCTATAAGTGTTGCATAACTGGTCTAATTTCTTTTATTACCCCTCATCACTTATATAGGTTATTAGCTAAGCAATCTTAAAAAGCTCCAAAACCCTTAGTTACACCATTAATGTGACATTTTAGTGAGAAATCTGTGAAGATAGGGTTTAGGCTCTTTTTGGGCTCCATTATCTAATAGTTGATTGGTGAGAAATGTGTGAAAATTAGATTTGGGCTCTTTTGGGGTCCCATTAGCCAATACGTGGAAGCAATTTAAGATTCTCTGGTGATTACCTAGGTGTTTAACTCGTGATCTAGGAACAACAAAAAACCCTTGTTGGACCAGTTACACGATGTGTACAGTAAGAAAATGTGGAAATGATTCTCCATGTTTGGACCCTTTTGCGGTCCATGCACAGTAGCTGTCAGGTGAAGTTTTAGACCTTCCGTGATTGCTCAGGTGAATCACTGTTGGTGTTTGGTGCTTTTGCAAGAAAATCTGTGAAGAAATAGAAACAAAGTGAAAAGTTTAAATAATTATTTGACCTGTGGCTTTCCATGCCAGATATCCATTATCCGAATGTGAATATAAAACCAGCTTGGTGGAGGTAATGGCATTATGTCACAGCCACTATAGACATTGATGGATTATGCGAAATCTATATTTCTATTATTTCAGTCTTCATATCAACATAATTCTCATCTTTGAAATGCAGCACATGATGAAACTTACCTGCTTCAAAACCATAGATGGATAAAGTTTGGTTTTTAAAATTTTTTATTGTAGTGTACTAGCCCATGCTGCAATGACCCATCTGAGGAAAATATTCTGTTGCTCCCTGTTGGCAGTGACGTAACAAGTCAAAATGGAACCTGAGCAGCAGACCAACTCAACATTAATCATAATTATGATAATTTTAAGTAGGAATTGGTTGAGATCATTTTTATTAATTTTATATGTAGTACCTGTTTTGCTCGTGCAGTGTAACGGCAGCCTTACCTCTCAAATTAACAACTCATCTTCCTTCTTTTTGTTACCAATTTAACTTCATGCGCAGGATTTGAACTCCGTACAGTGCAGTGACCAAATGTGTGAACTGTGCTACTCACTGCTGAATTGTCTGTACAATACAAATTTATAACTGTATTTTTATATATATTGTATTAAGATATTTTGTATTGTATATATATATATTATATATATATTGTTTATTGTTATTGCCCTCCTTCCAAACATCAGTGTTGCTGAGCCATTTTGAATGAAGGACTTGCTCAAGGTCCCTACACAATGATCGCCTTGGTGGAGACTTGAACCTATTCTGTCTGTGTTACAGACATCGGCGTCTGCAGGAATTTTTGTGGGGGGCTAATTTTTTGTGGGGATGGGTGGAATTACGTTTTTGCATTGAACAGCTATTCATGAACACAAAAAACATGACAACTTTCAAAATAAATAATGGTCAAGGACTTTACCTAAATAATTAAGTGTTTTTTCGCATTGAAAATCGTGTTGGGACTGTTGTAATAATCATAATAACCAAAAGATTTTATTATTTTAAATATGTGCAAAATCCGGGTTGGGAAATGCCCCCACCCCCATACGCCCATGGTTACAAAGCCAAGCACTCTAGCCAACTGACTTCCTGTCTGCACACTAGCATGAAAGTCCCAACTGCAGGACTGGGTTTTATAAGATTCTGCCTTAAGCATGAGTGCTCTAGCTATGTAAGTTTCACCAAACCTGACATTATGTGGCTGTTGGTTTGCGATTTGTAGTACAGAAGAGGCTCAGACCTCGGATTGGAAATGAGCAGTAGCATTGTCGTGACCACCGAGCTTTCTGAGAGGCAGAACGGTGTAGAACACAACGATTTTGAAAACGTTACTGAGGGAACAATTTCAAAGTCGAAGCTGAAGTCAGGAAGCAGGAAGAAGGCACGGAAAGTCGGACTGACGGTGGATGAGGACTTTGATGACAACGCGAGCGTGAGTTCAAGCATGTCAAGCGCAAGTGAGCATTCCGTGAAGAGTGACACGAAGGTCAAGAAGGTCAAAAAGCATCATTGTGAGGTTCATTCGAAGTCATCAAGAACAAAAGGTAAGGACAAAAATTTGAAAGTCGATTCTGAGCAAATGGGAATCAGCACCGATGGAGCAGACTCAACTGTGGATAACAGAGAGACAGTGGAATCGGGTGACGTGAAATGCACCTGCCGAAAGAATGCCAAGAACAAATCGCAGAGCAAAGCAAAAGTCACTCGTCCAGAGCCAGAGGGCAGTCTCCTGTCCGACCCATCCAAGGTCAGCTTTCGGGATGACCTGGAGCGTGTCATTTATGGCAGTGAACCGCTTTTTTCTGATATGGAGGACGAGGATCCATCTCTCGAGGACCAGATCAGGGCAGAGTCGGAGCGCTTCCATCGACGAATTATCGATCCGGAGAACATCTTCTCAGCGGTGCAGATGTTGAATACAAACACGATGATGAAGCTGGCGATCATTCAGACAGAACTGAAGAATGTCAAGGACGTCTCTCTTCGAAGGGTTTGTACCTCAGTTAATCCTTTTACTGTTTCATCTAAAGAAATTGAAAAATTGGAGTAAGGTAGCAACATTTTAACACTATTTAATCCTTTAACGACGAGTGGGATTAGTTTTCCATGCATTTTAATACACACTCGTTGTTAAAGGGTTAAAATAATACAGGTCTACATGGCTGAATACTGTTTCATTGGGATATTAGAACCATAATTGATAGCATCTCCTTATCCCTTGGGCTAGGACTTCGATGGCTCAGCATTGTACTTTTGCCATCCTTGGCCCTTTCTTTATGGTATAACCTGTCCCCCTCACTCCATAGCAAGATGTTGTTTGGGATCTCGCTCTCTTCTCTCCGCTGCCTGAAGACCTTCCTTTACCCTCTGGATTGTCACTCTGGGAGTGCCTCTGAATAGTCTATTGACGAATTTATAGTTATAGCAACAGTTGAATTTGAATCTACCTGCATGCATAAAGTATTACAATAATACCAGGTGGCCTAATTAATAAA
Organism: Allolobophora icterica; assembly: GCA_963556255.1. Lineage (NCBI taxonomy): Eukaryota > Metazoa > Annelida > Clitellata > Crassiclitellata > Lumbricidae > Allolobophora > Allolobophora icterica. Next base: position 24,111,638 of record OY744615.1, on the reverse strand, counting down.
TATTTATTCAGATATAACATGACTGCAGCATGAAGTCTTTCTGTAGCAAATTAGACCCTTCAGAAACGTTTAAGTCCATCCTGATTCGATTACAGTCAAAAATAACTTAACCACAACTTTTTAAACATGAGATGCACCATGATTTAATACAATAATTTTTTGTTTCGTAATGAAGCATAACTGAATGTTCCTGTATGATAACAGTGCATTAGATTCTGCTTAATGATCCTGTATGATAGCAGTGCATTAGATTCTGCTTAATGATCCTGTATGATAGCAGTGCATTAGATTCTGCTTAATGTTCCTGTGCGATAATAGTGCATTAGATCATGATCTGAACATGTCATAAGTCAGTCACGAATTAAACCCATTGTTTTGATTCTAATTGAGTCAGTTGGATTCTCGCAGTATATATAATTATTATATTCGTTTAATATCAGTGTTACTAGTATTTACCCATGAGCTTCTAATTCTAATTGAACTCTTACACCATTTTGTCGAGAAATGAGCACCTTTTGAGAAGTTCTCTAAGTCAAGATACAAACAAGAAGTTGTTTGGCATTTAGGAGTGCTGGAACTTTGCCATCATAAAGGCATAGGCAGAGTTCATGCAGGGCAGATACCAACAGGTTCATGGAAAGCTATAAAAATCTGCGGCTGTATTATCTTTACAGCGTAGTATGTTATCAAGAACTGTTAGGATTCTGAGTCAGATGGCAAAGTTTCCAAGGAAATTTTCCAATAATCATTTCATGCACACACACCACACTCACACAGAGTTATGTATTGCTTTGTGTTGCCCTCATTAGTTATCGTATATTATTTCGGATTTGATGACGTGATTGTAATTTTTTGTTTAAGAAAGTCAACTTCTTTATTTAAAAAAATTGTGAACGATGTTAGGGGTTTAACATGTTCTTTTTCTAAAATGTCATATTGAGGTTAGTAGGTATATAAAATTACTTAACTTCCGTGCAGTACTATTGAGAGGTTCTGTAAACCTGTATATGCAAGCCTCGATGCAAGCTTACATACTTTAATACTTGCTTACATAGATGGTGGAAAACTGCACTAGATTGAGCTTTGTATGCAGTCAGATTACCTGAGTAAAGCATGGGTTATGGAGGCCTACTTAATGTATGTTGGATGGAGATCCAGAATGGTGTTTACAGTGCATAAACTGCTAAAGGAAAACAAAATCTGGTTAGTATCTCTGGTCTTGGTTAGCATGCAATGTGTTGGTGTAATGTTTTTAGTCAGAAGGTGAGATCGTGTCTGCAGCCAAGCGAGCAGAGGTGCTACGGGAGAGCTTCGAGCACACGGAGAATTCGTTCAAATCCTACACAAGTCAGCTCAGTGAAGCTTCGAAAGCGATTGGACCGCTGCTAGAGAGGTATGTGATTGGATCTCAGGTACATTTAGTTGACCCAAGTTCAAGTTTGTGTTATGATTACTGGCCTCTAATAAGTACTAAGTTAAATATAAATACTGTGTAAATTTTAAAGGTATATATATTTATAGGTATATATCTGCATAACTTTAAAGGTATATATTTTTAAGGGTATATGTCTGGATGTTTTTGTATTTTATATATATATATATCTATATATATATATATATATCTATATCTATATATATATATATATATATATATATATATGTTTAAACTTAGAAATGTATTTCTTTAGGAAATACTTATTATATTGTTAAAGTGCTTGTCATCATGACATAAAACATTTCTGGTAGTGTTGCACTGTTGCTGCTTAATTGACATAACAGTGATCAGACTAAATCATTATCAGCATTTGCTGATGCTGAAACACGTAATCGTGTCGTAATCATAATCTCCAAACTTCTAAAGCGCCACTCAAAGGCCAAGTGCAGGGAACCAGCCTATTAACGAGTGCTTCATCAAATCACAGGAGATTTTCTAAGAGTAGTCCAAAGGAGGTCTGAGTCCGGTTACCATGGGGGTCTGATCAAGCGAGGAGGCATAGCAGCTGTTAGGTGGGTGTCATTTAGGGCGAGAAAAATTGGAAGGCGTGCGGAGGATCAGATGAGTCAGAGTAGAAGTTCTTAAAAAGGTGAGACTTGAGTTTTGAGTGGAAAGTCCAGGGGGTGATAGATAGAGGAGCTTGAGAAGGAGGATGGAGGATGGGTTGCATACTACACATTAGAAGCAATGATCTGTTCATGCCAGTGATAATGATTATCTGTAATAGTTGTAAGCCAGTATCATAGACTCGGCTGGTTGTGTTAGGCTGAGATTGTGAAGATCTGCGATGTGATCAAATTACAGCAGCCTGTGTTGAAATGCTTAAGGCATTTCACCATAGTATAAAAAAATGAATCCTGTTGAGTTATGCAAAACTATAAGTCCAGTTTTGAGTTTTACAGCTGAAAGGGGTTGAATGTCAGATGATAATCCCTCCAAGTATAGCACCTTGCTTCTCAAGATGGTTGATGATTACTGAGCACAATAAATGAATTCCTACTGTACATTACCTTATGGGGTTTTAATTTCTTTGTTTATATCTGGTTGTTTATTTGTACAGCCAGCAGTTGTCTGCGCAGAGCAGCAGAGGGAGTGGCGATGATAGGAAGCAAATCCATCCAGCAGATAAAGAACAGCAGAGGATGGGAGCTGCTGATGTGATATCAAAGAGGGTTTGTTATCTATATCTGACCTGCTCTGGCAAAAGGAGGCGGAAGTCGCAAATGATAAAACACGAGAATTTAGCCAAAACATCAATTAGGTGTAAATTTTTCAATTATCGGTTTTTTGCATATATCAATAAATAAGACCTTATAGCATATGAAAAAAATATTGATTTTATAATATTTCACCTATTTCATAACAAATATAAGAAGTTTGTGTGACCGATAAAAATTATCCGGGAATTTAAAATCATTTTTGGGTCGCATTCAAGAGTATTTTATGGCCTTCGTTCTGATAGGAATACCATGTGTAATACGTCATTGGAAAGCTTATGCATTCAGCTTGCTAAAAATATCCTCATTTTGCGGATTTCCCGCAGTAATTTCCGTAAGTTTAAGGTTAAAAACACTGAAACTTATCAATTTGTGTAGGATATTAAATACCCTTCGTTAGCAACGAAGTCACGTGACTGAATATGGCTTTTCGATAGGCTGCTATTCTAGGTCGCACATGCAGGCGCTGTTTACGTTGAGTCACGTGACTGAATATGGCTTTTCGATAGGCTGCTAATGTAGGTCGCACATGCCGTCTGCTCTGTTTACGTGGGATGCAATTCGAGATACTGGGTTCGTGCGATAAAGATTTAGATCTGTTATTTTCAATCTTCTTGAGAGTTTAGTAACTTATTTCAGTTTAGAGATGAATAAAACTGAGAAAGAACGTAGAATTGCGCGTTTATTAAACGATGCATCAGCGTGTGGACTTAAAAATGAAAACTTAGAACAGCTAATAGACGATTATTTCAATACAAACGACGGTTCTGGAAGCGAAGGTGAAGGATTTGACACTGATTACGAAGACCTTCCTAATCTGCCTACTTCTACAACTGGTTCACCATCAGAAACCATTTCGTCCAATGTCCTTGAAAACGAAGCTAGGATTGCCGATAGTGGTAGTGAGGCAGAGACCAATAATGAGTTAATCTACGAAAATGACAGTAGGTCTAGAGTTGATGACACAAGTGAAATTGAAAGCATTATAATGAGGACGGCTTCAGAAAAGCTTGATGTGGATTTGGTTGATGCTCCTGAAATTACAAGCAGATGCGGTTGTGTGTGTCAACTGTTTGATGGTAAACGCTGCATCGAACAATTCAGCAAAGAAGAGATTGACAACATTCAGTTAAGTGTGATGGAGATGACATCCTCTGAGAAAGATCTGCTTCTTCTTGGAATTATTTGTTCATCAGTTAACAATTCTTCAAACACGATGAAAAGTAAAAAGAAACCGGGACAGCAGAATGTTCGTGAGCATGCCAGGATACGATGGTTCTACTACCAACATTTTCGTATCTGCCGGGACACATTTCTCTACATCATGGTCATGTCCAAAAAGAAACTATCGGCTGTGAAGAAATGGTACTTGCAGAATGGTCTTTTGCCCAGGAAAAAACTTTCGGGAGGCAGGCGAAAAACAGCATTAACACTGGATGACATTCGAGCTGTGACAAAATTTGTGCTGGCATTCGCTGAACAGAATGCACTTCTTCTTCCTGGTCGAATTCCTGGCTACAAGCGATTTGATATACAGATTCTTCCGAGCTCCGAAACGAAAACGTCGATTTGGAGGCAGTACAAAAATTCTGCTGAAATTGGATTACATGTTGTCGGCTGTTCCACTTTTAGAAAATTGTGGAACCAATTGTTGCCCTTTGTCGTCATTGGCAAACCAAGATCCGATGTTTGTTGGGAATGTCAGAAAAATAATAACAGGATTATCAGAAGTGTGAACTTGGAAGAAGAGGAAAAATCGGCAGTCCTGAAAAAGCAAGAGGAACATTTGATGCGAGCAACGCAGGAACGGTCTGTCTACAGAAGTTATTGTGACGTGGCAAAGAATGCTGTTCAAACTTTTGCTATCGATGGGCTGGGGCAAAATGTGCCAAACTCTCGACCGATCAAATTTCATTATAGTTTCGATTTCGCGCAACAAATTCACTACCCATTTGATCCAATTCAGCCTGGCCCGATTTTTTTCAGGACACCAAGAAAATGCGGTGTTTTTGGAATAATGACCGAAGGCCTGCCGAAACAAGTAAACTACTTGATTGACGAAGCTGTTTCATGTGGGAAAGGAGCAAACGTTGTCATAAGTCTCATCCATCACTTTTTCGAAACCTACGGATTGGGAGAGAAGATCGTGACCTTAAATGCGGATAACTGTTCTGGTCAGAACAAAAATTCGGCAATGTTGTGGTATTTATGCTGGCGGATTTTTGCTGGTCTCCACACCTCCATCACAATCTCGTTTTTGCTGGCAGGACACACCAAGTTTGGACCAGACTGGTGCTTTGGTCTGTTCAAGCAAACTTTCCGACGCACCCGAGTATCATGTTTGAATGAATTAGTCGACTGCGTGAAATCATCAACAGCAACTGGAGTCAACATAGCGCATCTGGTTGGATCAGAGGATGGACGGGTATTTGTTCCGATGTACGATTGGGTGTCGTTCCTGTCTAATTTTTTTGTGAAGCTGCAAGGCATTAAGAAATTCCATCACTTTTCGGTTGATGCTGCAGCACCTGGAACAGTGACCTGCAAAGAATTTGCTGACAGTCCTCCAGTAGTTAAGAATCTTGGACGACTGATCCCGATAGGAATGCCCGAGGTCATCACTCCTGTTGGTCTGGATCAAAAGAGAAAGAAGTACTTGTATGACCAGATACGAGAATTTTGTACAGATGCAACAAAGGATTTAGTCTGCCCTCGTCCAGAAGAGATTGCAGCAGTACAGCTCCACCAAGATGTCCTTGTCGAGATAGCAGTCAAAAAGCAAGTCGATCCTCAGGGAGCCCAAACTGGAAGCCGACGGCGAGGTCATGGACGATTTCTTGCACAGAAGAAAACTAATGAGCACAATTTATATACAAGCATTGAGAGCTCGTCATCATCAGAAGAAGAACAGGAGCAGGTTGTAAAAAAAGGTCGTAGAAGTGGCCGCGGACAAGTTGGAGGCTGCAGACAAGGTCGAGGCCGTGGTCAAGGTCATGGAAGAACCAGTCATAAAGAGAATGAATGAGAAAAAGCATTAGTAATATTGCATTTATGCAATATTAGATTAAAACAAATTTCAACAAAATTAATATTAATTTCAGCAATTTATTTGTATTTCATGCTGATTTTAACATTTCTGGTGTAAAATTATAGTACCCCTTTGGTGTACATTTCAGCCATTAATTTAAAAAAAACACCAACTAGATGTTCAGAAATGTATTAAATAGGTTTCAGATGATGTTTATTACCAATTAAAGTAATAGAAGTTGTCAACAAACATGCGTTGCTAAGGAGTTTAGTCTGTATTAAGATAATACACTTTACATGCGTTTTTCTCGAAATTGTATTTCCGAGTAGCAAAACATTGTAAATTCATATCTCTGGAACCAATAAAGATAGAATAATAATTTTTTCAACATTTGAAACAGAAATTATTATTTAAAATGTTTAGCCCAAAATATCCAAAACTAAATTTTTTGACAAAAGCCTCCTTTTGCCAGAGCAAGTCACATATATTATACTGTTTACTATGTTGCAGAAGCATGCTATAGTAATGAATGCTCATATATACTACGGTACTTCTACACCAGAACCTCTTTATTATATTATTATTATTATTATTATTATTATTATTATTATTATTATTATTATTATTATTATTATTATTATTATTATTATGAAAATTTATAGTGCTGAAATTCAGAAATGCCTCAGAACTCACTAATTCCATTATCACTGATTAGCCAATTCATCTGTGTGACTTTGCACTCAGATGAATTGGCTAATCAGCTGTCATGGGAAGAGCAGTTAGTTATCCAGATGTTTGAAAGCCAGTGAGAATTAGTGAGTTTTGATACATCCATGAATGAAGAAAGAGCTTGAGCACAGGAGAAAGATAATGGAAATTGGTTCCATTCCTTGGAGCAGCAAAATGGAATATACAAGAACCCATGCCAGTTCTAGATGGTGGCTAAACCAAAAGATCCATACACTAAGATAGCAAGCCTGCAAGGAGGGATGTAACAAGAAACTGGTTGAAGGTATGTAAGAGTGCTTGTAAAAGATTTGTTGGTCATTCAGGCCAGTTTAAATCTTAGTCTGAATTCTACAGGAATCCAATGCAGCTGACCAAGTTGGACTAAGGAGTTCGTATGAAAAGATGCATGCAGCACCACATGAGGCAGAGAGTTTGGGATGCTGTGAAGCCTGTTGAATTCAAGATCTGAGATACCTTCAGAAACTGGGTTGGTGTGATCGAGGCAAGAGCAAATAAGAGATAGGGTTGTTAATATCGGTTTTTTTGGCAAACCGATTATCGATTTTATAAATCCGATATTAAACCGATAATCGCTTTTTTTGGCCTTCATAGAAATATACTATAAATTATAATAAAATGCAAGTTACTTAATGCATTACGTACCGTAACGTACCTACTTGTAAGCAACGCAGTGTCGACACTGTGATTTGTTTATTTTCTACTTAGACAGTTAAATGTCACGCTATTAACTATTAACTGGCTATAATGCCTTTTTAACGACCGCTCGACTAAGCTATTAGTAGTATTGACGTCAATTAAACACCTTATGTATTCATTAACAAACGCGCTATCGGGGTCCCTAATAGTAATGAGATCCATCCCTACCATTGAGGTATATAATAAGCACTACAGACCGAAATTCAAGGGACTATATATACAAGAGGTTACAAATTGACACCAATAAGCCTAGTTAAATGGAAGGATTACTTATGCATCAATGACGCTTTATTACGGTGAGACCTCTTGTACGCATAATCACTAATTTCGAATACCGCGAGGTTGCAGAATTAGGGATCACAATAGCTTAAGTTTGCCAACAAATTAAACAATTTAATGTTTTTCTGGTACTTTTTGTAATTTTTCACTACGAAAATGATAAAAACTAAATAAATTCGATAATCGTTTGTGAATAATAAAAACCGATAATCGTTTTCAAAAACGATAATCGGAATTCCGATTTCCGTTTGACATCCCTAATAAGAGAGTAGGTAGTGACATTTAATTGATAAGAGCAGACCCTAATGACGTATTGCTAGAAACAAGATGTGCAAAGGTTTTTTTATTTGGAATAACATCAAGTGTAAAGAGCAAGAGCAGTGAGATTAATCTTCAGAGTGATGCGAAGTGTTTTGACAGTTTTTGACAGCAGAACAGATGTGCCAGCAAGGTCAATCATGCTGGAATAAGAAGGAAAAGAACGCAGTCATTTTCATGAGCCAAACATGATTGCCTCAGATTTATCTGGGTTTATGGCCAAACCATGGAGGCAGTGTTGCAGTTCTCTTGAACTTCATTGTAACATAAATTCTGATATAACATGGTTGGATCTTGTCTTTCTGGTATATGGCCACATTAAGCAGCAGTCTGTATTGGCAGGTTGTATTAGTCTTTGATACTGGTATGCTGGTATAATCGATTCCTGAGGGTTAGTTGCTTTGCACAAAACAACCGTGTATTGGTTACAATTTGTACTGTAGTCACAAATTTATGGATGTACATATGGATCAAGATGCTCAGTTTGGTCCATTTTAAGTACCTCAGAAAGGGACTTAATGCATGAGTAGCTAACTTATTGAAGTACAGTTTGCTGAACATTATATAGCTTTTCTTCAATAGAGAAGTTCCTCATAGGTGCTGTATATCCTTTCTAACTGTGTTCCTTTGCAGAGATCTTTCTATGGGAAGCATCTTGTCAATGAAGTCGACCTGGAGATTGTACAGTGCAGCCTGGAAGTGGCAGAAATGTATGTATCAAGACAATTATGTAATACTAAGAACATTGATAAGAACACCAATATAGCTGCTGTCAGACGAGATTTGGTATGAGCACCAGTTTTGTTTATGATGTAGTGATGTTCCAGAAGAAGGTTGCACATTGCCACACTACTGAGTACACACACACAAACAGAACAGGTGCACACATACATGCACACACGCGGCATTCCACACAAAAACAAAAGCCTCTCCATTTCGTCTGAAAATTTGCAGTTATGTAAAACACATACTAAAATGTGCCAGTGTTGCTTCACTGCAGTTGACAATAGCATTCAGAAAGATTATTTTCAGGACGAAAGGCTATTGTGAATATGGCTGTCTAAAAACAAGTAACTTGAAATGTGCAGGAAATAAATACTTCTTGAGCTGCCTGTGGTGGAACAGTAGAGATGTGCAGCGTATCAGTTTGTTCCAGTAGAGTGGACAGAGGAACGAGAAAGTTCCAAGTGCTTGTAAAGATTGGAGAACTATCAGCATATGTTATTCCCATTGGAGCTCGGCATCACCAGTAGCCTTTTTTGGTCTTGTCCTTTGAGGTCTGAAGCACCTCTGTGATGTTTCCCTGAATAGGTGGTATATAAATGTACATTTGTGACTATGAGTTCCTGCTTACGTCAGTGGAATTCTTGAATGGTGGGACAGTATTTACCAGCAAGGCCTGCAAAGCAAAGGCTTTTGAAGTTTTGTCTCCTGGTGTTTTCTGTATGTATTCTGATGTTTTCTGTATGTATTCTTGCATGTGTTAAAATTTTGGTGTTCTGGATATGTATCTGAAAGCAGATTAATTGCATCTGACTACTTTAATCAATCAGCCAATCAAAATTTGTATAGCACCCCTTTAAGATCCATACTCAGATGTGCTTGTAGATAATTTGTTTACCTTGAATCGATGCCTTTTTGATTGACAGGGACATTTCTAAAAATAATTCAGAACCATATATGATGTGTGGCAGTTGTTAAAAGATGTTTCTCTTTGGTTTTAGGAAAATTTGTGAGCTTGAAGAAGAGCAAATGGTGATCTCAAATGCCCGAAAATCTCGCAATACCTCTGAGGTAGGCATTGTCTGCGATAGCCAAATATTTAAATATATTTAAATATATTTAAATACAATCCTGAGAGAAGTAAAGTGGTGTTTTCAGTACAATATACTGGAAGTAAAGTTTGTGAAAGTACAGTAAACATGAATTAATAATTAAAAGGTAAATATGTTTTGTAGTGGTTTGCATTGTTATCTGGTGTCGGTATGAAGTTTTTAGTGACATACATTAAATAATGTAAAGTTCCCATATCGCGAGTGTAGGGAGGCATTTCCTGCTCCTTGGCTCTGGAGCCATCAATGTACAAATCCCAAGATCATGGGGCCAGTGCATGGCAGAACTTACTGTTTACTTCCTACCATATACCGGAATCAAATTCTGTCAACTGAGTGACAGATGCACTTGTCCACAAACAACTTAATAGGATTGTTAATTGGAGTCTGTTCAACGACTGCTAACCCACACTCGGTGCACTAACCGAATAGATGGTTAACCGTGTCGCACTGGCGTACAGTTGCATATTAACTAACAGCTTGCTGTCAGTGAGTGCTTGTTTTTCAAGTGCCATGAATACATGTATGTTGGAATGGACATTCAAACAAGTGTGCTCTGCAGATCACTCGTTAGACTGCTTTGTGGAAAGGCAAGCGGTATACTGCGAATGTGTTCATCAGTGCTGTGTCTGATTTGTTGAAGATTGACATATTATATCCTGTTCTGTTTTGCAAATGTATTTCATAAAAGGTGTATTTTTGTAGTTTGAAGAGCTGATACGTAGGTTATCCCAACAGCAAGCACAGGTATGAAAAGTCAAAATTATCTTATTTTGTAAGTTAAGAAACAACTGTAAGAATTATTTCATGTCAGGAGATATCTGGCTGTAGACTGCAAATTTGCAAATGTTTGGTATATCAGATTGATATAGTAAATCACTTTCTATCACCTTTTACAAATCAACAAAATTTGTGGTAAGCCAAAATTATTATCAGTATACCGCTAAATGTTGCTAAATGTGTTCAATGCTGCTTTAAGTTCTTATAAATGTCAGATTACAATTACAGTGATGTTAAATTTCAGACAGATTGGTAAATTCATATTATATTAATGTAGTTGGAGAAGGTTTTCACGGACAGTCTCCCATAGACATGTAGAGAGTCACCAGTAAAAGACCACGTTTGACACATGTGAATTCCCACACAGAATATGGAGAATGAAATGCTTATAAGCAGAATGAAGCATTCACATTTCACCAGGAAGGTTCACAGAAGAACATTCTGCATTTTGAAGGTTCCCCACTCTCCCAGATCTTCCGGAGGCCAACTAGCAAACTGTGTTGCAAACAGTTAATGCTGACTTGAATGTCACCATAAGTTCACCACGAGAGGCAAATACATGAATGCCTTGTTGCAAGTTGCTTTTGGCTCTTGGACCAACATTGTCCATATGGGCATGACGACAAATGATTCATGTAAATTGTAAATAATTTCTACAGCTGAAATGTTTGCAATTAGAAACCGTGAAGTAATTACTACTCTGTTGTTACTATGACAGAATTAATCGGTAATACTTTGCATTTTATTCATTCTTGTGTAATTTTTTTCTTTACAGGCAGATAAGCAAGCTCGTGAAGCGGAGCAAGCCATACTATGTCTTGGAAAACAACTCCAAGATTTGCAAGGTAATTTTATGTCCACTCTGATAGGTCAGGACTGAATCCCTTCTCTTCTGAATAGCTTTCCCTCTTGGCCTGTCTTCCAGACTCTGGGGCTGTATGGGTCTCGACTTCGTGATCCAATGGATTGCGATTTTGGAATGCGATTTGGCTTAGAAATGACCATTGCTTGGTGCCTCATGCATCACAATAATGGCATTAGAGAAGTTTCTGGATTGGATTGGACTAGACATACATAAAAATTATTACCATCGTGAACTAATGAGGTGTTATTAATTGCGATGATGATTACAGTGAAGTACTTGATGATCGTAGTGATAGAGATATTGATGATAATGATAGAGAGAGTGAGAGATAAAGATGGGATAATTGATGATAATGATGACAGTAGTGACTGATGTACAATTGTATATAGGTAAACTGTGCATCGTGTATTTAATTGCAGAGGAGCGCAGTGCACAGAGGAAGAAGTACAAACCAATCAGTGCAGAAATGAAGGCTACGTTTGCCGAACTCTGCATCTTCTGACTTGACTTTAGGTGTTCGGTTCGAGGTCAGTGAAGTGCACCGTCAGGGCATCGGAAATGGTGGGGTGTCGGAAGTAAAACACGAGCGCGGACTTAGACAAGCAGACCTGTTGATATGTTGTTTCTGTACAACTTCAGTGGATGTAGAAGACTCAAACGTTTATTACTGATCAGATCATGCATGCATTGTGAGGTTATGTGGCTTTCCTAGGAACATCAATGATAGAGTCGAGATCCTTTCAAAGTATGTCCTGTCGCGCCCTCTGGTAGAGGATTCTTGCAGTGCAGGTCCCTGGTTGACATGGACTTTGGTTAAATTTTGGGCTAAATAACTTTATTCAACACTGTTTTTAGCATAAATTTATTGCAAACGTAGCTGCTGAGATCATGAATTGCAAGGAAAGTTCTTCAAATATACACATTGCTTGCTAAAGGCAATTCATTGAGTCTCTCTAACGAAGAAGTACCTAATACCACACAGGCACCTAAGTTCTGCTGCCCAAGTGTAGAAGGCAAGTGAGAGCTGATGAATGATGATAGGCTGGGATACAGGAAGGGCAGTTTAGACTGTGAATTCATGTAGTTGGATCAAACCTTACCGTATGTTTTCAGTTACAGTCAAGCCATTGTATTGTATAAGTAGACTTATGAAGCAACTAATGAAGAATAAAATTACTCTGAGGTGTTTCCAGTGTGAGAACCCCGTGAACAGAGTTGTGTTTAGTATTATTATCCACAGCATATGTCGTAGCATATTCATTGCCAGGTATTTTCACAACCTCAGGAAAGTTAAACAAGCAAATTCTCCAGGTGATGCTTTAACCATTGATGTTGAGGTTGATTTCTCAGTTCAACTTAAAATGTTAATCTTAGGTGGAAAAATTAGTAAATGTGATTAGCACAGTACTGCAGTACATGTACCAAGTCATCAGCTGATCAAGTGCTGGAGTATTTTAATACAGTATGTGTTAAGTATTTTGTCACTGTGTGATAAGTACTTTTTAAGATGGTGCTGAGTTTGATAATTACTTCATCTTGAAAGTTAAATCAGCTGCAACTGGACAGTTTGGGTCATTTGGTCTATACTCAAAAGTAGAAGGCATCTCCCATAAATGTGGATGTATTTCCTTCAAGCATTAGGAGCTGAAGTCACAGCAGCTTGGTTACAGAACTGAGTGACTTCGTAATGTGTTAAGTGGAACGTGACTCAGAGCTGAAGAAGTTCTGAATTTTTCATTGCAGCATGTGGTTCCTTTGCAGTAAAGCTGGCCTTCCTGTGTTTCACTGTCTATTCATGCAAACAAGCTTTTAAGAAAGATCTCGTGAAATAAGCTAAATTGCTGAAAGGCTGTTAAAAACTTGACTGTGTGTGAGTTGTTATCATAGCATGATGGTAATTTTATGAATTTTGTAAATTTTAGTGTTTTGTATAGGTGCTTAAGTTGTGACATAAACCTTTGTGTGAAATAGGCGCTTCATTTTGTATATCTGTTGGCTCCTTGTTGTACATGAGCAAACAACAGACAGCTTTTAGTTATCCTATTCAAAGTTTTTTAAATCGATTTTACGATTACGGTTTAACCTTATATAGTTCAGCCTGGTCTCTTGAAAACCGACTCCTCTTTTAAAATCCAGATAACTGCTAAAGCGTTCTCTGAATTGCTCTGTAATTGAAAGATAATTATGTTAATGAATGCATATTTCTGTACAGGAAATTGAAACCTGAATGACACCACACTTTCTAGCTCTTCTTTCTATTGCTTTATAATGTTTCACCATGTCCCATGTTTGTACCATCCATTTGTATTATGCAAAGTTGTGGGAAATTTCTTTCATGTATGCAGGGTGCATATGTAGGGTGCTGTCTCTTTACCAAACGGTTGCTTTCACATGTAGTTGCAAGCTTTTACAATAACAGAGATATCTGTTATATTGTAACTATCTTACACTAGTCGTTGTGCAATCTCAGGACCAGTGTCTGTAATTTGTGCTTTTACTTGGAATTAGGTATTATTCCAAGACCCGTACTACAGGTAATCTTGGTCTAGATGTCTGTGGGTGTTACCAAGTCTATGGCCTTACTGGATTTTTACACAGGTTTTTATTAGAATTTTACAAACTCGTTACGAATTCAAAATCAAGCAGTGACTGCAACTGTAGTTGTACTTGATATAGCTATAATGTGTGTTGTATTTTGCCTGGTACAAGTATAAGCGGTGCCATGCACACTCCTGTGTGATTAGCCTTTGCTATAAAAGCCTGAACTTTTCAGTGGTACATACTGGATAACGTTTTATCATTGGAGTGAGTGTTGTGCTTTCATTTTGAGGGGGTTGAACTCTTGGTGTTTAGGCTAGAACACCGTAGAAGTCTAAAGTGTTGCTTACCTTGTTTTCCCATGTTTTATGATTACGGTTTAACTGTCTCTACTTCAGCCTGGTCTCATGAAAACCGACTCCATTCATCCATGACGGAGCCTTTGCCTTTGATGATCAATAATCTCACGTTGCCAATTTCTGTTGCTTTCACTTTAGATAACAGATTTAAGAGTTCTTTGCTCTGATTTCATATAATGATTTGTGCAGTTGTCTGTAAACAGTGAATTCTGTGTAATTCTGCATATTTATGCTTTCCAAAGTTACCATACCCTCAAACTTATATCTTAATACACTGCTAGTTGGCTAAAACAGCGGTTCCCAAACTTCTCTGGGTCGCGACCCACTTCTGAATATCTTGGCAGTCGCGGCACCCACTGTGTAAAATTAAGCATTTTGTACTAAAATTTGCTTCGTAAATTGATATCGAAATATGCGGATTTACGCACAGCGCTTAGAAATTTAAGCATTAAAAGGAAACTTAGGTAAAAACAGTTCACAGTTTATTGAAATCCAGCTAATTATAGCCCAGTCATAGTCAAATGTTGTTGCTGCAAAAAAATAAATGTTTCTTGAAAAAATTTGGCGACCCACTTGCCAGAGCTTCACGACCCACTTTTGGGTTGCGACCAACAGTTTGGGAAACGCTGGGCTAATACACAACCTCTGCCTCTTTTCATAGACCCGAGTACTTGCTTAGTTTGTTCCACTAGCTTCCTATTAATGAGTTCATATTATAATTGAGTTCAAGCTGATTATGTCTTTTGGGCAAATGTCATTGCATTCTTGCAGTCTACTACCAATGCAACTCGATATGGCTATCTCCAGTTCCATGTTAATCCCTCCACTTCCTTGACCATGGTCTGTGTGCTTCAGGTCCTCTTTGAATGGTGTAGGTTGGGCCTTTGATCCAACTTTAGAACCATCCTCCTTACTCTTTCTTACGTCTTGTTGCATCAGACTCACTTCCTGTGAATAGACTCTTAAAATGTTTTTCACCTTGGGATCGTCCATAAAGGACGTCGGCAAAATTTGACCCACTTTGGACCCCTCCCTCCCCCATGTCCGCATTTGACCTTGCCCTCCCTCCCTCCCCCTTTGCGGATGTCCGCACGCCTAAGCCAATTTTTAATGTTGTCGTCATTATTTTTACAATTATTCCACAGTTCCTGTGCATGTTTAAGTGACAGTTCAGGTTTCATATAGGAGGATGTGCAGTAATAAAAGCCTCTTTAAAGTTGCAGTAAAGGTTATACCATGCACGAAGTTTTAGGCAATCACTTCACTGACCTTTTCGTCTTTCGGGTAAGGCAGAAACAAGGTGGTGTTTAAAAAATTAAAAAGTGTAGATGCGGACGTCTGTACTGGTCATAACCCTCCCTCCCCATTGTCCGCATTTGTCCGCCTTTCGGTGATCCCTCCCTTCCCCCCTCATTCCGGACGTCCTTTATGGATGACCCCCTTGCAGTTTTATCCAGGAGCTGTAAATGTTTAAGTGTTGTTTTTCCTTCTTGGTGTTAGGATTTCCCTCTTGGCTTTCGACCAGATTTACCCTGTAATTTGGCATGCACACAAATTGATAATAGCGACCATCAGTGCCAGCCTTAGGATATTTCGGGCCCTGTGCAGAGTATAACGTAAGGCTCCCCCCATGACACAAGTCAAATTGTCTTTCATTGTTACTATTATTAGGGTGTGTTGTTCATGTTAATTTCCTGTGACATTTTCAGGCCACCCTAAGTTGCGGGCCCCATGCGACCGCACGGTTCGCACGCCCCTAAGGCTGGTGCTGCGACCATCATCTGATGCCTTGGAGACAATATTTACTGTGGCACTATAGAAGTTCTTCGATTAGTATTTAAACTAAATATTGTAAGTTTAATGGCAACTTGTCATGCCAGTTTAAACGTTAGAAGGACATTTCAAATAGTTGTATCGTCATATACCTACATGCCATGGTGGTCTCTTCAGTTATCACGTTTAATCTCGATTGTGGTTTCAAGCCTGTGATGCTGTTTATCAGCTCTGTATAATCTGTTTACACACATGGGCTTCTCTGTCTCCAGGCCATAGAATTTACTACTGGAGTGATCTGAGAAGTAAACATCAAGCCCTGAGATGCCCTAGTCCCGTGTCCAGTAGGCCCTTGGGATTCGTGGACTGCCAGCTCAAGGGCCTAAGAAAATGAGTGGCTCCCCTAAGTCCCTTTATATTCATGATTTAGACTTGCACTGTATAGAAGTATGAGTCTTTTGATCTGAAGTAAGAGTCTTGTTCTTAAGAGTCGCTCAAAATCTTGAAAGTTAGATCAGTTATGGATTATCTACCTTGTTTCATAAGCCTGAATTCTGATCATATTGCTTTAGTTACTCATCTTCTGATCTTGTGTTATTGAGCACACTGAGAACAATTTCTGAAGATCCATGGCTTTTGTTAACCTGCATTAGGATTTTCATGTGAAACAACATTCTACCAGTCCATGGGTTGAACTCTTGAGTTGATTTCTGCATTTCTGTATTACATCCGGATAGTAATTGTATGTGATAATTCTAACATTGATAACAATTACTGTTATTATGTTTAGAGTTTTGTTCTTAAGAGTAACCGGTAGCTCAAAATCTTGAAAGTTAGATCATGGGTAATCTACCTTGTTTCATAAGCCTGAATTCTGATCCTGCTACTTTATTTTACTCAAACCTTCTGATCTTGTGGTCTTGTTTTACTGAGCACGCTGAGAGCGATTTCTTTAGGTCCAGTGGAAATGTGGCTTTTGGTAACCTGCATTAGGATTTTCATGTGAAACGAAACAATTAACGTTCTACTAAGGAATCCATGGGTTGAACTCTTGAGTTGATTCTGCATTTTGTATTACATCCAGAGAGTAATCGTATGTGATAATTGTAACAGTGATAACAATAACAGTTATTATATTTAAAGTGTAAAAAGTAAATCAACATTGGGCTTTGTCAGTTGATTTTACAGCTTTCACAAGAAACTCTGAGAATCGAAATGATTATCCGAAGGCACTATCAAATAATGTTTGTCTATATTGTGAAGACCTACATTACCTGTCTCACATCTTGCACATTACGATAAAGGTTCAGTTGAAGTTTCGAGATTACATTACATGACATTAGGTGAAATTTGATTAGGAGTCGTAACCATGTAGCCTAGTATTAGTTTTAATTCATACATGACTTGGCTAGTTGGCTGTAATTCTCTTGCTTGTTTTGCACCTAGTCTTGCATGTGATTGTACATGTAATTCTGCTGATAATTACACTTCTTTCTACCAGGCATTGGGCTTCATCAGGTACAGGTTTCCAGCAGCAACTAATGCAAGCATCAAATTAATTGCAAATGGTATGTATTGTATTCGAAGCGCTCCCAGTGCGAGATACCCGAGAGAGAAACTGTTTTAAGATGGAGACGGAAGAAGAACAACTACCAGAGAGAATGGAGGAGTGAACAAGGGGAGGAGGTCCATTCCAAAGGGAGGGACCAATGGAAGCAAAGGATCTGGATTGAGCCATTGTAGTCCTGACACTGGTAACCAGGAGGTCAAGGCGGTCAGAAGAACGGAGGGTGGAGAATTAAGTCGCTTTGTAAATACTTTGGAGCAAGACTCTGTTGAGCCTTAAAGACAAGGATAAGGACTTTGAATTGAATACGGGCAGAGCGAGGGAACCAATGAAGTTGTTAAACCATGAACGTGGAGATGTAAGAGAACCGAGGAAGGCGGGCAATCAGTCTAGCAGTAGCATTGAGTACGGAGCATTATACAGTGGCCCTGTAGACATTCTTAGATTAGTATGTAGTACCGTTAATACACGGCATTACACGCGTTTGGTAAGGTATATGGTATACGCATAAGTGCTTTTGCGTTAAGTTCGACATTGGGTGCTCTGGCAAGCTGGCAGCCACAAGATGTCGTTATACTGCAATAGTATAGTACTAGATGTTTCGTTACATTCGGTGACCAACAGCTTCGTTTGAACGGTAATACAGTATATGACCACCGTAGGCCCGGTTCTTCTACAACTTCATTGCGTAAGCAATGCGTAGGCCTGGCCAGAGGTGACTAAGTTCATAGCCAATTGCATCGCAATAATATTGTAAGTGGTTGCCGCTTATAACAAAGATTGTGAATTTTGGCTTATAAGAGGGCGTTAGAAATTAGTAATCGTAATTGTAATCTCCAAACTTCTAAAGCGCCACTCGAAGGCCAAGCGCAGGGCACCAGCCTACTCACGAGCGCTACGTCAAATCAGAGGGTGTTTCCAGAGAGTAATCCAAGAGCAGTCCGAGCCCAGTTTCCAGAAGGCCAAATCAAATCAGAGGGTTTTCCACAGAGTAGTCCAAAATTAAGAGTTCCGAATCCGATTTCCAGCGTAGGGGTCCAGATCAAGAGAGGAGGCAGAGCAGCTGTCAAGGCGGGTGTCGTTTTGGGCGATAATAATTGGAAGGCGGAGGTTCAATGATAACGATCAAATCACAAACACGTGTAAGGTAAAGACTAAGATTTTAAAATCCGTGTAAGGTAAGTTCAACGGCCCTGGCAGCCACAAGATCTCGCTGAACACTGGGTAATGTAATGGTAATAGTTCACAGAATAGCGTACCAGAGGACTGATCAGCAGCTTCAAAACGGAATCAATAGTTGGATGCAGAGGCTGGAGACGACGGTATAGCCGTATACGCGGTTTTACAGCGTGAATTCGCCTCACAAAATATTTTTAGTATACTCACCTCTGGACAGAGTGTACTGATGCTGCACTTTGATATAAAGCACTGTTCCAGGTAAATCAAACTCAGTCTATCCTGCAATTTCTACCCTGATCCGCTCTTGTTTCAGGTATGAACGAGAAACCTGTAATCCTATTGCATACTTTACTTACTTTCTTGGTATAATGCAACACCGAAAGAGTTACGTCACAGAGTGTTGAATCCTTTCCCATGACATTTTATCCGACTGTGCCGTACGAGGAGGACGTGTTTCAGCTGATGGCGTACGAAAACCTTGTTGATTTAAGTTTAGGCTTCAAACTCAACTAAGGCATTATAATATATAGTACCATTTGACTGAATATTGGAAAATTCAGCAACCACTATGCGATCTTGGATATGTTATTAAGATCGCGTACTGCGTAGGGCCGACACCCTCGTGTGCGCGCCTTATACGAATAAGTATGTAAGTTAAGATGTTTGGTTGTATAACAGATTTAATTAAAATTAGTGCGGAGATAATATCTGCTAGAAGGGGCGGCGTGACAGCGTGATTTCTCTGTGATTTGTAAAGCCATCGGGTCGGTGCATTAGGATTCCTTGTACCGAAAAGGTTTTGTACTGACGAATTTGTTATTCATTTAATGAGAGGATTTATGTACAGATTCAGGAGTGTTCCCAGTCTAGCAAACGATCGGCCTTCCAACCTAACAAGTACTTTTAACACCTCTGACAAGTGGTAGATGAAAAGGGATGTCTTTCCAGATAGATAATCCAGTGGCAGAAATGACACAGAACTGCATTGTTCATGTGCGCATGAAAGGGGCAACCATTTCACTGTGGCACATGGATCATTAGTTATTTGAAAATTTATACCCACCTCTGGACAGCGTGTACTGATGCTGCGATTGTCTGTCCACAGTTGCAAGATGCTGACCATGAGAATAGATTGTCCAATTCGAATTTACACTTAATGTAAAACTAAATACAGAAGAAGACCATTCTGGGTGATGGTCCTCCAGCTGAAAAGCACAACTTCAGTGTTGTGAGTTTCTTGGTTACTTTGAAATTATGTTCACATAGTATCGGTCAGTAGATGACACTCTAAGTTTCGTTGTTAAAAAATGCTTTCAGCACTTGGCATTTGAAAGAATCCTTCAGATTTCTGAGCCAAATTGACAGAAATATGTTGATAAACTGTAACGTAACGTTGTATGATATTGCTGACAGTTCGCCGTACTACAACCGTTTGAAAAACATGTCTCTGTGTGTGCATCTAAAATTTTTTACCTGTGTAGTTCTTATTACTAAACATTCTGCTCTCTATGTACTCAACATTCATGATAGTTTATAAATTAACTTGTGTAACGACTAGAGCTGCTCATGGGCACAAAGTTGGTGTTTTATCGTTATGTAGGTAATTATTGATAATTTTGCTTGTCAAGGCGAGTATTTATAATATTTGCTGCTATTTTGTTTCTAAGTGAGATGAATACACCAAGGATACGCCGACTCCGATCACTGTCGCTTTCGATTGATCTGCGATGCTCGAGATCAAGTGATGAACTAGCTGAAGCTTGCCCAGAGCCCAAGTTTCACAGTCTGGTGCTGAAGTCGGTCCGGTTTGCAGAGCGTAATCGAAACTATTCCGTCAACTGCATTGATAACTTCAGCAGTGTATATGCCCATGAAGTATCAGATTTTGCAAGGATTGGTTTCGTTGAAGCAGAGCACTTCCAGTTTGCGATCCTCCCAGTCGACTGTAAACTTAAGGTGTTCTCTTATCTTACTGCACAGGAGCGTGGACGAGCAACAATGGTGTGCTCAGAATGGTATCGTCTGATGATGAGCACAAATCTCTGGGAGCATATTGACCTAACATCCTTCAAATTCAGCTGTTTAATGTCTCGTCTGCACCGCGAATGTACACTGCTGTGCTATGATGCTTACCGCCGTCGTGTAACAAAATTTCTGCAATTTCTTCTGCGTGTAAAACCGTCTATTAAATCTGTAAGGTTTGCCCTTGATGTTGGTGACTCGGGTGATGGTTGGGGTGAAATACTTCAGGAACTGATTCGTGTCTGCCGATGCAAAGAGCTCAGCGTGGCAGACTTGAATTGGACGGAGACCCCGCTCAAGAAACCATTTGTCCTGCCAAGCACAAGTGTTACTTGGTCGCACAGTGATTACAAAGAACTCACCTTTCGTCGCAGACATCGCCAGAGACATTTCATTCGATTCTTTGATCTGTTCACTGCATGTGCCCCAAACGTTGTTAGCCTTAGGCTCCCGTTTGATTGGTCCGAAAGATCTCAGCGAGCATTTGAGCGACTGCACGAGCTGCGAGTGCTTACGCTTACCCGGTACTTCAACTATGCTCACGTTAAACCGGATGCATTTTACCAGCTGTTTTATGCAGCCAAGAACCTGCGTCGCCTGACGCTTGAGATCTGGACGGAGAGTTATGGAGGCTTCTATTTATATCGTCTGCATTCTGCTTCCCTCGAGTACCTGGACATTTCGTCATGTCGTGGGGTGTACCTTGCGGAGATGTCTGTTCCAAACTTGGAGGTGTTCCGAGTGAGTCGTCATCCACAGAACCTGCAGCTGCCGCTTCTAGATACCGAAGAAGTCGAGATGCCATGTATGTACAATATACTTGCTCAGGGGGCGCCAAAGTTGCTATATTTAAATGATCACTTCCTGATGTCTGGATGGCATGAAAGCACATATGAAGAACTAGAGAATGTTCTGAAAGGCATTTGTTCCTGTCGTTTTCACAAGTCGAACATCGAGCACTGATGCATTTTATTCTTAGATCAGTTGGTTATTTAGAAGACTTGTGGTCTTTGTATGTTTCTGAACGTTTTCATAAATCTGTGCGCAACTTGTGTCAAAAGTTACGTGAATATGACAACCCAGTAACAGTATACGTCCTTCATAATCGACGTTTGCATCTTAGTTTCTGATGTGGTTGATTACTAGTTTTTGATGCAGATGGTTTTACTGTAGTTTGTGCTTGGTTTTTGCTATCTTATTACAGTATCGTTTAATGTTCAACATCTTGTCATGTCTATTATTGTTTAGAGTGACAATATGATAAATCTATGGCTTGCCTAATATAAGTCTGTTAAATCTGTATTTTTTAGTTGTTTCTTGATCATTTACCTACTGATGTCGGATGACCTTCATAGCTTTTCGTGGCTTCTTGTGTTATGATTCTGTTGTGATCTTGTCTTACTTCCAGTCTTGATGTTTAAATTTATGAAGTTTATAATTAGAAGCTAGCTGACCTTGTAATCTACTGCATTAGCAGCAGTATTCTAATGAATTACCAGGTTAAACATTTTTCCTTTAAAAAAAAGTGCCTTCGGTTTTCAAGTTAAGTTTTATAGCAATACAGTGTTTGTTGCACATTACTGACCATGCACAAGGAAATTCGATCTGAGTTTGAAATTTGGTTTAATAATGCATAGGATTAGGTTGGATGACTTGGATGTGCTGATTACTTTGGTAAAACTGCCCTTTTTTCATAAATAGTAAAATGTTTGCAAACTGTTTAATTTGTGTATTTCTGCATGAATACTTCAGGAAAATCACGAGTTAAATTTTAATATAGTAAGGCTCTGTTGTGTAAATTAAGTAAATTCCTTGTGTGCAAAATTTCTTATATGTCCTGAAGCTTAACATTAGATCATTTGAGCGATATATTTTACTATTTTTAGCTTAAACACTTTCTTTGTGCCTTCGTTTCATATCGATATTTAAGGCCAGATTTTCTTGTGCGCAGTCTCATTTGCACCCAGACCAAATTACTCAGGATGCCATCATGTTTGGGTGTATAAGAATTTTTAGAACTATTATGCAGTGTTGTAGTTGCGATATTAAATTATATGAAGTGACATATAAAAACAGTTTGTATGTGTTTCCTAGTTGGTTGTAAACTGGTGGGTAGCTGTTATGCATGTTTGTTTTATTTTGGTTTCCAAGTACTGTGGAAAGACCGTATAGATCCTTCAGTTGAAAATGATGTTGCTCAGCTGATATAGCGTAGCTATGACCGGTGAAGACGTGAAGCTTTTTACAGATTTTGTTGTACTTATTCTTGAAGATGTTCTGATCGATGTTGCATAATAGATGCTGAAATTATTGTTGATAATTTGTCGTGTGACAGAAATTCGTATGTCTGCTGGCTCGAAATTGCATCTGATTGATTTTGCCTGTTGGACACAAGGGTATACAAATTCCTTGTGTGCAGTTAATCAGCACTGAATCAACTCTAGTCCTCATCGGCCATGATTGTTGACTTCAAGACTGTTTCTGCAGAAATCTAGCACAGCCGTTGAACAATTAAGTTCTTTCATGATGTGTCGTAGAGCATGACAGATAGTTGCCAGTTTTACATATTGATATTGAAATGCTAGACACTGCAGTGTAAGTTGTGGAAATATACATTTCCACCATGGTGCGATTAATTATTGTCGGCTTGCCATGTGGCTCTTTACGCTTTTGTTTAATTGCCTTAAAAGTGGAAAATTTGGCTTTCTTAGGAACTCATTGTGATATATTATTGTAGTATATACAGTTTCGTAATTGTCAAGCTTTAGGACTGGGGGTGTAGATTGGCGGTTTTAATGTGGTTTGCGAGTAGAAAACTGAAATTGATTTGTAATTGTTCTGCCTGTGTATGTTTCGTGGCCAAATCATCCTTTTGTTCTTGTAACAATGAGTTGATTGGTTATTACCATTATGGACTTACGTGGTAAATAACATGTTTTGGCAGTGTTTCACTGATCACTGAATTGATTCATTGTACGTTTTACATGGATTTATCACAAGTTCTTGTTGTTTTTTCATTCCCATGTGTGTAAATGGTTTCTAACTTTAAAATTCATCACTAGTGTTACACATTTTATATTAAACTTGTCTTCAACGTATTAAAGATGCTGATAAACAGAAGGCATTCAAGCATCGGACGATGCAGTTACATTTAGCATTTTTGGGACATTTAATGACGAGGAGACAGTTTTCATGCTGTGGTGTCCTTTGGAGTGTAGGAATTGCTCGAGGTCCCTACACAGTAACCTGTTTCAGGGAGGCTTGAACCCTCGCTGGTCACGTGGCCGTGATTGTCCACACAGCCGTTGGGCTGGGAGCGCTACTGAGTAGATAATCTTGAAGGGGCGATATATAAAACCAATGTAATAAATAAATAAAGATAACTATGCTATAGGATGGGGTACTTCTGATGCTGATGCGTCTGGCAAAGGGGCTGTGTGTGAATTCAATACAGTACAGCTGTCTGACTGAAGTTTGCGTTTAATGTACAGGCTATACTGAAATAACTGTGCCAAATGTTTATGCAGACTTCGCCTGTGGGTGTATCCCTCTGCCCCACACTGTATTCGTCCGTATCTGGGTGACTCCTACCTCTTGCTCTTTGTCTTTAGCGAATGACCCTTTTTTTGGTATATTGAGTTCAAGGACATCTGGTCTCAGGACATAAGACTGGTCAACTTAATATGTTTTGTCTGCCTACATTAGCAGTATATATCAGTTTCTCATTTACATGTAGCTTGATATTTTATAATTCGTGACTTGCACGAAACAAAAAGCGAACAATCAACTTTATCCATTGTACACCTTAATGTATGTCGGCTTTAACATATGTCCATGTCATGCATATGCAAAGAAATCAACTGGTGAAGGAGTCAGAAGTATGTTTAATCCTGCAAGACAGTGACTCAACACTTTACCTTATGTAAGACACCAACAGAAGAAGCCAATGAATGTGGAAGAAGGCTTCAAACATGTTTATATATGTATATATATATTACATGGATTTTTATTATATGTATATACTTGTATGTGTGTTTATATGTTTATACATATAATGTACACCAGAAACGTGTGGTATGATGCAGTCTCTGGTAACCATTTCAAGAACAGCCTTATAACAAGGTAGTATTATGCGTGTATTTTCAGCGGGTAAATTTGTTTGGGTCCCTGTCCTGGACCATGTTGTGTAAGAGTTCGTGTTATAATAAAGCATATTATAACAAGTTGTTTTGCTTGTGTACCAGTATGCATATGCGAGTGTTTGAATATTTTTCTGCCTTGTTCGATATTCTGATTCTGTTCCTTTACACTCTGCTAAGTTTACAATCTCTAGTTCTACATAAAGCCAAAAGAAACCACAGTTTTACAACGGACTTAGATGGTGAAGAATATCAGTTGAGAACAAATGATTAAGACGTATCGAAAACTGAACTCTTTACGAGTTTTTACGCAGATCAAACTCTATTGTCACCAGGCTTCATTTGTTCACTCAGTATATTTACTTGAAGCTTTTGATAACTTCTGTGTAAAGGTTACTTGCCATCATCCATTAGTGTTTTTCTGCTATCTGTCTGGACATCGTACATGAAGTGATGAGACGGCAGTTGTAGAAGAGACTGGGTCGAGAGGTGCTTGGTTGTTGCATAGTGTTTTGTAATACTTGTCCACGTTGTAGCAAGCAGTCAAGGACATAACTTTGCCCCCAAAACATGGTGGTGACCAATCCCCTAATCAAGTATCAACTGCAACAAGATGGATGACGTCACCAATTTATGCAACATGAAACAATAGGTAAGCTATCGTGAAGCATTGCGATAGTTCAGTGTGCAAGAATAAACGCCCATTAATTGTCGTTGCTTGAACTTGCTTCAAACCAAAATAATGTTGTCATGTCAAAGTGGTGTTGACTGTCACCATACCATCACATAGACAAGTGGAGGTGACCAGACACCACCGTCACAACGCAAAGTTAAGCCTATGCAAGCAGTACACCGTACACAGGGTGCGTTTGTTCTTCTGTTTCTCAGGAAACAACTTATGAAATGATGCTTACTATCAGGCTACTATTCTGCAATCTTGTGAGCCAGTTCTTGGCCAGGGAATAGGAAGGATTACAATTAGCAGGATTGCTCTTGCAGTTGGGGATAAATGTAATCCATGTCTAGTAATTTTCATTTATATGTGCATATATCTGGACATTGTATAGAGCACGTTTTGTGTACCTCAATAGCGCTTTGCTCGCTTGCCCAAGTATTGTGTAAAAGTTCTTTGAGAATGACAAGTTTGATGCTGAGTTACCTAGTAACCTAGTTACCTGGCATTTACGATAAATTAGTGTTAAATGTTTTTTTTATATTTTTGGCTTCTACGTTTATAGTGCTGGTATTTTTACCAGAGGCAGAAACGATACTTAGAAGAGGAAAAGTTAAGGGTAGAAATTTTATCTCTTTAGAATCAGACCATTTCTCTGAGGTAACTGAGAGGAATGGAAGTGTGGCATTGGACAAAGATGGAAAAGGAAGTGAGCCTTGTGTAGGCTACATACCTGCATACCACTAGATTTGAGACACATTCCCTTCCCACAGTATTAATTTGGCCTAGATTTGAAATATCAGTTGGGATAAACACAAGTTTATTATTATTATTAATGGTAGTAGTAGGCCTATATTTGTACCAAGTATCCAAAGACAATAATTTTATGGAAAGCTGTTATGCTGAATAGCCATATAACTTGTATAGTTTTATATAGCATTATTAAGAATGCTATTTTGCTGAATTTGTCTGTTAGACCAGAAATAGAGTTCCCTATGGGAGACTAAATTTCGAATGGTAGGTGGCATTTTTTGCAATAAAGTATCATTGTCTTATCAATTGTTATTACTGTTTGTTTCTGTTGTCTTAATCTAATTTTTGGCATAATTTTCCACATTATTGGCTTAAAATGTGTTTTATACATTTCTAGACTGCAGTATGGTCATATTTGATTTGGCTGTTGAGCATTTTCTGATACACGTAGAATTACGTCTTGCAGTGCTTCGTGTCGTATGGTATCTGCACTTTTATGACAGTTACTATAATTTCTGTTTTATGCATCATGTTGTTTGTATACATATAATTTTATTTCTGTGCAGAACCCATTAACTTTTACAATTGACAGTTAGTTGCAAGTAGTGATGTAGCTTTTCCTGAAAAATATTTTGCGGGAAATTGTCCGGAAATTTTCCAGAAATTTTCCGGAAATTTTCCGTAGATCCGGAAAAATACATTTAACTCATAATGTCCAATTTTCCGCATCAGAAATTTCCGCATTATTATTATTTTCGCATGTTTATTATAAGACAACACTAGAAAATTTCTGTTTTTTAAAGTTATTTTATTTACAGTATTTCTGTCAATGCAGGCAACATTCACCTTGAAAGAATTAAAATAAACGTTAAACCCTACATTAGCGTTTCAGACTAGAGTAGCCTAGTTCAAACTAGTTGTAACCTGTATGTCTGCAGTCTGCTCTGTTGCAGGAAATGTTTAAAAGAATTAAAATAAACATGAAACAATCTACCAATTGCTGTGTTTTCTCATATTTTCATAACTAAAAAGTATTAAGGAGACTAAATCATAAAAAATATTTTCTCTAAATTAACAGTCAAGGCTTGCGAAAACTGAATAGTAAGCACTAACAATGCTATCTATTGAATAAACATACAAGTTATATCTACATAAGATAGCTTAGAGTGAGTGATGTTAAAACATTATGATGAATTTAAATTCTTATTCAGTAATATTATACTGATGGAAAAATATGGAAAATTTTCCGGAAAAATACACCGGAAATTTTCCGAAATTTTCCGGAAAAATATGAAATTTTCCGGACAATTTTTCCGCCTCACAACACTAGTTGCAAGTTACAATTAACAGTTTATTAAACCTTGTAAGCAGTAGCAGATGTATGATCAATAGTTGACAAGTTTCAATTTTTCATTTTTATAGACTACGGTGGAGTCCAGTGTCTGAATTACGTATAAGCCGACCAAGCCATGGCGTAGGGCCTTGCATTGCCAGAGGCCTAAATTCTGAAGGAAACATACACTGTATGCGAACAGCAGACTGTAGCATGTAAGACTACAACCACCAAGAATACTTTTACAAGGCAATAGTTTTTTTATGTCAATAGCCTGTCCTGAAGATGTTGATCTAAGGCAAGAATACTTTTACAAGGCAATAGTTTTTTCATGTCAAAAGCCTATCCTGAAGACGTTGAGCTAAGGCAATAGTTTTTGATGACGAGGATTAAACCTATTCCATACTTGCGTTAAGACAGGTAAAAGTAGTTTAAGCTTTCTAGACTTGTATCAGCTGGCTTTCCTAAACATTATAAATTTTTTGGCCTAATGTTCACAAACTGTTTGGCAGAAAGGTCATTTTCCCAGTTGAGAAGAATCTTTCAACTTATGATGTAGTTTACAATCCGTAAATCATGATGAAAAAGTGTTAACAGTTAACACTACAGCTATAAACCTGCTAAACAGACATGATAATGGCATTTAAATGCCATTAACTATTACAGGCAGTGTTGATAGGGCCTACATAATTCTTATAAATTTTGCCTCCATTTAGGCCTACTCTTACTGTTATTAGTTATTTTTCTACTGCTACTAAAATAATTATTTTAATTACCGTATATCACCTCCAATAATAATTTATCGAAATGTTGGCCTAAAAGGTGATATGCTGCCAGTTTTTGTGTCCAGGCAGAAGTGAGGCCAGGGCCTCTCAAACTTCACTGGATTAGGGCTTCGCAGTCTAAATCCGGCACTGCAAGTGGTGGAGTCAAATGAGGACGGTAATTCGAAATAGAAATTCTGACAGCTCAAAATCTTTATGGAAATTGTGTTTTCCATGCTGCTTGCCAGAGACATGCAGCAGTCCTAGCACTCCACGATTTGTCTACTACGTTTCACCATATTGAATTATATTAGGCCAAATAGCTATTCTACTCAAGATCTAGGAACTGTTGTGTCCAGTAGGTCTACTTTCGAAAGTACTGTTTTATTGGTCACCTGTTTATTCTTTACACCTCCCCACCCTCGATCTGCCGAAGCATTTCCTCATTCTTTGTTGATCTTCGTGTACCTGATGTAGGCCCTATGCTGATGACACATGTGCAACTCTACAAGTCTTTCCCCTCGCTTCCTTTCAGACAAAAGCGCTAAACGATTCACATTGCACAAAGCGACAACCTTCAAACCCCTTTCTCGTAATTGGCCTCCGTAACAACTTTAGAAGCGAACTACTTGTAAGTTGTAACCCATCATCCAGACCTTTCTTCAACAGACCTCACTTAACCAGAGCCTTGTCGCTAGTCCCACGAGTCTCAGAATCATTTTCAATAAAACTTTACGTTAACTTGACTGTTAACATTTAACACTGTAACATTTAACATTGACTTAACATTTAACACTACTTGTAAGTTGTAACCCATCATCCAGACCTTTCTTCAACAGACCTCACTTAACCAGAGCCTTGTCGCCAGTCCCACGAGTCTCAGAATCATTTTCAATAAAACTTTACGTGCCCTTTGCCATCACTGAGCACACACTTGCTACGTGCATCTTCGTGGCTTCGTCAACTTCGCATTCAAGCGCAATTGCGCTCCAAACTCGACTACTGCAATGAATTCCGCTTCTACAACATTGCATGACTCATTTAAGATAACAATTATGTCTACAAAAAACACGCGCACCTGTCCGTCCTGTCCAAAACTTTCAAATACCACCACATAACCCCACGCGTTTCTCAAAGCGTGCACTTCTCGATATGGTCTTCGGCCAGTGTTTAATCTAGACACCTTTTGGGGGGAATTTCCCCCCAGGATTTATGTTTCCCCAGAGGCCAGCAATATTTTAATGTAGACACCTTTTTGGGGTGGGGGAAATCCCCCCCAGGATACATGTTGCGCTCCCCCCAGAGACGAGTAAACGAGTAATATAAGAATAAAATAACAGAAAAAGATATATGAAAGTTTTTGAGAGATGAATTCCTAAAAAAGGTCGTCAAAGTTTTTGTTGTGGAAAAAAGTCAAGTGGGATGAATTACTAACAAAGTCATAAACTTTATTGAAGATGAAATTTCCCAAACATGTGTGGACGTTGGAACACGGCAACAAATTTCCCAAAAAAGGTCGCCTTTGTTGGTCCCCCCCAACAAACCTTGTTTCCCCCCTCAGACAAGGGGGACTAGATTAAACACTGGTCTTCGGCGCATCCACAAAATAATTTTCTGTTAGCCTATATAACTGCTCTTCAAACCTCTCAACCCAGTCCTTACATTAACGATATCATTCACTTTCCAACCGCCGAGACCTACTCGTTATTCATCAAACCTCTATATACAGCTCAAGCTGCCTCTCAAATTCTGCTAACCACACCGATCCTTAATCAGGGTCGTCCCGAATCCCCGCAACTCATCTCAGTTGCTATAGTTGACAACTTGGCAGAGTAGAACCGCTCCCATTCGCCCAGATATAAGAGTTTGCGGCAGATGACAAAACATGTCGAATAAGTATAACTCACCGTGAAAATCATGTACAGTGATAAAGAGGAAAATATGTATATCAAACTATTCAAACAGCTTGCCAATTTATTCCCAAACTGTTTTAAGCATGTGAGAGATGTAAACGAGTTTGCTGCAGATGACAAAACCTGTCTAAAAAGTCCAAATCATGTACAGTGAAAAAGAGGAAAACGATAAAGAGGAAAACACATCCAATGATTTAAACCAGTCTAAAAACCAGTCTAAAAAGTCCAAATCATGTACAGTGAAAAAGAGGAAAACGATAGAGGAAAACACATCCAATGATTTAAACCAGCTTGCCAATTTAAGCTTATCCCAGAACTTTTTATTAAACAGTTTTGTTTTAAACGTGAGACAGACAGAGAGAGAGAAAGAGAGAGAGACAGACAGACAGACAGAGAGAGAGACAGACAGACAGAGAGAGAGAGCTGTTAGTGGTTTCTATAAACTTCTGTTCTGATTGCTTTTTTTTGAAGATATAAAGGTTTCGTATGACAATCGTTAGTCAGACGTTTCATTCGTCGATGACTTTCCTAAGCGTGATACAGCCTACAACCAAGAACAAACAGCAGCTAACAATCATTTACAACTGAACATACTTGGTAAAAAAACAGCTTAGTAAAATGCCTTACAGTAACCAAAATGCAAACGCTGTTCATATGGTGCATCTCAGCCGAATGACTACCCTCTGGTGGGTGATCATTCACTCACCTCTTCAGAGATACTCCTCCTTCTTTGGAGTTTCTCTAAGGCAGTGGTTCCCAAACATTTTGTACTATGGGCCAAAAAAGCCATTGTTTAACTCCTGGCGAGCCATGCATCTTTATTTTTAAAATGTTTCCATAGAAGAATAAAAATTATAAAATTAACTAAAAGCTCTTCAAATATCAAAACAAAATCATGTTGCTACTGAAATATTTCAACTTAATGAAAATTCATGTGAATTAGAAAAAACACAGTACGCCGATCATAATTCAATATGTGGCACTTAAATGTCCAACAATTATTGACGTTTTGAAGCCAGACTGTCAATGTCTGACTAGAGAGATGTCGTGGCTAAAGTCATAGCCAAATTGTTTTCTGTCAGCCTGTACTGATGCCTTTTTTTATTTAGCTTAAATGCAGAAATGATTGTTGACACATGTAGATGGAACCGAAACAACATAATCAATTGTTGGGCAAAGGAATGCAAGTATTTAAACTGTTCCACTGACAGTGCACAGTTGCCAAAATGAAATCATGTGATTAGCAGTAGGCATGACTAGAAATTCCATGAACTTGCTTCTTAAAACAGAATTGCACTTCAAGTTATCAATTCATGCGCTGAAGATTTTGCTTCAGCTGGCAGATCTTATTTGAAACTCGACTGTGGATTAAACTTCAGATATAGGGCCAACCGGGAGCTAATACAGTATTAAAAATAGAGGTCGTACACAATATGGCCAAAAATATTTCAGCAGTAAGAAAGGTTTGACGGGTCTCCTGAGTCCTGAAACAGCAGGAGCAGGTGGATAACTTGGCCTTGGGCCATATATTGGGAACCACTGCTCTAAGGTGTGTAAACAACTGTGTTACATTTACCTTTAATTAGTGATCATAAGAAACCCTCAGCAGACAGAAACTCATTCCAGATCAAGCTAAGCAGAGCGTGTCATATGATCAGCATAATTATACAAATTGTCACAGTAGCACAAGCATTAAAACCTCGAGATCAGCCCACATCAGTTAATCTGAGCGTCAACACAGAATGTGCATTAAAATCTTGACCCAGATCAGCTAATCTGAGCATCAACACAGAATGAGCATTAAAACCACGACCCAGATCAGTTAACCAGAGCGACAACACAAAACGAGCATTAAAACCTTGACCCAGATCAGTTAATCTGAGCGTCAACACAATATGTGCATTAAAATTGCGGCTGATATCAGGCAATCTGAGGGTCAACACGGAATGAGCACTAAAACCTTGGCCTATATCAGCTAATCTCAGGTTCAGTCAATCAACTGCCTCTGCTGTGATTGGCAGATTATGCTGCATGAGTGCTTAACCTTTAACCAAAAGAATGCCATTGGAGTCGTCCATTCTGCCAACAAAATTGGGGGTGGGGTTTGAAAAAGTTTGGCAATTCTTGATAAGGGGGAAGAGGTTCAAGACAAACTGACGTTAACAATAATTTAATCAAAAAACAAGCATATATTCGGAATTATTTTAAGCTTTTATGAATGATCTATTTTTGTTTGTTTGTAATTTAACGAAACACGATATTTTCTTCGTTTTAAATTATGCTGTTTATTGTTTCCAGATTAAATGAGAAAATGTGCTGCATAATCTCTTATTAAAATGCGAATGTCCTGGGTTCTTTTCGAAAATCTAATGTGGACTTGTCTGGTATTACAGTTCCACATGATGATGGCAATGACAAATCTGTTGTTATGCCCATTATCACAATAGAGGAATATTCGGCTTCTCCATGGGAAGATGATAGCAGACAGACAAACCGAGTTATACATTTTTGGGGAGGGTAAATTTTTTAGACATAATTTTATTAGGTGTGTCCTTGAATGTTTTGACAGTTGTTGAAAAGGGGGAGGTGGTCAAAAACTGCCTCAAATTTGTTGACATAATTAATGGACGAATCGTCCATTAATTATGTCAACAAATTTGACAAAATCTCTGCCGTACAAACATAACAAGAAATCTCAGATTTATTTCAATGACCTGCTAAGGTTAATAATACTATCAAATATGAAAATGGATACAGGTCATCTCTAACGCCTTGGAACAGAAGATAAGTATGAAATGAACGTAAATGATACAAACCATCTCTGATAAAGGTAGATCCCAAAGAAGACAATCGAGAGCCAAGCCGTGTTATTTTCCTCGATTGGCATCAGAACGACGAATCGACAGATGAGCTGTATGACGGCGATGGCAGTCTAGTAACATTAAGATGGAAACTAAACCATTTGGAGGTTTAAAGGTTAACAACATAAGCAGTCTTCTTCCTATTCACAAGATTCAATCTAACCTATTCTAACTTCCGTGATGTTATTGCAATGCACAGGGCCTGCATCAATCAACGATGGCTTTTACGCCAAACTCCATTCCCAAGTTGCAATCTGCTACATCCTGAACCCAAACTAGTTTAGCACACCGACTTATAAGCAGGGAGTAATCAGGAGCTAAATAGCATCCTCGTTAAATTATCTCATTTACAGTGGATGACGAACGGCCGCCTCTAGTTGTCACTGAATCAACAGAGCACCTCATCTGCACTGAGTTCATAGGGCAGAGGATTTCTGTTCTTACCACAAAAAACAACACAAATGACAGCAAAGCAAGTCATCACCTCTCCTCCGCTCGCACTGTCCTCCGCTGCTTTCCACTCACGACTGAAAACCGAACTCTTCAAGCTATCCTATCCTGATTCCATTCCTACGCCACCACCCAACCGCCATCATCACCGATTACCACCGTAGCACCCTGCTGTCTCCTCGGCTTGACCTCCCCGGACTCTGACCTGGCACCGGAACGGATAAGGCGGACATGGCTATTGCGGACTTGATTTGATATAGCGCCGGTGAATAAGCTGGTCTCCCAGACGTGTGGCTTTTGTGTGGCGCTGAGAAATTTCAGAGATTTACATTACATTACATTACATACTGTTTCACTGTCTTCTTGCAAAGTAACACGATCCATGTTAGACTGTGTAATTCTGGTAATGAACAATTTCATAGCATCTTCTTAGAGCCTCTCACGGGTGCCATCTTACCATTAATTTGATGACATCAGAGAAAATTAAGAACAAGTTTGTCTGCAAGCCATTATGTTCTCAATTTGTTAAGTGAGACACAGTTTAACGTTTACAGTACGTACCCAGAACATCATTGCATTCCAAGGTAAATCAGCAACTGACTTCAGCTGAAATTCAAATCAAGTCCGCCAATAACTAAGTGGAAAACAGCGCTGGAAAGTCATAAATGTCATACAGGCGCTTCCTAAAAGTGGCAGTTGACAATTGTTCACTTAGACAACGTTAAGCCATGATAGGTGTCATTCTACATTCGGTGGTTTTAAGCTGAAGCAGCACAGGTCCATTAATCCATTAACGACGAGAGGGATAGTTTTCCATCCATTTTAGTACATGCTTGTCATTAAAGGATTAAACCACTGGCGTCCCTTGTGTACAATATAGACTAACAGTTGTGAAACCAAAGCACCATTGGTACTTGGTCCTCATATCAGCAAACTCTCTCATCCAAGACACCGGGGGCATATGGAGTGCCATTATTTCTGACCATAAGCACATTTCTTCTGTTTGAATGGGGTAAATGATTTGTGCCTAATGATCCAGAAAATAGTATAAATAAATCTGCACCTTCTCTGAGATCCTTGTCATAATCACGATCTTTGACTGATTCTATATTACTAAAAGACAAATGCAAGTGCACCACGAGCGCAGCCATGTCACCTGCAGCGCTTGGGTTACAGCGGAACACCAGCTCCTGTTTACATGCCACCTGCTCAGTGCTCATGACAATATGAGTATTTATGACGATGATTACCTTGTAATTGATGAACATCTGAGGCAGCTCCAAGACAAAGCAAAAGAAATGAAATCCTACAGAAACCACACAACCATCAATAATCAGTCATTTGCATAAAATGTTATTTGAGAGAGATTTAATGTCAGTAGACAACATGCAGTTAATCTCAGCCGCCTATAGAGTCAGCAGGTATAGTCATTTCATAAAACACTTTTTAATGCCTACTGAAAAGGATAAGAAGCAAATTCTTACCATTGTAAAGACTCAGAATGCACAATGAATACCAGCTGTCAATAAACAAACCACACAACATCATCATCACCACCATCACCTCTTTCATAATCATCATAATCATCACAATCAACAGGAGGTGATAAATCAGTAAAACTCATAGTCTGGACTTCTGAATCCTTGTTTCCCTTGTGTATGTGTGCGTGTGTGTGTGTGTATGGGTGTGTGTGTGTGCATGTATGCCTGCAATAAGCAATCAGGCCAATGTGTCTAGCAGAATAAAAACTGAAGTCACGTCAACAGCGAATAATTTAAGATCAAAACTCAGTTTAAAACTACTGCCTTGAATCTTCTTGGCACATCATCAATGCCTCCAAGCGATCATCGCCAACAACCACCACAAAAAACGTCCATTCACATGAAAAACGTGTCTTTGTTTCTGATCATCTCAGATGTCTGCATCTCATACAGTATATGCATAGATGGCCATGTTAAGTTCCACACTTGTTGCTCACCTCCTCTGGAAATTGTACTTCAGCGTGTAGATGATCACAGCAACCCAGGACGGATACAGCACCCAGGACAAGTATCTCATCGCCTGAAAAAAAGAACAGTTGGTGTAGCCATGGCACGGCAGCACCTATCACCGTAGCAACTGAGCAGTAGCAGCTGTAGCTATGGCAACAACCTTGGTGACAGCAGATCAGACTCAAAACCACCGTAACACAACTCAGTTACAACCATCGTCTTGCTTAGCTCATAGATTAGAGATTCAGAATTTTGTTCATGAGTAGTTGTATGCTTCCTTCATGCCTTCCACAGCCTCACTCCCAAATGGACTATTGGTTCTCCACATGAACTGCACTCAGCTCAATCTGATCTCCTTGGTGTACACCCCTCAGACGCCAACCTTAGAGCCTACAGGTGTTATGAAAGGCGTCAAATACGGATGTTCTGTGACTGACAGACCACATCACCAATAGGGTCCACTTGAATGAACAGCTGGCAAGAAACACGACTGGACGTTGTAACGTATCTATTGTCTGGTTGACCCATGCATCCGAGTCTCCTGTAATCTTTTCGACTGGAGCAGTGGAGGTATGTTTTCTTCAGCACTACCTTAGTCCTACCCTGCAACTTCCTTTTATGCCCTTCCATCCGTTACCAGAGCAGACCAAAATGGAGAAAAATGAGAGGAGAAAAGGCAGATAATGTTACCTGTGAGTCGAGTGCCTGCGTCTCACGTTCCTTATTACCAACACCATCATTCTACAGAACAAAAAACTGGAATCAGTCATCATCATCACGGTTCATCGTAGTTTATCATCATCATCGGCATTATCATCATCATTATCACCACTACCATCACTACTACTGATCATAGGTGTAGACTGGGGGGCCGGGATACATGCCCCCTCCTCAATAATTGAGATGGACTGTACACCCAATGCAACAAGTGTAGAATGAATAACCAAACCCCCCTCCAATATTTTGGACAAGTTTACGCCAGTGCTACTAATACCACCATCATCGTCACTGTCATCATTCATCGTAATGTAACAATTATCTTCTGCTTGACAAACATTTAGCCATCAGCTTAAAAAGCCATAAGACGACAACTAAATGTAAAAAAAGAAAACAAGATATCAAAACAAATATGTTACAGAAAACGGCTGCCAAATTCAACAGAAACAACAGTGACAACCATCAGTGCAACCAACACCAACAACCTCGACAATGATAACATATACTGAATAGAGAATGTGTCTTGTTATCAGTTAAAAGACATTGAGAGACTTACATGAAACACCAGTCGCCACTCGGTCAAGCAAACTCTTGCTTGAAATACCCTGAACACCTTCCAAATCTAATCAAAACAAAAACTCTTTCAATTCTCTAGACTACCAATAAGAAGAACAGCATTCCCATAAGCTAACCCCGATAGGCAGCCATGGGTATGAAGTGTTAGGGAATATATTTTCGTAGCCTCGGCATACGAAGGTGGGTTGCCAGTCCTCTCCCTCGCTGTCTTATCTTCCCACTGACAGTTTACGGTCAGAGTACTCATTATAACCGAGTTGGCTAGGGGGCACAAGTGGAGTCAACCTCTTAAAAAATAGTTCTGCCTTGACGGGATACCCGACCTCTCGACTGACAGGCCAGCACGTTTACCACTATACTATTATGCACCCCTAAACCACTACCTACTACTAAACCACTGACCACAAAAACATCGACTAGTGTTTACTGCATTTCTACTTAAAATCAATCTGTCAATGTATAACACGCCTTTACAATTCATGCAGTTTTCTTTTCAACATTATGCCGTGCATACAATCTATGCTGTTTGTCTGTTTGTCTGTGTCTCTGTCTTTCTATCTGTCTGCGTCTTTCTGTCTGTGTGTGTGTGTCTGTCTGTATATGTGTGTATTTCGAATGCTCTTTGTCTGTTCACATGCCCGGCTATCTGTGTGTCTTCCTACTTCTCTGTGTGCGTCTGTCTTTTCATGTCCGTGTGCATGTCTCCATCTTTCAACCTGTGTCTGTGCATGTGTCTGTCTGTGTCTTTCTATATTTGTTGCTGTTTGTCTCTTTCTATCTTCGTGTGTGTGTGTGTGTGTGTGTGTGTGTGTGTGTGTGTGTGTGTGTGTGTGTGTGTGTGTGTGTGTGTGTGTGTGTGTGTGTGTGTGTGTGTGTGTGTGTGTGTGTGTGTGTGTGTGTGTGTGTGTGTGTGTGTGTGTGTGTCTGTCTCTCTTTCACATGACATTTTACTGTAGTTCTTTCTGAGGTGAAAGGATGATAGCTGAGGTACTTACTTCAATGACGGATAAGAAGCCGATCATAACTTGATTGAAGAGGCCTTTCTGTTCCTCGATCACATAAAGGAAAACGACGAAACAGTGGACACAGCTCCAGATGACTTAAAAATTAACAACAAACAATGCCTGAACACCTGCACCCAGCATATCACACCGGCAAGGATGTACCTTCATCTAAGTACCACCGGTACAAATAGGCCTACAACTTAATCTGAATACCATACCATAACCGTATGTATGTACCTTTATCTAAATACCACATCATACTAGTAGGTAGGTACCTTTATACTAATACTATATAATACCAGCACTTACTTACCTTTATCTGAATAATAAACCATACCAGTGTGTATTCACCTTTACAACATTACAACATATACAACATTACGTTTCCCTAACAACAGTTGAATAATGATAGTCACCAATAGAAGTTTGATTCCAAAA
The DNA here is from genome assembly GCA_963556255.1 of Allolobophora icterica. NCBI lineage: Eukaryota > Metazoa > Annelida > Clitellata > Crassiclitellata > Lumbricidae > Allolobophora > Allolobophora icterica. The sequence continues at coordinate 24,073,328 of OY744615.1, read as the reverse complement.
TGATATCTGGCTCTCTGTTCTCATATTATACCTGTGATATCATATACCTTTCAGGTAATCTAAATACCATTCCATACTGGCAAGTATGTACCTTTATCTAAATACCATTCCATACCAGTAGGTACCTTTGTTTATATACAGGTACCTACGTGTACCTGCCATTGATTAGTTACAAAGCACTTGTTTGCTCATGCAACCCAGCGTGTTTCACCCGTCAAATTTTTCAAGAAATAAATGTAATTTTAACTTGAAATGTTGGGATAATCACATAGTAATGTTAATTATTTTAACATAGAATAGCCGACAGTTGTGAAGAATTTTGCTCGTTGCTCATCCTTTTGCAAATTCAGTTGGTGTTTTTAAATTTATACTGAACTTCAGCGAAAATCCTGGCCGATGCTATATTGTGTCATAACACATACAATAGTGCAATACAAACCAAATCCAGTACTAGAACCCTCTGCTACGCATGACTTAAGAGGTGCATAAGAAATCACCTACAGTCTCTATGCCTTTTATTTCTTACCTGTCTGAGTTGAAAGACCACCCATCGTCGTCCTCTTTTGCCAAAAGCCGACGTCGCTCTCGACAGCCAACAACAAAAATAGCAGCTGAAGAAGAAAAAGAAGAAGAATCCAATGAATATCAGGACCTAAGAATCAGAACTGAGCTGTCATAAAGTCCAGCAAACAAGACTGTGATTCGTAATATAATCGTTGCCTGTTCCACGAGACTCATTTCCCCTAACATCAGATACAAATCAAAGGCTTGGCATATCTGAACACATTACTTTCCCTAACAATAGCTGAATAATGATGAAGTCACACCAGTAGAAGTCTGATTTCAGATGGACAGCTGGCACTCGATGCTCTTTATTATACCCTTTTTATACCTGTGATATCTAAATATCTTCCAGGTCCTCTCATATTTTAACACCATGTTTGAAGAGAATAAAAACATATCTGGAATGTCTAAATCTTATCAAGTTCCAGCTAAGCAGAAGTGCCACAGAAGGCAACAACACAGAAGTGCTGAATAGTTACTGAAAGACACTGGAAGAGGTAGGTAGTTTCTTGCCATTATTATTTATTATATTATAAATAGTTATATTTTTATATTTTCTCATTTGACTGCATTAACCACGATTTAATGTGGAAAACCCTACTTGAAATGGGAATTCCGAAACACTTGATATGGCTATTAAGGGGACTATATGAAAATCAGATAGCGGTGATAAGAACAGAATACGGAGACACTGATCAATTCAATATCAAGAAAGGGGTGAGACAGGGATGCATTTTGTCTCCATTCCTGTTTAACTTATATGCTGAAAGAATAATGAGAATGGCGGAAATGGAAGGGGCAAAAGAGGGAGTAAAAATTGCAGGAAGGACATTGAACAATCTTAGACATGCGGATGATACAACACTAATGGCAAAAAGAAAAGATGAGCTGATAGAATTAATAAGAAGGGTAAGGAGAGAAAGTGAAAAAGCTGGCTTATACTTCAACATAAAGAAGACAAAAGTCATGACAACAGCAGAATGGGATACTTTTGAGATTGACGGAGAAGAAATAGAGGTGGTAGAAAGCTTCACTTTCCTGGGATCATTGGTTGAAAAAGAAGGAAAATGTGATACAGAAATAAAACGAAGGATTGCGATTGGGAAAGCTGCAATGATTGGACTGGAAAAGATATGGAAGGACAAGCATGTGAGCATAGATACAAAAAAAAGGCTTGTGAGAGCCCTAGTCTTTCCAACGGTTCTGTATGGGTGTGAGTCGTGGACAATGACAAAGAACATGGAGAAAAAGGTCAACGCATGTGAAATGTGGATATGGAGAAAGATGTTGAGAATATCATGGACAGAGAAAAGGACGAACGAATCAATACGAGTGGAGATTGGTGTCGAGAATGAAGAGTCATTAAAACAAAAAGCGACAAGATTGAAGCTTGGATTCTTTGGTCAGGTTATGCAATCTGATGGGCTAGAAAAGGAAATGATGTTGGCTTGTGGTGAGGGGAAAAAAAGACGGGGTCGACCAAGGAAGAAATGGATGGATGAGATTCACGATGTAACTGGCATGAATCTGGAAGTACTAAGGGACCTGACTTCGAATAGGAAGCAATGGAGAATGTGTGTCATGGCGATCGCTAGAGCTCCAGGAGTTGACAGCACAAGGTGACAAGGTGATATTTTTAGGATATAAAAGTTGTCAAGAAACAGCTAATGACATCTGGAATGGCTACTATTGTTATTACTAATATTACAATTATTGTAAATTGCAGCTATTTCTGCGAAAAGGATTCTTATAGCCTCACTCTAAATGCTAGGAGAATACATGCTACAGTAAGGCGCGGCAGATTGTTGATGAAAACTTCCTTCAGATCCTCTATTTCCTTCTCAGTCATAGCTTCAACACACAAGAACATCACAAAGTCCATCAATCAGCAGTCTTTATCACGCCACTCGTCAGTCAAATAAAGCCAATCACGTGATTGATAGTTTAAGTAATTAGTCTCAATCACACAATTGTTAACATGCCTCTGTAATCAATCCTCAGAAGCAATCAAGTGATCTATCAAACAGAAACAATCAACTGATTGCTACATTAGGCAATCAACTGCAAACATCATATCAACCAAATAGCTTTAGTAAACATTTCACAATGCAATGCCTCTGTCAGTCGGCCCTTTGAATCGATCAATTCACAGAAGAGCAGATATATAAAATAGTTACATGAACATTAAATCATGCACAGGTAAAGATATAAGAAGTCACAACAAATAAGAACTCTTTGCAACGTTGCTGAAGACTGTCACCGTCAGTCATGACAAATATGTACTAACTGAAAACAAAGACAACACATGGTATTGTATTGTATGGTATGGCATGGTATGGTATCTGGGAATTTATAAAGTGCCTCTCACAGTGCGAACTATTCAGAGGCGCTCTCAGCGTGTGAACCTTGCGGAAACAGAAAAGATTAAACTAAGAACAACAGAGAGAGCCGAGCAAGTAGGGTCCCACGCAGCACCAGAGGAAGAGAGTTCCATAGGGTTGGGCCCGCGACAGCGAAAGAGCGAGACTGAGCCAGGGCAGACCTCACCTGGGGAACGAACACACATTTGGCTGAGGTAAATCATTTGGTCCCTACACTTGAGACTTGTTTAGCAGAACTTTAGCACAACTCAGCATGGATGGTACAAGTTATCTACAAATAGAGCACTTCTCTGATGATCAGTAAAATGGATTCTACCATTGTTTTCCCGATTGATTGAATTTTTCACGTTCATCCATATACGAAACCTGCCATGCGAGACTGGCGTGTAGTAGATTGTCAGCGGCATTTCTTTACATGTATTGTTCAATGGCTGAAATCAGAAACAACCAGAGATGAAAATACTGGCCACATTCGACATTGCAGAACAAGATATCCATGTTCAAAATGACTGTTCACTGGATTCACAGCTGCAAATCCTTACAACAGCCATAAGCCATTCCTAACAAGCTTCACACAATCAGATGCAGTAACCTTTTTACAAAGCCAAAACCTGGCCTAGTCCTCTCAACTAACAGAGCTCTTATTAAAAGTGGCGGCAAAACACAGACAGACAGAGAGACATAAAAGGAGATAAAACAAGAGAGAAGAACTCACCTGAAGATCTTTAGTTCTATAGCTGACCTCATCTATTACGAGTACAGGCAGATACTGGTCCTCATGCTCCCTAGAAATCATAAATATCATGTGAAAACAGTCAAAAGCAGGCAAGAAAATCTTTTCCCTTCATAAACCATAAATAAGGGAATTGATTGTGATCGAGATTGGACATCGGAACATCTGTATATAACCACTCCATTTATTTGTCATTTATTTTAAAGATTTGTCAACTTAACTGATGACTTTTTAGTACATAACATATATAAGCAAATTCTCTAGCTACAGAAAATTCATTCGAAGAAAATGGTCAAAACAGTAGTCAATGCCTGTATGCATGCACACACGCCTACACACACACAAACTCACATACACACACAAACACAGACGCATGTAGTGGAACATTTTTATGGCACCTTTGAAAGACCTAATAATGGCACTTCTCACTGCTTTCCAACTCTCTAACACAGCAATATCTGCAAATGGATGAAGCACATGTTGCTGGAAAAACGTTTCTGATGGTAGTCTCTCACAGACACTTAGAGACTGACAAAGGTTCAAGACATCAAACACAGCGTATGATATGCTAGTCTTCTTAGGTGTGAATAGAAGAGAACAGAACAGAAGAGTAAAAACTAGAGAAAAGAAGAAGCCTCACCGTATGTAATCCATTATTTCTATTGGAAGTGCTTTACGGTGAAATGCAACATCATCAGTCATCACATTCAACGTTAGACGCGATCGCCAGTGACAAGTCACGCGATCAGCAGCTTCCAGTTCCTGCTCACAGAAAAACTCAAAACTAACTCAACAGAATCTTTACTTTATTACCAAAGATTTTCCACAGCAGAGTTTAGAACTTGCTTTAGGCTTTTAGAGCAAATTAACAAGTTCCAAATAACAAGTGTCTTCATGTATACTTATCAAGTACATTCATACATACATGTATACACTTACATATTATACATGCATAAAAAACCTAAATCTGTGCATGTGCTAATTAAAAGGTGCTAAATGAAAGTCCAAGAGAGGACAGACAAAAACAAAGATGGCTTAGCTCTCACGGTGCCAATCTACTACCAAGCATTTATTTGTTGCTTCTGCCAGTGACTGGCTGTTTTTACCCAATAACTGAATGGGATGTTGCAAAAGAATATGAAGCAACAACTCCACCCCTCTTGAAAATTAAACCCTACAGATACAAGATACCATCTCATACGATCTCAAATGCCAGCAGCAGCAGCAGCCATACTGGACCATACTGAGTAACAAAGAAAGCGTATTGATGTAGCATTTACCTTTTCTACTGGATTGCTGTCGTTGGTAACTTGGAGTGCGGTAGACTGATCAATGGTGCAGGTTGTTAGTTGTCCAGTCTGGTTGACCATCCAATCAGCATCAAATGGATTCTCTTCTCCCCTTCCTCCTTCCGCGGGAGCGAGAAACACATGCACGAACAATGTGCCATTGTTGTGCATCCCTAACGGAATTCTTACTGAGACATCTCTATCAGGTGACGAAGAAAATTAAGTTACTATGAGTCTTCACACAACACAGAATATAAGCATCACAAAGTACATTAACGAAACAGTCATTACAACTACAGTAAACAAATCTTATCAGCAGTCCATCTGATAACAAAGCTAATGCCAATAGAATAACATATCATCAAGACTGGATCACACAAACAGAAACGCAAATTGTGCTCTCCCTTAGAGAGACAGTTATGAAGCTTCCAGTTGGCCTAATCTACAGCTCCTCTGAACAGATGAATAAATGAAAACAGGAATTACTGAATATAAATTTTTCTTGCTTTCAGGTAGAACAAAAGTTAGCTTAGCAGTGGAACATTAACATAATAGAATGGGGTTGAGAAAACGGAAAGTAGTCCAATGAATCATAGTTTAAACACTAAATATTAAGATTTGCATTTAAGATATCCATAGTCAGTTGTCAATTACTGATCCAATGCAAAGTCTTTAATTAAATCTCTATTCTTTTCTGTACCTTAATCTGACTCTGAGTCTTACTTTGTGACATTTTCATTTGAGTTGAAGTCATTAAGTTCCCAAACTCCATAGAGATCACTTCCATTTGGAGACGGCGATGTGGACGTGTAAACCCAGAGCTTCAAAGAAACAACATCCCAATCCTCTCTCAACAACACCTCATATCAATCAATCAAATCTTTTATTGCTCCCATAATGCAGTTAACAATGGCAATACAGAATATTTGGCAAATTAGTTAAATATTGATAATAAGCCAGCTCATATTGTAAACATGTAAACTGTTACGGGAGGCAAAGGGATACCCAGAATGGACGAAAGTCCCGCTAAATTAGGATACCCGTGGTATATAGACAGACAGACAGACAGACAGACAGACAGACAGACAGACAGAGACATATATATAGACAGAGACAAACAGATGAATCACGTATACGACTTTTGAGGTTCTTAAACGGTGCTACAGAAATGTTCGAATAAATTCATACAAAATTATGTGAACTGGTGCCCTGCACTTAGTTTTTAAGCAGTGCCGTAAAATTCAGAGTTTATGTCAGTTGTCTTATCAACTTTATACAGACGCTCAGAAATAGTGACAAAGTCCTCAATGGTAAAAAGGATATGTTAACTCTTGCAATCAGATTGCACTTTCAGAGTTCCTTGACTACATGTAGAGTGTACTGTATGTGTTCTTCATCTTTGGTTAGTGAATTATAGTGTTACCCTACGTACTGCAGTATCATTGACAACACCCTTGGGGGGGAGGACATTTTGGAACTGATCTGGTGAAAAAGGAGTTTTGAACTGATCTGGTGAAAAAGAGGTCAAAAAATTTTTCCCGCGCTAACGCGCAAACAAATTTGATGACCTTTTTTGGGGTTTCCTCAAAATTTGGGGGGTCCGATGTATGGCGTGTCCCCCACTCTTAAAGGTGGGGGTCTTGTCCCCCTCGACCCCCGGGATCGCCGCCCATGAGTCAAACATCCTGACACTGCAGAGAGTGCAAAACTCTTTGGCTACAGCCATAACTAATACATCAAAAATATGAACAAAATTGAACATATAACCCTGCACTTAATTCTTTGCAGTGGCTTGCTGATCAGCAAAGAATTTGTTTCAAATTTGGGCTCATAGTTTATAAAACTTTGAACTCTGGCCAGCCCACAATACTTAAAATCAGTTCTTATTCCCCAGACTTATCATTATTCAATGAGGTCATCTGATTATCTTTGTCTGGTCACACCTAAATTAAGAACTGTTCTTGTGAACCAGCTTTTTCGGTTGCTGGACCTACTTTTTGGAACTCTCTCCCTGTGTCTGTGTGCCCTGCTCAGTTGCTTACAAGTGTCATTTCATTCTCAACTTAAAATTTACCTATATAAAATTCCTTATCCACCATAGGCTGCCTCTCTGTCTTGTGGACTAATCTTCTCGATACTGTCCTGATTGCGGCTTGGTTTTGGTGTGCCATTGGTTGATGCCTTGTGCATGATGTGCTTCTACAGTATGTAAGGCGCCCTGTGTGGCTGCCGTTTCTACTATAAGTATGTTCACTGTACAACGCAATGCAGTTAGCAACGCTTAAATAAAGAAAAGATTATTATTATTATACACCAGCGCAACAAAAGTTACTAACTACAATTACAATAAAACATGCTAATAAAAACAAAAACAAAATTGAAAAAATTGACAACAGGATAGCTGATCTCAAAGTGTACCTTTAGCAGTGGATGTGGTGTCTTGGCCACATAATTCTTGAGGCACTGGTCTGAAGTACAACTACTTGGATAGTAGAGTCTGTAGACATCCCAAAAAGAACAGCACATGTTTGCGGCAAATAAAGCGCAGAGGATCTGTATGCCTATCCGAAGTGATGCCATGCTGATGAACCCAGCTACCAATCATCTGCAAAACAGAAAGAGAAACAGCTATATAATATACAATCTAATCCAATTGATAAAGCTCAATGCTGGGCATGTTTGTGGAAATTTGTGGACAAGTTATCTCACATCTGTCCATAGGCAGAGTCCTCATAGGTCGCCACTGCACACTCAATCATTATCCTTCCACCTCTCTGATTCACTAACTGATGCAAGTTGTGCACATTCCCAGGTCATCAAGCAAAGTCTTTCTCTGTAGTTTCCAACATATACTGATCGTCGTTCTGTTGTTATTCATTGTGCTCCTGACCCCAGAGAGCTATTTTCCATCCAGTTAACACTGGTGTTAGATCTTTCAGCTAATCAGCCCTCTTCTTACTTCAGCGTACCTAATTTTCTTTCTCCCTTAGCAGTGTAATTCAAATGCCAACTTCTTTGCTATGTCGATATCCTTCAATGTTCACGTTTCACAGAAATACGAAGCTGGGCTGAAGACGCGTTCTTAATTTTTTCAACTCGCTGGCAGAGCTTATAATTACTTTTAATTTACCATATAGGATGGTCAATCCTGTCATTAGACATTTGGTTTGCTATCTATCTATCAAATATATGACAAGCAGGGGCGTCTATCCCCCCAAGTCATTGGAGCAACTTCCCCTTCCCTTCTTCCCCTTTTCCTTCCTTCCCACCTCCCCCCTAAAATGGTGGCACACACACTGACAGATCCCCCTATTTCTTGGATGGAGCATTTGCTCCAAGGTTTCTACGGTGTAGACGCCTCTGATGACAAGTGAACAATCATAATAGAACTAGTATTAATTTTGTAACAAAAATTACTGATAATATTATAGACTCGAAATAATTGATTAACTTAATACCTCAATTCTAGGCATGTGAATTCGCTAATCAATCACAAGAATTCGAATGCGGAATGCCAGAATATACTGTTATCGGGTGTGACTGTGACATCGATAAAAAAATTATCAAACAACCTTTCTCTTGCAGTTGATCTGATACAGAACCTGTAAATAATCCCGCTGCAGCATTTGTGTGGCGCCGAGTTTCTCAGAGATTTACATTACATGTAGGTTGTACATGGAATATCTCTACTAAATTACCATAAAACAAAAAAATAGTATAGGCCTACCTGAAATTTAATGAATTGCTGAATTTTTCGATAACCGTTGGACCAGTAACACAGACGCCATCACTGAATTTGCTGACAATCAACTGAACGTTGTGAACTATTACGTAATAGTTTTTAAAAAATCAGTTGATTGTCTGCAGATTCAAAGACGTCATCGTAAAATACAAATTTCTATAGCGCCGCTCTTAGCTAATTAGCGCAGAGCATTAGTTTCTTCAAAATAACGCCATGAATTCATTGTAATAGCACATTTACATATAGCGCCACTTCAGGAAAGCCAACGGAGACGCTCGAGTGAAGCCACGTACAATAGGATTCAGGAGGAGGGGGATAGAGTAATATGGTAATACTCATGGCCAGCAGACCATTAGGTTCGCGGTTCGATACCCGAAACCTCCTATAGGCGGCGTCTTGCATGACTGCCAAACCGTTTGTTTAGTTAAGATTTAATTGTACTGTCATGTTTCAATGTAATCTTACTGCGTTTGTCAGTTTGAATTAATAAAGAAGAATATAATAAGAACAGAATGTTCTTAAAGCGTTGAATGCGGAAAAGAGGCAATGAGATCTCGAGGCTGTAGAGTTGTTCATATCGCAGGTTGCACGGAATTTATTCCAGGAGGATGGGCCGACCACAGGAAAAATTCTCTGCTGGAACCCACGTTCTGTAAAAGTTCATGAATTATGTGCCAGTCTCAATTGAGACTTAAGAAAGGAGTATAGGGCGACGTCACGGCCCTGCAGGTACCCATAAGATGGGCTTAGGAAGCCTTAGGGCAAAGATTGAAAACAGCTTATTCAACGAGCGACAGGGGAACACTTTTCAGGAATATTTACATCACAGGTTAACCGGTCGAGTATTTGTGAATTTTGTGGCGCCTGAACTAAGAAAATAACGTTAGAAAGACGTCATTTGACAATCTACATAATAATATATCATCTGAGGTTTAGTGTTAAGCCTCGGCGGCAGATGGCAGAAGCATCGCAGGGAGCCTGAGAGGAGAAGATGGCCTCGGCCGCTTGCGGTGGAGTTCTTCTCTTGTAACGATGTTGGACGTTTCCTGAGAGAAGATCACGTAGATCTGCCCTCTTAATTGCAGAAATTCGGTTTCGTTTACATCTTCTTTCAACAGATCCGAAATTGATTTGCGTCGGATTTCTAGGAAGGCGTTTATAGCCTAAGAATTCGGAGTTGACGATGCAGTACTTCGTTTGTTCATTTATGTTGCGCCAGTATGCTGCTGCGGAGCGGAATTACTGAAGAAGTCATTTCAGTGGTATGCTAATTATTCCATGACAGTAGTGTTACAGTTACAATAGGTAATTAACCGATAATTTAGTTCGTCCTGAAGTGTTTATAGATCGATTTAGTTTTAGTATTTGTTATGTAAAATTTGATATACTATCGTTTATAGATACCGGTACAGTGGAAAAATTATTAGATACATTTAAGCGTTTTAATTATTATAATAATAATTTTGGTGCAAATGATTAAATTCAAACGTCAGTTATATTAGTTATGATCATCATCTGTTCCCGACTCCAGCCATTTGGCAGCGATGGGCACGAATAAATGAACTCCATTGACCTCGGTCCTTTGTCATGTCCAGTTCTGTTCTCAATGTTAGTCCAAGTGTTGTTATATCTGCATTTATGTTTCCTATCCAGCACAGTCTTGACCTGCCTGTGTGTCTCTTCCCTTTGAATCTTGCATGCAGTTCATTGTGTGGAATTGATCAGTTGGTATTCTCTGTACATGACCAACCTATTTCAGTCTTTGCTGAACGACTTTGTTTAGCAGAATTTTTTAGATACCTAATAATTGTCTTATGTTGTCAGTCTAATCAGGGCCGGCGCTAGGGTACTTGAGGCCCCCCCAAGCCTTACTTGAGGCCCCCAATAGGGTGATTCCATGTCAGTTCAACCAAAGTGATTGACACGACCGACTCGGATTTACTTGAAATTTTCCCCACTTGTTGGGCCACATAAGATATGTATAAACCTGCAAAGAAAATTTTTTCGGTCAACTACATTCCGAGATACGGGTCGGCGAAGTTTGACCCGACCCGCTCGACCTCGTACCTTTGGACGTCTGTATCTCAGCTTATATGAGAGCTAGGAAGGTGTTCTTGGTGTCATTATTCAGGTCTTTTGATGAACTATTTGGGCAAATTAATCATGACTGTTTAAAAGTTTAACATCGAAACCATATTCCACAAATTAGCACTTTAACCTTGACCTTGACCTTTTTGCAACTTTTTTAAAATCTGAAAAAATTCACACTTATACATTGAAGTGTCTTGAACATCCTCAGAAAAAATTAGGATGGGATCTCTAACGGTTTTTTTTCTATAATTTTTTTGTGTATACAGTTACGTGCAAACTTCAATATCGCTGTCTCCTTAAATTGATATCGAACATGTTAAACTTGCTACTTTTGTCTATAGTTCATTCTAGTAATTTTGAAGTGTCTTGAACATCCTCAGAAGACATCAGAATGGGATCTCTAATAGTTTTTTTACTTCAAAACTTAGTCTAGATGGAGGTATATGCCAATTTGTAGGAAATCTGTTTTCTGCCAACACTGCTTGACACATAACATATGAATTTCTAAGTCTTAAAACAATATAGTTTGAACTATACTCTTGAATAAGTAGAAGAATAGAAGGAAAGATATATGAACAAAAAAGAACATGAATTAAGAGCACATGTATTCATTCATTCAGAAAATTTATAACTAGTGCTCCTTCAAGATACGTACTCTGCTATATATATATATCCAATGCTCTTAATACATGTTCTTTTTGTTCACACATAGTTTTAAGTTATTCTTAGGAATTTCTTGGTGTACAATTTAACAACTTTTATCACAGTTCTCAGGAGGGCAACTTTCTAATTTAACCATAAAAAATTTCCAAGCTTGTAGCAGTTAATCAGAGAAAAGATGTCTGAAGGTAAGCTACAGGACTTCAGACATCTTTTCTCTGATAAACTGCTACCAACTTGGAAATTTTGAAGTTGTACACAAAGATATATATGTTATGTTTTCAAGCAGTGTTGGGAGAAAACAGATTTCCTACAGATTGGCATATACCTCCATATAGACTAAGTTTTGTAGTAAACAAACTATTAGAGATCCCATTCTGATGTCTTTTGAATTTCAAGAACTAATTGAAAAGTTTCATCAGAAATGTAGGCAAATGACACAAACACCACCACTTTCTTAATAACATTTGTCTTATCCATGCTTTTCCAAATCAACAACTATTATCACAGTTCTCAGGAGGGCAGCTTTCTAATTTAACCATAAAAAATTTCCAAGTTGGTAGCAGTTTATCAGAGAAAAGATGTCTGAAGGTAAGCTACAGGACTTCAGACATCTTTTCTCTGATAAACTGCTACCAACTTGGAAATTTTGAAGTTGTACACAAAGAAATATATGTTATGTTTTCAAGCAGTGTTGGGAGAAAACAGATTTCCTACAGATTGGCATATACCTCCATATAGACTAAGTTTTGTAGTAAACAAACTATTAGAGATCCCATTCTGATGTCTTTTGAATTTCAAGAACTAATTGAAAAGTTTCATCAGAAATGTAGGCAAATGACACAAACACCACCACTTTCTCAATAACATTTGTCTTATCCATGCTTTTCCAAATCAACAACTATTATCACAGTTCTCAGGAGGGCAGCTTTCTAATTTAACCATAAAAAATTTCCAAGCTTGTAGCAGTTAATCAGAGAAAAGATGTCTGAAGGTAAGCTACAGGACTTCAGACATCTTTTCTCTGATAAACTGCTACCAACTTGGAAATTTTGAAGTTGTACACAAAGATATATATGTTATGTTTTCAAGCAGTGTTGGGAGAAAACAGATTTCCTACAGATTGGCATATACCTCCATATAGACTAAGTTTTGTAGTAAACAAACTATTAGAGATCCCATTCTGATGTCTTTTGAATTTCAAGAACTAATTGAAAAGTTTCATCAGAAATGTAGGCAAATGACACAAACACCACCACTTTCTTAATAACATTTGTCTTATCCATGCTTTTCCAAATCAACAACTATTATCACAGTTCTCAGGAGGGCAGCTTTCTAATTTAACCATAAAAAATTTCCAAGTTGGTAGCAGTTTATCAGAGAAAAGATGTCTGAAGGTAAGCTACAGGACTTCAGACATCTTTTCTCTGATAAACTGCTACCAACTTGGAAATTTTGAAGTTGTACACAAAGAAATATATGTTATGTTTTCAAGCAGTGTTGGGAGAAAACAGATTTCCTACAGATTGGCATATACCTCCATATAGACTAAGTTTTGTAGTAAACAAACTATTAGAGATCCCATTCTGATGTCTTTTGAATTTCAAGAACTAATTGAAAAGTTTCATCAGAAATGTAGGCAAATGACACAAACACCACCACTTTCTCAATAACATTTGTCTTATCCATGCTTTTCCAAATCAACAACTATTATCACAGTTCTCAGGAGGGCAGCTTTCTAATTTAACCATAAAAAATTTCCAAGTTGGTAGCAGTTTATCAGAGAAAAGATGTCTGAAGGTAAGCTACAGGACTTCAGACATCTTTTCTCTGATAAACTGCTACCAACTTGGAAATTTTGAAGTTGTACACAAAGAAATTCCTAAGAATAACTTAAAACTATGTGTGAACAAAACGAACATGTATTAAGAGCATTGGATATATATATATAGCAAAGAGTACATATCGTGAAGGAGCACTAGTTATAAATTTTCTGAATTTATGAATACATGTGATCTTAATCCATGTTCTTTTTTATTCATATATCTTTCCTTCTATTCTTCTACTTATACAAGAGTATATAGTTCATAAACTATATTGTCTTAAGACTTAGAAATTTATATGCTATGTGTCAAGCAGTGTTGGCAGAAAACAGATTTCCTACAAATTGGCATATACCTCCATCTAGACTAAGTTTTGTAGTAAAAAAACTATTAGAGATCCCATTCTGATGTCTTCTGAGGATGTTCAAGACACTTCAAAATAACTAGAATGAACTATAGACAAAAGTAGCAAGTTGAACATGTTCGATATCAATTTAAGGAGACAGCGATATTGAAGTTTGCACGTAACTGTATACACAAAAAATTATAGAAAAAAAAACCGTTAGAGATCCCATCCTGATTTTTTTCTGAGGATGTTCAAGACACTTCAATGTATAAGTGTGAATTTTTTCAGATTTTAAAAAAGTTGCGAAAAGGTCAAGGTCAAGGTTAAAGTGCTAATTTGTGGAATATGGTTTCGATGTTAAACTTTTAAACAGTCATGATTAATTTGCCCAAATAGTTCATCAAAAGACCTGAATAATGACACCAAGAACACCTTCCTAGCTCTCATATAAGCTGAGATACAGACGTCCAAAGGTACGAGGTCGAGCGGGTCGGGTCAAACTTCGCCGACCCGTATCTCGGAATGTAGTTGACCGAAAAAATTTTCTTTGCAGGTTTATACATATCTTACGTGGCCCAACAAGTGGGGAAAATTTCAAGTAAATCTGAGTCGGTCGTGTCAATTTCAGTTGCAAATTTGGTTGATTTGACACGGAATCACCCACTAACTACGAAATATAGGCCTACACTGCAAAAGAGAACGACCGAACGTCGTCTCTTTTACTTGCTATTGAAATCATTGCTAACGATGAAAACAGCCGAGCATGGTGGAACGGTTAAAAATCAGAAATGTTAATTTTAACTAGTTTCAACGTGTTGAAACTGCGCTCAGCACTAGCTACCTTTACTGGGTGCTTAGAAGAATCCTTAGTGCAATATATCTCAGATTTGGGGAAAAGTCAGGAAATTCATTCACATAAAGGTAGACCCTACTGTAGAAAGTCTCGCGCTGTTGTCAGCTGACTGTCTCTACAAATAACTGCAATGAAACGTGAAAGCTCCACTAGAAGTTCATTTGTTTCTACGTCTCTCATCTTGTCGTAAAAGTAAACAGAATATTTTTTGGAAGTTGATCTGTGTCGTGCATTTTTATGAGTGTGTTGGAATGACAGAGAACCCCAAAAATGCTGTTCCAATCCTTGACCTGCTGAACCGTGACTGAACTGACACCAGCGCCTGATACAGAAGTTTACAGAAAAAAATCTGCTTTAAATCGTTGTTCGGGTGTAAATTTATCCATTTCGTCTGCATATTCGATCGTAGTCAAAATGGGCTTTTCTACGCTGATTTCTCGTTTCAGGGAAAGTGTTGTGCACCTCCAAGTATATCTTCTACAATCTCCTGTGCACTTGTAGTAGCAGATTTGGGGGAGGTGTGCGCCTATTCGAAAACGCGCCTCGGCCCGCTGCTTGTCCAGATTAAGATATTCAGAATGAGTTGATCGATTTGGTTGCTGAGGAGATTCAAGACACCAACATGGAAGCATTGCAAAACGCAAAATACTTTTCCACAATTCTGGACTGTACTCCTGGCATTTCACATGAAGAGTAAATTACAGTTTTCTTAAGATTTGCCCTGTGTATACCTAGAGAAGGCATACGGATAAGAGAAGGTTTTTGGATATTTAGTTGTGAGTTACACGACTGGCCAATCCGCCAAGGATGGACGGAATAATTCCTTTAGTGGAAGCAAAAGCACTAAGCCTAATGATTGAAGACTGTCGGGGTCAAGCGTATGAAAGGTCGCAACACAGAGTCGCGATCTGGGGCCCCAGGCGCGCGCCTAGGGCCCCCAAATCTTGGAGGGCCCCAAACAAATGAAAATAGTTTTGTTCAGTTACAAAAATAACATTTTTGAATTATTTTAAATATAACCCATTTTCCCTTTTTTCACATTTTTAGCATTCACTTAAACGTATATTATTGTAATTTATAATTGTTTCGTTCATTTGGGCTAATAATTTTTCTGTGCAATTGTGAACAATAACATTAAGTTCGTGAGAAGGCCCCAAAAAAGTTTCTGCCTAGGGCCGCGTTTTCTGTAAACGCGACTCTGGTCGTGGGTTTCAGAAACAGTCACACATAGGCGTTATGACCAGCTAAATTTGGAGGCCCCTTACAAACTTGAGGCCCCCCCAACCGGGGGGTTCGGGGGGCCTTAGCGCCGGCTCTGAGTCTAATTTTCTTTTGTTTTGAAACCTCAGCAATTTCTTACTACTGCTGTGAGAATTCTTTTCTCATCTTGCTCTCGCAGTGTCCAGTATTCGATCCATATCGAAAAATGGGATGCATCATAATCTTGGAAATTTTTGTCTTGGTTTTCTTTGTTATTTCTCCGGTTCTCCTTATCCTGTTCATTCTTGCAAAGGTTGTGATTTGCCTCCAATTCTCCTTTGTAGGTCTTTTTTACTCGGCACTGCCATCTGTGGTTATTAGTCCTCCCAACAATTGTTCTTCTTGCTCAACTCAATGGCTGATTGTTATTGTTGTCTCTTTAGTTATATTATTTATTAATTATGTTTTAGGTCAACTCAGAGCTCAAGTGTTGGTTCATCTGATCTGTCCTTCGTGAAATTAGTTTTTGGAGAAAGATTTGACAGCACGCTTGCGAACCAGTTGGTCGTGTCGTGTGTGAGCAGCTCTGTGGCATTGCCATGACAACTGCTTTAAATGTGGACAAATCAAAAGCCCAGGATACTGGTGGCAAAAGAGTCTCGGCACAGGCGAGCGATTGCACGAGTTATGTTTCGAACCAGCCGAGTGCGAGTGGCACAAGCATGATGATGGTTGGGCCAAATTTTAGAGTTGGACGGAAGATTGGAAGTGGAAACTTTGGCGAACTCAGGCTCGGTATGTTCGAAATCTTACCTGAATGCTAAGTTACTATAAAACTTTGTTAGGACAGATTGGTAAATTTTATATGTTCCAAATAGTGCTTATTGCTGGAAAAGTTTTTTAGCCAGTGATTGAGGTCTTGACATGGAAGTTCATCGCAGATGGTAGAGGGCACTGCATCCGGGCATCCATCATTTGCTGATTAATTAAACATGGAATTAGATTTCATGTTTAATTAAACATGAAAATTTATGCAATTTTAGTTGTTGTGTAATAGTGTACTTTTGCATCCCTACAGTTCATAGTTCTTTTAACTAACTTAGTAATTGTGCTAATAAATTAGACTGAGGTTCATTAAATGTTTTAGGTATAAGATCTCTGTAATAATTTGCTTGAAGTTGCTTTATAGAATGTACTAAGCATCTGCACATATTTTGTTAACAGTTTGTATATTTATGTTCAGGTAAAAATCTATACAACAACGAACATGTTGCTATAAAACTTGTAAGTATGCGATTGTTGTGTTTATGGGCAGACAAATGGGTCTTGGGCAAGTGGATTTTTATGTGCGGATGGACAGATATGTTTCGGAAGAGTGATTGTTAGGAAAGTAGGTTGAGGGGCGGGTATAAAAGAGTTGCATTTCTCATCATATGTGTGTTGTAGAGGCTAGCTGGTTAAGCACTTACCTTGTTACTTGGAGCGACCCGGTTCAAACTTCCTTTTGAAACAATCACAGTATAGAAACTTTAATTGATGCCTTTCTGACAACAAACTAATGCCAGTGATTGATGTCTTATACAGTATTGGCAGATATGGATATGCTGTGAGTGATCCTAGAAAATTGCAAGATGTAGATATACTAAATTGAGGCGTTAATTTTTGTGTGAAATGGATTACTTGATTTCTAAACTGAGATGTTATTATTATATAAGATTTACTGGCACTTTAGAAACTGTTGTAAATGCTGCACTGTGAGACTGATCGTTGTGAAATGGTCTTCTGTTGTCAGGAGCCGATGAAGTCTCGAGCACCACAGCTTCATCTCGAATATCGCTTCTACAAACACTTGGGTCAACACGGTATGTTGTAATTTCTAGTCTCGTCTACAGATTCTCCAACATCGCTTATTTTTATCAACCTTTCTTTATTTTGTTGTTTTTCTTCTGTTGCTTCATTGAAGTTTTTTTATGTTTTTTTCCTCTTTCTTTCTGTTTTTCATATTCTTCCTTTTGCCTGGATGTTCAGATGTGTTCGTATGCAGAATTTAAATTTTTCCTCAATTTTTGAAGCTAGCTCATTGTTGGTGCTATTGGTGTTTTGGATAGTTATTTGCAGTGGCTTAAATGGTTGAAATTTGGTTGAATAATTTATGTTGTTTGCTATATTTTCAAATATAGCAATGGTATTTGTTTTATTATCATAGTAATGTAATATTGAATAATTTATGATTAAAACTAGTAAGTTATATGTGATTGTTGTGTTTATGGATGGATAGGTGGGTCGTATGTTTGAAAGTTACATTTTAAGAAATGAAACACTAAACGTGCTAAAGTTCAGTTTCTTAAGTGGTTAAAGATTAAATTAATTTTCCTAACGACTGCCTCAACTGTTTGCCAAACGTTTGTGTCTGCTATTTTACTTTAGAAGGTGTTCCTCTTGTCTACTACTTTGGTCCATGTGGCAAGTACAATGCCCTTGTTCTGGAGCTTCTGGGGTCTTCCCTTGAGGATCTGTTTGACCTCTGTGATCGAAAGTTCACCCTCAAGACTGTTCTGATGATTGCTATCCAATTGGTAAAAGCTTCAATTTCATCAGTTTCTTCTGATTTCATACTCTGCCGCTAACACAACTGTTGTACGTTAATTTAAAGTAATGTCTTTGAATTTGAAAAGTCAGAACACAAACAGAATATTATGTAGTGTAATATAGGTGGATGTTTATTTATTGATGTTTATTTATTAAGCGCCTTTTTGATGCAGTGGCAGTTACAAAAAAGTGCCTTGGATTTATCGTTATACAGCTGTTGGTAACGGACTACTCGATCCAAACACTGGAAAATCTATGCCTACAGATTAATATAATTTACTGATTTCTAGAGCAGCATTATTGTAATGCACAAGGTATCACTTGATGGTGGTTTCAAGTGAAAATCCAATTAACAGAGCAAATTTTTGGAGAGACCAGAAGTCTGGCTACACAGGTAACCAGTGGAACAAATGTGTCACAAGGTTAGACCTGAAAGACATTTTACCTGATTTAGAAAAACCTGCTGAGTGAAAACTGATATGCCACAGGGATTGAACCTTAGACTTGGCAGTGAAAGGCTGTGTTATGGAGAAGTATGGTAGCAGATTGATTCTTTGTTTACTTTTCATAGCTGGGTAAATCGCTTTGCATCATGGAAAATTGGTGCAGTTTGCTGAGCCATTTAAGGAAAGATTGTCTCATTGTTGGATTATTTAAGATTGCTCTGTTAATTCCATTTTTGCCCTGCACCGCATTGTTAGATTGCTGTAAAAGTTTTGGTAGAATACGGCCTAGGTACCTGAGTCCATTTTGGGTGGGTACCTGGTTACCTTTCAATCCATTATTAGATAATTGGCTAATAATCAATCGTCAGGTGGACTGCATACTCTAAGCTGTTTAAGCGGTCACCATACCCACACGGCCACCATATCTTTTAGATAATATGAAAGTGTTCACACTGATTTCTCTTTGCTTTGCAGCACACAAGATGTTATGTTTGTTGCTTTGCCCTTGTGCTTCCTTAACGCAACGTGATTGCCTTGCCATTGTTGACCCTTCACTTTGTAATGGGCTTCCATACAACCTGCTATTGAACCTGTTTGATCGTGGTCTTGTGTGATCAGTTTTCATGAAAAGGTGATATGTAAGTATCAATTACAGTTACAATGATGTCTGTATATTTATTCTGTAGCTTATACGAATCGAATATGTCCACTCAAAGGATCTCATATATCGCGATGTTAAGCCGGAGAATTTTCTCATCGGCCGACACTCGAACAAAAAACACAGCATCGTCCATATCATTGACTTTGGCCTTGCCAAGGAGTATGTTGACCCTGTGACTCGTAAACACATCCCGTACCGTGAACACAAAAGCCTTACAGGGACTGCTCGCTACATGAGCATCAATACTCACCTAGGAAAAGGTCAGTTTACTTTCTGTGGATGATGAAAAATGACTGGGTCTGTATTTAATATAAATAATAGATCAGACTGGATCATTTATTAGGGTGGTAAGTATTGATATTCATTGACGTA
Source organism: Allolobophora icterica (assembly GCA_963556255.1). Classification (NCBI taxonomy): domain Eukaryota; kingdom Metazoa; phylum Annelida; class Clitellata; order Crassiclitellata; family Lumbricidae; genus Allolobophora; species Allolobophora icterica. Next base: position 24,053,578 of record OY744615.1, on the reverse strand, counting down.
ATTAATTGTATAAGAAAATTTGTAAAGTGCCTCTTAACAGTCAGAGCTATGCAGAGGAGCTCTCAACGTGGGAGCCTCAGGGGAAAAGAAATGCTTTCAAGGAATGGACAGGTAATGAAAAGACCCCAGGCAAAATCTTGGATCGAATTGAGGGAATGAGGCGGTAGGTAATTACAAGACGAGGGACACGCAATAGTAGACACGTGATTCTGGACCATAGCAGTCCTTGCCTGAGGGACAAAGAGATTAATAATTAATGTTGCCTTATTTTTAAGGGTTGCTAGGTGATGTGCACATGTTTTCATTGTCATAGCTGCCCGCCTTGGGTGCTTGGACCTGGTTTTGCGTGCAGCCACACGTCTTATTGGTCGCATCCCCAGATTTGGCCAGGTTTCTCTTTATATGCGGGATGTTCTGCACTGGCTCCCTTTCCCGCTGCGGAACGCCTACAGGGTCTCTGCACTGGTTAGGCGTTGTCTGGACTTATCCCCCCATACCTGCGGGAGAAGTGTCACCCTACCTCGGGGGTCTTGCGGCGATCTGCTCTTCGCTCAGCTGACCAGGCCGAGCTCTTTGTCCCCCGCACGCGGACATCCATTATGCAGCGCCATTCTTTTTTGGTCGCTGGCCACGCAACCTCGAATAGCCTTCCTGTTGCACTCCGCCTGGTCCCTATGACTCACTCTACCTTGTTTCTTACAAACTTGAAAACTACTCTCTTTAGCCGTAGTTGGACTAGGAGCGCTCCTGAGTAGATCACCTTGAAGGGCGCTATATAAAAGCTCCTTAATAATAATAATAATAATAATAATAATAATAATAATAATAATTAGTGGTGTTGTCCTATTCTTGAAATTGTGGCATATCTTGGTGATGTGGTGTTCGCCTTTCAGCTTTTCTGTGTCTAGCTTCAGATACCAAAGCTTGTGAAATCAACAACTTGTTGAGCATTGTAAAGTCCTTGTAACCTTAAATTGTAACCATTGTAGATTGATTTCTGGTTTCAATATTTTTACCTGTAATGTATGTAACGTATTATGATTTTGACTATGAGTTCACTTGAAGCGGCCATCAAGTTATACTATATGCATTATGATAACGGCACCATAGAAGTCATTAGGTTAGATTCAGGAAAGTATATCTACTTGTTGTATTGCTGTTGCACTTCAGCCGATGTTTGCACTTCAGCCTATAGATTTTTCAATCCTTCCAGAAGACTTAAATGGATATAAGCATGCATTGGCACCATGTGACTTGAATGAATACTGAAAGCCTTAATGCCAACACTCGAACAAAAAAACTCGGCGTCACCCATATCGTTGACTTGAGTCTTGCCACAGTTGGCCTCAATTTTGTGTGATATCTTTTTATTTGGTTTTAGAACAGAGTCGGCGAGATGACCTTGAGGCTCTCGGTCATATGTTCATGTACTTTCTCCGTGGCAGCCTGCCTTGGCAGGGACTCAAGGCTGATACCCTTAAGGAAAGATACCAGAAGATTGGTGACACAAAGAGAGAGACAGCAATTGATGTACTCTGTGACACATTCCCAGGTTAGCTGAAGGGTTTTACTGGACTTCTACTTTCTGATTAAGACTTGCATTTCTCTCAGAATATTTGTCTGATTTGTCTATGTCTGGGAGTTAAATCTGTTGAAAATCTCTACTGACAGATTAATCTTCTAAAGAGGCCACAGTTGGTACTACACCTCAAGAGGTAAGTTAGGCTGATGTCTGCCAAAAATAGTGGTATTAACATTAGTTAGTAAACTCTTTAGTTTTTTGTTTTAAGTGAAGATTTCCTTTACTTAAATTACACTACACAGGTGATGCAAATTACATGTGATTTGCAATCATTTTCATTGTATGGTAATTGCCAAACCAACTTGAGTGTTAAAATAGAAACTACCTGTAAACAAAGTAATTTGTCTGGTATTCAGTAGGACTTTGAACTTTTTGGAATCCCGGTTTAATAACAGCAAACCTGAGAGACTTTGTTGATGAATCAGTAAACGATTTCTTTAATTCCTATTTTAAACAATTCATCTTTAGTATGAAGAAATAATTCGATAAAGTTTATTACCGGTAGTTGGATATAATTTTGATATTTTGCTGTTGTTGGTTGACAGAAGAGTTTGCTACATATCTTCGTTATGTACGTGAGTTGGACTTCTTTGAAGACCCCAACTACGGTTACCTTCGCAATCTCTTCCTCAATCTGTTGGCACATAACGGCTGGGAGAACGACTGTGACTTTGACTGGGTCAGCCGGCAAATGGTACACATTATCAGTAGATCTGTTTGCACACTCTAGCAAGTTACACTGCAGGCAGGTGCTTGATGTACCTGTGCTTGGCAATTAACAATGCACAATTGCACTTTATTTAAGAGATGTTACATTACAATTGCACTTTACTTAAGAGATGTTACATTGTATGAAAATGTGTTTGTGAAGAAGTTACAGTGTGAGCAAATGTGATTTTTGCAGTTACACTAAATATTTCTGCTGGGAAATTTACTGTTTTGGATGGTAAGCAAGTGTGATGCACGTGCACTGTGAGCATTTGTTCCAAGAAGAGTCTATGCTGTGCTCTAAACAGACTAAGAATTTGTTTAATGATGACTAGTTTATGATACAGTTAGAACCTGTTCTAAGAGGAGTCTATGCTGTGCTGGGAACAGACTTTAAGAATTTGTTTAATGACGACTGGTTGTGATACAGTCAGAATCTTCAGTCCTATACAATGCCACTTGAAGAATGCTCATCACTGGAGTATTGTGCCATTCTTCATGTAGAAAAAAGTTTTCTTGAAGAGGTGCACACTTACAATTACAACTACAAAAATACACTGACTGTTTAAAGAGTGCACACATGTGATGAATATTTGGTTTTTGTTTTATTTCCAGTCAACATCTTTACATTCCAGTCTAATGCGTAATCCAGCAGGCGTGTTGGGTGCTGTGCATCCTACCGATGAAAAGACAAAATTGCCGGTGGTGAAAACAACCACAGGTCGTCCTGCAGCTAGCAATGCAAAGGTATCAAAACAATGGTTTATTTTTAGTAGTGGGTAGTAGGGTCAGATTATATATACGGTAAGATTAAAGTAAGATTGGTCGTCATTTATGTTACACGTCTTGAATGAATGTTTGTGACTGACGACATTTTGGGAATGGTTTATCTCATAGAGCATGGGTAACTGGAAAATGGCAGTTCTTAAATAGTCATGCAGACAATGAGAAAAAATAGAGGGTTATATTATGCTGAAAATATGAATTTCATAGAGATGTGTCACTCATAAGGCACAGTTAACCTGCTCTAGAGGTCTGTCGGCTGGATATTTGTACAGCTTTTTCTGTCAAAAATTGTAAAAAGCTACTGATTATCACTACTAGCCTAAGCCTATGACTATTTTTAAAGTTTAAAGTAGTGTAGAAATAGTTGCAACACTTCTTCATCATTAAACAGGGAACTACCTGAGAGAAAAATAAATGAAATTAAGGTCAGATGCCATTGACTGAATGACTTTTCGTGGTGATGTGTTGCTCTAAAAAGGTTGGGAACCACTCTTCTAAGGTACAGTGAGGTACAACCAGGCTAAGTGTTTTGCGTGATTAGCTACAGTTTGTACTCGGTTTTTCTGTCGAGAGGAAGCCAGTGCAATTCGTTCTGTGTACTTGTATTTAGTAGATATTTAGCATGAACAAACTAGAAAAACTAGAGCTGGTCAGTGGAAAGTGAATATTAAGGCAAGCAAGTAGTCAACATGGCTACAAGCATACATGAAGTTACACTAAATCAGCTTTAGGACTGCAATAGACTCAACTGCTTCTGAGATTATTGGAGTCTACAATATTACAGTCGGATCCTTGTCATCACCATGATTGTCACTGCACTGACCCATCTTCACTGCAATCTTCAGAAGCATCTGTTGTGTACAACGGTTACAGATTTCTGCTATTATTCTTGTAATTTTTTATTACTGGAACCTTACGTAGTGTTAAGTTAATTAGTTGTTAACTGCTTTGTTCATTTACAGCTGACGCCAACCAATGGTGAGCTGACAGCAGATGATCCTGCAGGGATCCAATCAAATGCTCCATTTACTCCAAGGATCGAACCAGAGATCGTCGATGACACCAAGTACGTGTTCATGGAATGGTTCCATTTCCATGTCAACATGGATGTCGACTGTGTACTGTTTACAGTTTTTGGTTGGCACATTGGAAAAAATATGCTCATATCTTGGCATAAGCCGTTACTTAACCAAGAACACAAGTTAACTTACCTTGAAATTTGTAATGCCACCAGACTTTATAAGCGACAATGTAAAAAACTGAATTGGGTATTACCGGTAATTTTTTTTTACTAGCTAAGTGAATTTGTACTAGGAAAACATGGATGACCCCTAAGCAGCCGTTCTGCATGGTAGCTTGTCTGTTTGTGTTGGACTAAACTTGCCAAGGTAATCTAATTGATCCCATGTTCATATTCTTTCAGGTGCTGTTTGTTTCGGCGGCACAAAAAGTTACGTCGAAAACCAAGAGCCACTGAGGCTGACGTGTAAACTGAACAAACCAGTCCGTGGAGGCGTTCTTACCCACCGTGCACCGGCCAATCGAAATTTAGTATTAGCCTGCATACAGATATATTCTCGTTACTAAATATTGTAGGTCGTGTTAATCTGGTGGTCGGCAATGAGTCAAAAGTCAGTATTTCAAAGTGGCAAGTTTCTCTGAGTTTGTTCTAAGAAATTAGCTGTGCTGGTAAACTGCAGGCAAAATGTGCCAAAAGCTAGAGGTAGAGGAAGAAATTCGGACAATGAACATAGAACACCATCTGTGATCAGTGTGAGGTTTTGCCAGCATGTCGTAAGTGTGGAAGATCTTTCCAGTTCTGCACTACACATTTGGTTGTGGTTGAGAATAGTAGTTGAAGGACTGAGTTTGTCCGCACGTTTAGGCTTGTGATACACGAGTTCAGAGGTTCAGGTTCTGATATTGTTGATATTCATGAAAGTCATGAGTTAATTAATTGAATCAGTGACTGGTCGATACATGTATTTGGGTTGAAAGTCTGTTACTGAATTTCCTGAAAGTCTTCATACCTTCTTTTTGTAGCCTGCAATGCTTATTCAATTCAGTGAGACTTCTGAACCAATTATGTCTCATTTTAAAGTGCACATTTCATTTTGGTCGTGTTTTTGTACATTATACTGTATGCCCATATGTACAGATGAAAGCATACATACACCAAGACTGCATTTTGTTAGCCTTGTTCACAATTCGTTTGAATTATAAAAGTTAGTTGCCACAGAGTTAGCTTCTCTGCACAGCTTTAAAGATCATGAAGGGTTTGAAGTACTGCTTGACAGTGCTTGTATATGCAGATTCTTCGAAGACAAAATATAGGGGTTTGGTAATTTACTGCAGAAGAAATCAGTTGGACTGGCTACTTCTTAGCCAGTGTGATGGCTGTGACCCTGCAGGTGCCCATACAAAAGGAACCCCACAAAATGTGCATCCACTGGTGCCGTAGAGTTCGGAAAACAGCTTAATTTCAACTGCATGTAATTTGAGTTAAAAAAATTCGGACTTTGGTTTTGTCAATGGAGTAATGTCAAGAGTTGCACGATTATTGCTTGCACATTTATGGGTCGTCCATAAATGACGTCTGCAAAAACTGACGTACATCTGTACTTTGGATTCCCCATCCCTTTGCTGACATTAGCAGTCCAACTAATTACTAAGGCCAAGATTAGGCGAACTTGATCTGTGGCATCCAGCCAATGGGGCTCTAATAGATGAAAAGCAGTACAGGCAATTTTCTGACTGAACTTGTTGAGTTTGGTGTTTAACACTTTAACGACGAGCATTTACTAAAAATGACTGGGAAACAAAGCAGCTCGTCGTTAAAGTGTTAGCACACAGGTCGTGCATTTAGTTGCAGATGTCTGCAATGGGCATAACCCCTTCCCATTGTTTACATTTGGGTGACCTTTTGCAGACCTTAATGGATGACCCTGTAGACTGTTGTAGCAATGCAGCATTTGCATGGCAATAATCTCTCTTTACTGAAACTGTGAATAAGGTTTTCAAATAGGAATTTGATGTAATGTCTTTATTTTCGTTAACTTCTTATCACACGTGTCAATACAGTTCTTTAAAAGTATTGCTGATTGTGTCAGTTGTTTTGGCTGATTATTAAATAGAGAATAATTGTAATTTCGTATTTTTTCATGTAGAATGCACAGAATATTCCATAAAAGTGAAACCATTCTGTACTAGTCTTTGGTGGCCAAGTCAAGTTCCAGAAATGCGCTTCAGTCTTTCTGTTCAACTAATGCTTTATTGTCTTCCTGGTCAGTGAAGGTAATGGTAACAGGTTTGTGGTTGTGATGTGATGTGATGTGAAGCAGTGCAATCTAGTCCCCGGCGCCGCCGCCATCCGCCGCCGCCGTTAAGCCCTCAAGTCGAAACCAGTCGCTAAGCTATCGACTGCTAGCGACTTGGTTCACATAATATTTTTTCTTGTTTTAGTCGCGGTTTCCAAGTAAACAATGACAGAACAGTATAGGCCTACTTCTACTAGTTAACAGCTGATAACATGTTTATAATCAATCGCACATCTTTGTTGTTGCCCATTAGGCCTAATGCAAATATATCTATGCAGAAACTGAAGCTGAAACATTCCAGTAGCTGAAACGAAAACGGAAATTATATCAGAACTGAAACTTGAACTGAAATAGAAATTACGAACCCAAAACTGAATTAAAACTGAAACTGTAATAATTTTCAAAACTGAATTAAGTATCACTGGCTTAGACTTAACGGTAGGCCTATGCTTTATTCCTTTTATAAACACTCGTATTCGTCACAAATTCACATTAACATTAATTTTCCGTCATCGGTCTGTCCTCTGTCAGCATGCCCACATGGAGCGGAGCCCATGTAGGACCCATATTTTCATATTGGACCCGTATATAGCTCCTATGGATCCCATCTAATTCCCACGGAAATGATGGCATGCTCACATTGCTCAGTACAGTATGCGGTAAAATGCATAACATAGGCCTACATATACTGTTAGGTAATCAGGTATGCCCAACAGACATGCCTGATTCCATGAGAAGTTGATAGCAAGTCGCTAAGTCAGTCGCTAATTCTAAGCGACTTAGTCAGTCGATAAGCATGCGACTTAGTCGACTGAGTCGCTAAGTCAGTCGCTAACTCATCAAGTCAGTCGGTAACTCCTTAGCGACTGACTCCGGGTACTAGTGCAATCCACCAATAGGACACACCGTTCTTAACCCTCTGAATTGCATCAATACTCGTTTACTGATTTAAGAAATTCGACTCCAAATGGCCTGATATTCTTTGGACAATTACTTCTTCAATTACTAACCTACATGTATGAATTGATCGGGTGAGATCCTTCACCACCGCTTCCCGCTTGAATAGTCGCCACGCCATTTTAAGGTCCCCGTGTACGGAGTTTACGGACCGTGGTAGCCGGAAATTTAAATCGGGGGACGATCCGCATGCTCTCTTACACACAGGAGTATGCATAGGACGCAGCCTAGTAGCCTCTTGCCAATGTACCTAACGGGACCCTTCCCCTTGTCCGCATCTGGCATTACCGTCAACACCCCATTTGTGGCGTCCACATTCCAAAAAGAGTACTAAAGTAGGCCTAGATTAGACTACTCTGCTAATCGTGCAGGGTTAATGTTTTGCGGGGGTGGGCATTTCATACCCCCTGCTACGTCCAGCCACTGGCGGCGATATTGTTCGACAGGTGGGGGGGGACACTTGAACTGATCTGCTCAAAAAAAAGTTTTGAACTGATCTGCAATTAAATGGACTTTCTTAAACTAGATCCACTTTGCAGAATGGATAAAAAAATTGCCTTCTGACTTAAGTTGGCGTCTAAGGCACAGTCTTTACGAAGAGCTTTGAGTATCAATTTTAAGTGCGGACGCCCGCATTGGAGATAAATTCGTTCCCATTATCTACATTTATTGTCCTAATTTGACCTTCCCGCCCCTCGTTGCGGACGTATTTAGTGGATGACCCATACATAGCCATGATAGCCAGAAGTGGCCTCTGCAACTCTACAACTTGTTAATTATTTATAAAAGTCAACGACCTCGGCAGTACATCAACTCGTCCGCAGCTCTTCGTATATTCAGCGTCCCTATAAGTAATATTTACTCTCTTGCGTACGTACTTACTGAACTAGATAGCATCCTACACGAACTAGCGGCAAAGCAGTCAACCGGCGGATCGAACGCAGACTAGAACATGATTGGATGTCTGTTGCACGTGATATAAATCAAATAACATGACTGGCTAACGACTAGAAACAAACACGTGATGACGTCAAATATGTTGCCACGGTAACCCGCAAATGTTTCTGAAGGTTTCTGCTGAAATCGATTTTTTTTCCAATGATGCAAACAAGGCCTTTTACCATTTCATCGGTAAGTTGTTATTAATTTTTGTGTCTTTTGGTCTTCTGTAATTTTGTTTTGCATAAGCCTCGCAAAAAATGAAAATAGTCTCGTTTAAGCTTGACCGTGTGTGCCGGCCGCTCAATTGTTTCCTGGTGAAATCGTAACCTAAACAAATTTGTAACGAACCAAACAATGATTTGTGTTATACGAACCAGCAGATGCCTAATAATTTTTCTTACAGATATTGGTGCAAGCGAATAACATTTCACTTTCTGTTATAGGTTTCCAAAAGACACTGAACTCAGAAAGAAATGGGAACAGACTACTCACAGTGTTTAATCTGAGGCAACAAGGTTTGTCGGGGGCGGGGGGGGCAACAAGGGCGACCTTTTTTGGGAAATTTCCAGTCTTGTTGTCAAGACCTTAAACCTCGAGACCAAGACCAAGACTTTGAACCTCGAGACCAAGACCAAGACTTTGAACCTCAAGACCAAGACCAAGACTCAAAAAATCACATTCAGCTTTTTTCCTTACAAAAAAAAATGTTAAATCGGACTTCCCGATAGCTATTTTAATGAAAACTTGACTCTTTTTATTTTATTTAGGCAAACTAACTTTAAATGCAGATTGCAGAGAATTCCGAATTCGTATTTACAAAATGAAATGTTATTCCAAATGCCATTTGTATTTTATACAAAACCAATTCGCTCAGAATTTTGTGACCATGACGTGACCTGTGGGGGCCTCATAAAAATTCCGCCATGTGAAAAGATACTTTCCATAGGTGCTGAAGTCGCTGGCACACACAGCAGCTTTTCAAGCACTGGATGTAAATGTACAAATCATGAGCCTTTTTCAAATCCTCCCACGGTTTATCAGACCATCTGGCTTCAGAAAAAGTCTCGGCAGGGTTTCCAGATACAGCATTTATAGGCCCTAACTGTTGCTGCTGCCGATGGGTTTCCTGACCAACAAGACTTGCATCTGTCCGCAGGTATTTGTCGTAGGCTATGATGCAAACAGGCTTGATGAATTTTTAAATTGTTGAGTTTTGTTAAATGACTGTTCATATTGACAGCCGGTCTTGGTCTTGCGAGACCAAGACCAAGACCAAGACTTTGAACCTCAAGACCAAGACTTTGAACCTCGAGACCAAGACTTTTGGTCTCAAGACCAAGACCAAGACTTTTAAAAACGAACTCGAGTGCACTCGAGACCAAGACCTTGGTCTCGAGGACAAGTCTGGAAATTTCATCAGTGTTCCTGTTCCTACGTCCAAACGGTTTTTCGGAGGAATTTCATCTTTAAAACCCACTTTCCTGACTTTTCGGAAACTTAAAACTTTGACGACCTTTTTTTAAAGGAATTCATCTCTCAGAAACTTTCATATATCTTCTTATTTTGTTATTTTATTCTTATATTACTCGTTTACTCATCTCTGGGGTGAGCGCAACATGTATCCTGGGGGGGGGGAATTCCCCCCAAAAAGGTGTCTACATTAAAATATTGCTGGCCTCTGGGAAACATAAATCCGGGGGAATCCCCCCAAATGTGTCTAGATTAAACACTGCTACTCACATATCTGCAGTGTTGGGTAAACTCACACAAGAAATGAGTTAAATCAAAACTCAACTCACGCACCTCAAAATGAGTTTAAACTCAAACTCAACTCATCCTAAGTGAAATGAGTTAACTCAAACTCACTTGTTAAATGAGTTAACTCATAAACTCACACGTTTCATACTAGCACGTTCTAATTGAGCAACAATTTTTCCATCACGCCTACTTGTAACAGAAAAATATTTTCCATCATGAATACACGGTACTTCAGCCATGTTGTTCTTAACTGTTCACAATATAAAAAATATTCAGTGCTTAAATACTGTCCGCTAGCAGTGTTTACGACCCTCCCTGCCGTCACCACTCACCAGTATGGAAAGCCGACGATATAAAAAAAAGTCTTGTTTCAACATAATATGTGCCGAGTGCCGAAGAGTGAGTTGAGTTTAAAATAATTGAGTTACAACTCAAACTCACAGAAAATATGAGTTAACTCAAACTCATAACTCACACTCTTTAAGGTGAGTTAACTCAAACTCATAAATCACAGCAAGTGAGTTAACTCGTGAGTTTAAACTCATATGAGTTAACTCATACCCAACACTGCATATCTGTTCAGTTTACTTCGAAGATGTGTTTCTACAACAGTGGCATGCCCATGAGACTGCTACCAGGTTTGCAGAACTGACTTTGAATACAGGAATAGCGGAATTAATTAAGTGTAGGCCTAATTGCATTTTGTCAGTGGTAAATTGCTCATCCAGATGCCGAGAATCTCCAATTGTAAATTCTAAGAGCATCTGGCGAACTATAACCGATTCTCGCTATTTACTGTTGAATGAACATAAAATGCACGAAACATGATGCATAACATCTACTAGGCCTATTGTTTAAAAAACAGTTAGATGACGTGTCTTCTCTTTTACGTTGCAGATGTGTATTGTGGAAAATTTGCAATGTCGAGAGACTGCCTTATGACGTAAGCATAATGGTTGCTATAGGCGACCAGTTTAGGGACAGTTCGTCAGCCTTTGAAGTTTGCGGACGGGATCGTGTTGTGCTGATTAGACCCCCACGCCATACCCTCCAGGGGCCGTATGCATAAGAGGGGTGTAACTCTTATTCCCAGCTTAAATCTGGCCTACGCCGGAGTAGTGGGTTAATGTTGCATGCATGAGACAGGTGTACCGCCTTACGCTGGACATAACGCTATTCCGAATCTACCCCTAGGTATAAGTCGCCTATTCCCAGCTTAGTGGCTATAAACAAAGATGGCGGCCGTTGTGATTCGCAGCTTCGACGAAATTTTAGACGTCAAAAAGTGTTTCAGAGGCGCTATAATTAGTTCGCCTCGTTCACCGACAACGAATTTAATATTACTTTTCGTTTGCCGTCACAAAACGCTAAAATTTGACGAGATACCTGACGATGTTGCATTCGAAGTGCCGCGGCAGGTTCCGTACAGTGGGTAATGATGAGGGTATTTCACGCGGGGAAAACCCAGAGACATGCATTGTCTCGCACAGTTTACACCCGGAGTAACTAATCCAACGGCTAAACGGGGTCGTGCATGCCAATAACCACCAAGGCTTATTCAGGGAATAGTTACTCCTGGCGTAAGCGCTATTCAGGGAATAAGCTACTCTAGTCTTATGCATACGGCCAGATGTTGATGTGTAGGAGCGGTCTTTCTTTTGAACTCTCTCTGGCCAGTCATTGATCTCTCCAACAGTTGCAGTGGCTGAACTCCCTACGCAGATCCCTTCGCCGCGACTTTCTCGCCTGCATGTACGGCGGCCTAGTAACACCCTTCGCCGTGTGTGTGTGTGTGTGTGTGTGTCTCTCTCTCTCTCTCTCTCTCTCTCTCTCTCTCTCTCTCTCTCTCTCTCTCTCTCTCTCTCTCTCTCTCTCTCTCGCCTACACTGCGGCCGTTCTTTGAACTCTCTTTGGCCAGTCATTGGCGGCTTTTCTTTTGAACCTTCTTTGCCTAGTAAGGGGCCATCCACATATTACGTACGCACTTGGGGGGAGGGGGTCGGATTTTTGCGATTTTGCGTACGGGTGCGAACGGGGGGAGGGGGTAACAAAATGTGTACGTACCCAAAATAAATTTCTAATTATGACGTCCACATTAGCCTATTTATAACTCTGTATTATCCTATAGTCGTCCCATGGCATTTTATTACATTATATAAAAGCCACGTGCAGTTATTCTGTGCTGTGAACGACACCTATAATTTGTCTATATTGGCCCTTCAATAATCTGGCCTAAAGTGCAGACAGGCTGCCTGGAGACACTTTCTGCAGCTGGTCATCGGGGGGGGGGGGGGTGCGTCAAACGTACGTACTCAGGGGGGGGTGGAAGAAAGTACGCTTGCGAACAGGGGGGAGGGGGTCCAATTTTCCCGGATTTTTGTGTACGTAATATATGGATGGCCCCTAAGTGAAGAGGCGCTATATCGCCTGTGAAGAGGCGATGGAGTGGAGGCTCCCTTACAAGGGTGCTGGATGATATCGCCTGTGAAGAGGCACTGGATGATGTTGCCCTTATGAGGGTACTGCATGATATCGCCTGGGAAGAGGCGCTGGATGATGTCGCCTGTGAAGAGGCGGTGGATGATGTCGCCCTTATAAGGGTGCTAAATGATATCGCCTGTGGAGAGGCGCTGGATAATATCGCCTGTGAAGAGGCGCTGGATGATGTCGCCCTTCTAAGGGTGTTGGATGATATCGCCTATGAGGAGGCGCTGGATGTTATCATCTGTGAAGAGGCAGTGGATGATGTCGCCTGTGAAGAGGCGCTGGATGAGATCGTCCTTATACGGGTGCTCGATGATATCGCCTGTGGCGTGGTGCTGGATGATGTCGCCTGTGAAGAGGCGCTGGATGATGTCGCCCTTATACGGGTGCTCGATGATATCGCCTGTGGTGAGGCGCTGGATGATGTCGCCTGTGAAGAGGCGTTGGATGACATCACCTGTGGAGAGGAGCTGGATGATATCGCCTGTGAAGAGGTGCTGGATGACGTCACCCTTATAAGGGTGCAAAATGATATAGCTGTGGAGAGGCGCTGGATGATGTCGCCTGTGAGGAGGTGCTGGATTATATCGCCTGTGAAGAGGTGCTGGATGACGTCACCCTTATAAGGGTGCTGGCTGATATCGCCTGTGAAGAGGCGCTGGATAATGTCGTCTATGAAGAGGCGCTGGATGATGTCGCCTGTGAAGAGGCGCTAGATGATGTCGCCCTTATAAGGGTGCAGGATATTGCCTGTGAAGAGGCACCGGATTGTCTTCCGTGAAGACGCGCCTGTGAAGAGGCGCTGGATGACGTTGCCCTTATAAGGGTGCTGGATGATATTGCCTGTAAAGAGGCACTGGATTATGTCACCTGTGAAGAGTCGCTGGATGATGTTGCCCTTATAAGAGTGCTGGATGATATCGCCTGTGGAGAGGCGCTTGATGATATCGTCTGTGGAGAGGCGCTGGGTGACATCGCCCTCGCAAACTAATTCGCAAACTTTGATGCCTTCCAACAATTGCGTATTTAGTATACAAGTTCAGATATCTAATTAATACATGGTACGCAATATTAATGATTTTACAAAAAAATTTCTAGGGTTTGCCAGAATTTTTAAATATTCAGTTAATATTAAATATATAGAAATTTAATATTAAAAATATTTATATTTAATATTAAATACATTTATAATTAATATTAAATTCATATATTTAATATCATTATTATAATATTAAATATATACTGGACCGATTTTTATCCAGCAAACCTGGGTCGTGTCTGCCCAGCATGTATAGACAATAATTATGCAGCTGGAATGTGCTAAAGTAGTTAATATTTACTCCAATGTTATCTGTCTTTGTAAGTTTGTGCATCAAGATTGCTAAAAACATTAACAAATCATTGCTTGACATACATAAACCCATAGGCGTAGCTACATTGAGGCAAGAGGAGGCAGTCTTGGTTTTATAAATTTAAAAATTTTCCTTGGGTTATAGCCCTGGACCTGGATGTTGCCTACTCTTGAACGGTGAATCCTGGCCCAAGAGAAGAAATTTAATTGACAGAAATCTCCCAAAAAGGTCATCAAGTTTTTTTTATAGAAATCTCCAAAAAAGGTCATCAAATGTTTTTCAAGATTTTTAGCCTCCTCTTGAATTTAAGTCTGGCTACGCTCCTGCATAAACCCTTCAAAATTTGCAAACTCATGTTTATGTAGTATGCTGTGCACATTACGATTCATTAAACATCTTCATTAAACGAGTATGCCATAAACATGCAAATCATTCTAACTGCTGCACGTGAAAATCCTGTTTGTCAGACAAGAGTTGCCAGCAATATGAGCACTTTGAACAAACCAACATCACACGGAGCACTGTAGAAATACTAAAACCATTTCAATGCTGGTAATCTTGCCACGAAGTGCTGCGTTCTAATACAAAGCCATTTATAAATCTACAGAGGTGCTGTTCAAATTCATGGTACTCCTAGTATTTAGTTGTGAAGAGCCTGCAAACTTGGTGCAAAATAACTAAGTAATTTTCAGTCCTCGAGAATTTCAGTGTCTGTGAGCCTGTTTAAATTTAAATCCTATAATTTTTTCAGTCATCATCCTCTTCATCACTGCTAATTCTTGCTATCTTTCTTGAAGATGAAGAACTGGCTGCTGCTGCTTCTGGTTCCCTGTCAGAATCTGTGCTGTCCTGAGTCCTGCAAATAAATATAAGCTATTAACTATTGCTCAGCAGACATATAAATTAGCGTCTCAACAACACAAATAGAGCTGGATGAGAAGTAGAGCTGTACCGATGCATCGGGAGCATTCGTAATCGGGCCGATTATTAGAGGAATCGGCATAATCGGTATCGGCGAAAAAGTATCGGCGCCGATACAAATTATTTTACAGTTGACGTTTTTTGCACAATAATTGTTACAAATAGAAAAATGAGCACAAGTATCTATGTCTTGTTTCTTATTATTGATTTATATTTAGCATTGCACTATTTATTTATTTTATTTATTTATTTATTTATTCCGGATATTTCTATAGCGCCTCTTGAAGACTACTACTACTCAGAGGCGCTCCCGACTACAGCATTTGATACTGTGCCGGAATTTTCACGCCGAAGCGCCACGAGCAATTGCGAGTGAAGGACTTGCCCAAGGTCCGTACGCAGAGGCTAGAGTGGGATTCGAACCTGCAACCCTCCGGTCACAAGGCGCCGAACTTACCACTGAGCCATAGAAACCAAGGACCTATTATACACAGGACTGGAAATTCCTTAATAGTCCTTATACAACCTCGTATGCGTAGTTTTTGGGCGATAATAAAATAATCGGCTTCATACGCGGTATCGGCTATTACAATAATCGGCTATACGCAGTATCGGAATAATCGGCA
This sequence comes from Allolobophora icterica, assembly GCA_963556255.1. Lineage (NCBI taxonomy): Eukaryota > Metazoa > Annelida > Clitellata > Crassiclitellata > Lumbricidae > Allolobophora > Allolobophora icterica. Next base: position 24,038,145 of record OY744615.1, on the reverse strand, counting down.
AAAAGCATTATCGGTACAGCTCTAATGAGAAGGGTCGTGTAATGATGGTTCATGTCATGAATTCGAGAAAGACATTTTTAAGCCCTCTTAAAATGACAGGACAACCACTGGCAAATAGTAGGTGACTAAAACGTTCTGTGGAACTCCATGAATGGAGTTCATTATGTAAATGAGAGGCAGCTTTAAACTGGAGTCGGTGCTGGACAACAAGTGTAAAAGCAGTCAAGCCAAATAGCCAAACTTCTACAAAGATAAAGAAATTAGGCAGATAATGTAAAATTTATAATTAGTGCAAAGATATAATAATTCTTATAATGTTAATACACTGTTATGCTTCAGTACACCAGCTTGCCAGTCTAAAACTAAAACTAATAATGACAGTTTCGTATCTTACGATGAAAGTTCTTGTTCTTTATTCTTCACAGAATCAGCAAGGTCTGTGTTTTCTTTGTTTCCCTTTCGAAGGAATCCATCAATTCCTTTCTGCCAGTCAGGTGTGGGGCGTTGGCAAACGGAATTGCCTCCACCATACTTGTTGCTCTTGCCTAGCAATAAATTATACCAGCAAGTCAACATATATATTGTACAATATACCCTCGCTACATAGTACATACCAAAGGATTTGGGATCCTTATCAAGTACTATACTATGGCAAAGGACATGTAAAAGTGTTATTTGCAACCAAGCAGCTGTGTATTTTCAGGTTGTAGTAGGCTACCTAAGCATTGGAACTCGGAATGGTCACAAAATGAGTCTAGAAGATGCTCGCATGGGTGTCACTGACCTTGTAAATACTGCCAGAAACTCTGTTTAATTCGAAATTGCAAATTGGAATGGAAGCAATACTTAAATAAATGTGCTTGAATGTTTTGTATTCTTAGTTGTGGGTGTCACTTTCAGGCATTACAATGGAATGCCATAGCAAATCAATAAAGTGTATATACAACACCTTAAAATGAGCCTTTATTTGAAAGAAACAATACACAAAAGAATTCTTGCTTTATTTCAGAATATTTAATTTAAGCAGAGAAATCATTTTTTGAAACAAACAATGAGTTGTGTTTGTTTCTTGTCTCCATGGTGCTTCCACCTAGCACAAAGCAACAGACTACGTACATGCATGATTTTCATACGCTAGACATGTTGCGTTTCAAACCATTTCAGAGCATCTTCAAACCAGTTAGGGTTGCAGCTGATTTTCTTCTGTTAAACTGTTTAGCAGTTTAAGTCTAGCAACTGTTCTCCTAGAAACTTGAATAAATTATTTTCATGATGCAGTTAGTCAAATGGTAAATTGTGGTAGAACACGTTACCTTATACGTATGTTGTACAATCATTTCGAAATATGATGCGGACATGTTATACCAGCTAACTCAGTAAGCTGCACAACCATTTCACCAATTATTAGGTCGGCGAATGACAAGAAAAGAGATCAGTGCAATAAGGCCATATGCATTATGAGTTTTTCTTACATAAAATCACACAAATGCACAATAAATCTGGGAAATCTTGGCTGCAACCATGTTATGCCCAAATTCACATTATACTGATAAGTGTTATAGGTGAGTGTAACTAACAACACTAGTTTGCAGTCATTGAACAATATTCTTGCTGGTTCAGACATTGGACATCTTGAAGTTTGCTTCTATACCAAGCATATCAAGTAAGCTATAGCATTTCTGTTTAGCTGTCCATGGCAGCTTTTTATAGTAAGCACTGCCACTAGCCAAACAAAACTAAACTGACGTACGTCTTTAAAAATTAACATCAACCACATTACTTACTGGCTGAAGGTGAACCAAGTGAACTTGAAGGGCTGGAAGAAGCAGCACTGCCACCTCCAAGAGCTTTTCGAGGGGCTTTTGCTGCCACAGCTGAAATAAACAAAACATTTAAATTTTGAGTCATTTTATAAATTGATCCAGCTACCATAGATCAGTGCAGTGGCGGCGGGGCCTTTACTTGAGGTACGGCTTTTGCCGTACCACTTTTTAAAGTGGTACGGCAACATACTTTTGCCAAACCACTTTTTTTGCTGTACCCCTAATTTGCCGTACTACTTTTCAAATCATGGCACTGCCACTGGATCAGTGAGATCTTTTATATGACAGGCTTTTGCAAGTTAACCATTCTGCAGAATATTATCAGACACTTGAATTTTGCGGGCCCTTGAAGTGTGGATGGCTTCCAACCGCCTTAAATTGAATTCTGCCAAGACTAAATTCATTTGGTTGGGTACTATGCAACGCCTGGCTGGGCTTGACCTGGCATCGCTCACTGCTGAATTCCCCTCTTTCACCTTCTCCCCTGCAGTGCGCGACCTTGGCGTTATACTCGACCAAGAGTTAACTTTCCTGCGGCAGCTTCGCCGCTTAACCCACGACTGCTTCTATCAGTTGCGCCAGCTCCGCACTATTGCTCGTGCCCTTTCTCCATCTGCTATGTCCACTCTGGCCCATGCTCTTATCACGGCCCGAGTAGACTACTGCTCCTCTCTCCATATTGGCCTACCTGCGGTGCGTTTGCCCTGTCTTGAACACGTCATGCGTGCTGCTGCCCGACTTATTGGTCGGATATCCAAGTTTGACCATGTGTCCGACTTCATGCTCCGGGACTTGCATTGGCTACTGGTTCCCCTGCGCATCCAGCACAGGATTGCCTCCTTGGTCTGGCGCTGCCAGCTGGGCCTCACTCCAGCCTATCTGAGGTCCCTCTGCCAGCGAGACCCGTGCTCGCTCGCTCCGTCTGCGGAGAGGGGGTGCTCATTGTGCCATTTGCTCGCACTGCCACCATGCAAAATCGGGGCTTTTTGGTGGTTGGTCCTGTGGTATAGAACGGGGTCCCTCTGGAGCTGCGTCTCCTCCCGAAAACCCAACCCGAGTCTTTCTGCACTGCGCTAAAAACTTTTCTTTATGTTAGTGCTGGAGTCGGGAGTGCCTTTGAGTAGTCCCCTTGAAGACGCGCTATATAAGTACTGAAATGAATGAATGAATGAATGAACACACATGAATGGTCAGAAAATGAGAAGGGTTGTTTTAATTTTCAGAAGTGCTGCTCTAAAACAGCTTTTTAGTGTAGAAATTTATACAAATGCTTTGAAGTACCTCTCAAAGTTGCTCTAACTAGCAAAAAAATAGTTCAGCTGTGGACAAAGGTATATGGATGACTATGGAAAGAGTAAGAGAGACGGACAAGGAAGATACAAGCAGGGGCGCCGCCAGGCTTTAAAAATTGGACGCACACCCCTCCCATCTGCACCCGTCCCCTGTCTGCCACTCGTAGTCATACACTGAAAATGACCCAGAGTGACTCAACAAAGTACAGTATGATATCATATAAATATTATTTATACATACTGTATGGTAAACCAAATTACACAGTGAAATCAATTGTCAAAAATATTAATGCGATGCCTGATCCTTGTGTGGATTTGATTTTTTTGGTGGACGCACGTGCGTCACGCTGCCGGTGCCCCTGGATACAAGCGTAAGATAACAGCGCAAGCAAGAATATTTTGGTTTGTCACGAATTAGCCCAGAACCAGATGCTGTACTCTGACCATGACCAACCTCAAGATGACCCACAAAATGGCACTCAATAATGTCTAAGTCATGTCCTCCATTACAGAAGCACTTGCACAGAATTACCTGAATGACAGTAGCAACTTAACTCCAGTTTGATAAATATAAACTAAATGGCTGTAATCGTCGATTACGCCTTCATGTTGAATATATGTACTATAAGACACAATATAGTATGTAGACCTCAAACTTTTAGTTATATCTAGTTTATAACTAACTTATCCATTTGACTAAACCGCTTACACTGGTTATCTTTACAATCTAGACAAATGTTATTTGCAAAAAGGTAGCATACATGACAGTGGCAAGTCTGCCAGCTGCACAATCAATTTACGATCAACAAATCATCAAATGCCATCATATATTGTGCTTTGAAGAGAATGTCATCAAGACAGGTGTTCAGAAATATACCGAAAAACGTAGTCTTAATAAAAGTTCCTTATACTCCGATCCTGCTCAGAGTGCGTGTGACAGGTTCTCTGGTCCATCCAAATCGGTTTCAGACCCACCCCATCTGTAGTCAAACTAGTTATCGCTTATTTGTATAGTAGAAACCTTTTTTAGCACCGCTGTCCGCTTTCGTTCGCACCATGCTTAACCCTAATTTTAGAAAACTATGAAAAATAAAATTTAAACTTAGAATTCGTGTAAGTTTAGAATTATTGTCTCAAACCGGGAAATTTAGCGCCACGGCGCTCGACTGGTCCTCGTTTGTCCTATCGGCGGTCACTACGCTGGTTCCATGCATGGTTAAAAGCCATATACAGCATTGCATAGAGTACATCAACATCGTCGTCGTCGTCGTCATTATCATCATCAACAATGTACTCTTCGGAGCGTTGCCGTTTCTACGACTCGTCGCCACTCGTCTCGATCTGGAGCTCGTCTTCAGGCTATACCTACGGCCTACCCCGCTAGCATGTCCATGCATGGACATTAGATGGGTCATAGATCCTAGGCCTATATAAAAAATTATATGGGCTCGCAATCCAAATCGTAGGCCCTAATCTCGAGATTTCTACAGCATCCAAAAGCGAAGTCGCGGGAACCAGCTTATTCACAGGCGCTAAGTCAAATCATAAGCGATAGGCGGGGGTGAAATCGGTTCCAGGTCAAGATCCAAAGGGGTAAGTCATGCAGACAGTCAGTGGGTGGTTAGAGCGTAGGCCTAAACGGCGAGAGAGGTAAGAAGAGGAGGAATCGGGATAGGCTTTGTGAAAAAGCACTGTTTTCAGTTTTGAGTGAAGGACCTATGGAGAGATGGCAATTAGAGGTGAGGTTTTGGTGAGTTCGTATGGTGGATCAGATTATTTTGTCCTAATTCTGGCGGAAGTTTGTTCTACAGAGGCGGAACAGCTATGGATATGGAGCGATTTGCAAACTTTAGTAGTACCCGTTGTGCCCGGCTTGTGCCCCACGACATCAAATGGTTATAGTTAGTCAATCGCACCTGATAAGGGAAGTTGATAGCGTTAGGCCTACCATTAGTTTTAGGTCTCGGACGGGATTGAAACCAGAATCTACCAACATAACTTTGAATGTCCCGTCCCGTAACTTTTCGGCTATAGACGAAAGCGCTCTCTCTTTCTCTGTCTCTCTGTGTCTCTCTCTGGGCTACAGAGGAAAGCGGCCGCAGACCGCTGCCGCCAGCTCCCGGCTCTCGGGCGTAGAGGGGTACAGGTAAGACGCGGAAAGCCGTAGCTCTCTCTGTCCCTCTCTGTCTCTATGTCTCTTTCTGTCTGTCTGTCTGTTTCTCTCTCTGGGCTACAGACGCAGACGCTCTCGGGAGTAGAGGGGTGCAGATAAGACGGCGAAAGCCGTAGCCCCCCCCTCTCTCTCTCTCTCCTCTCTCTCTCTCTCTCTCTCTCTCTCTCTCTCTCTCTCTCTCTCTCTCTCTCTCTCTCTCTCTCTCTCTCTCTCTCTCACACACACACACACACACACACACACGCACGCACGCACGCACGCACGCACGCACGCACGCACACACGCACGCGCACGCACGAACGCACGCACACACACACACACTAAAGTTTCTAAATAAATTAACATAGGCCTATCGTGATTTTTCACGGGTTACAGCTAGTAATCATAATAACGTAGTATATGAATATATGGATCTCAATCTTACCCCCCGCTTTGCAGTCTACTTATGTATTCAAGATGGCCGCGTACTCGACGAGGATGTACACGTATACACGCAACTTGTGTTAATCGTAGCAAATATACAATTTTTCCTGGAACCTGTTGCACGATAATTCTAGCATCCATAACTTTGCACAGTAAGGTAATTGGCGACTAGTGATTGTGAATTATTTGAAGAGAGGACATGTTTTAAAGTCGACCATTATGGAACCAGACGGTAGTGCACAGCTGGTATAAGAAGTCCAAGAGGGTTTTTCAGTTCAGTTCAGTTAAAACTGAAACTGTTGTTGCTACTATTCATTTTTTTTTAAAGTTAAAAGAGAAAATCATTTTTGCAGGCAATTGTTGCATTAACTGGTAGTAGGCCTATATTGGTCACGGTCTGGAAATTGTGTTCAGGCTAAATTCGTATTTCTGCTACCTTGGTTTAAAACCAGATTTTTACAGCATAAAAGGCATGGCAGCAGAAAATCTTTTAGAATTATTTTTAAGATTCGGGGATAAGTTCAGTTTAGTTGAGCTGCTGACAATATGTACAAAACAAAGCAGTTTTGTCATTTGTGACCTCCATAAGTTTGGTTTGATATTCATGTTATGATATTTGATATTCATAAAAAACAAGCCAAAGGAAAAATTAGTTGAGTTTTCGCAAATTTTCATATTTCTGTTTACAATTTTACAACACCAGTGAGATTGACCCTGTCAAGCTAATGCTAGATGGTTTTACAAGTTTCCTGTGGCATTTGGAGAAGAAACAGGTGGTAAGAAAAGAAGAGCGGCCCCTTAAGCTGACTCCCAAGATGTTGCAGTGGATATGAAGTATTAGCAACTTCGTGTTTCTTAACGTCGGCATATGATTATGGGTTGCCAGTTCTCTCCCTTACCAGTGATGGGCACTAAACTATTTTTTTTAGTTAAACTAAAACTATTTTCCAACTAAAAAAAATAGTTTAACTAAAGTTGGCAACTGATTTTGGAAATTAGTTAACTAAACTAAAAAAGTAGTTAAACTTTTTCCAACTTTTTTCCAACTTTTACGACAAACATTTTCACTATAAAAGACGTTAAGTGAACTATAATAATGCAAAGCGTCAATGACAATTTCACCTTAAAACTATGCAATGTGTACTGTTCTGGCATACAGTTACATGTGTAGGCTACTGTAAGTAGTGTATGAATTTGAAAACACAGGCTGTTAATGCTAAAACCATGCAGTGTTAAAATGTTTTTTGCTGACAGTGTTCAATGTTCACTGTGGAAAAATAGTTGCATATTGCTGATTTTTTTAGTTAAACTTTTTAGTTAGCAACTAAAATTTTTTAGTTAAACTATGGTTTTAACTAAACTATTTTTTTTAGTTAAACTTCTTCCTTAACTAAATTTTTTTAGTTAAACTAAAGGTTTGCAACTTTTTAGTTAACTATTGCCCATCACTGTCCCTTACTACCATGTCTTGCAACTGACAGTACTTCATCAGCGTACTCATTTTTTCTGCAACAATCGGCATAAGTGGAACAGAAATCTCAAAAAATCTATCTACCCTGGCAGGGATTTGAATCCCAACTTCCAATGTTCCCTCTAAGGCAAAAATGCCAGCGTGCAAGCCTTGTCATCTGCTGCACGGTGATTGCAAGAGAAGTGGACAACAATTTTTCATCTTAACGGTGACCGCTTGATGCAGATGAATGTGCCAATGTTTTAAAGCATTGTATTGTGTGCTGTGCAGTGCGACTATGATGCTTTGTGACGTAATTTGTATTTAAATTTGATCTTTAAACAAATGAACAACTTTTGCCTGATTTTAAGGCATTAGAAAAATTCCCACCTGTGACGTCCACTGCCTGAGGCGTCGTAGGTGCTTGCACGGGCATGCGATGTAGAGCTGTACTGATGCATCGGCAGCATTTGTAATCGGGCCGATTATTAGAGTAATCGGCATAATTTGCATCGGCAAAAAAATCAGCGCCAATGCAAGTTATTTTTTAATTAACATTTTTTGCACAATAATCGTTACAAAAAGAAAAATTAACACAAATATCTATGTTTTGTTTCTTATTATTACTTTATATTTAGCATTGCACTACTTACTAGGCACTGTAGAAACCAAGGACCTGTTATACACAGGACTATGAAAAACTTTCAAAACCAAAATTTTTTATTTTTTGGTCAACCGATGTCCGAGATATGGGTCAATGAACATTTACCAAAACGGGCCGCCGATGTTCAAACTGCTGTATCTCAGCTTCTATTGCACCTAGAGACACAATTAAAATACCAAATTGAAGGTATTAAATAGCTCTATCTGGGAAAAGCATTCAGAAATGTTCATATTTAGTAGCAAAAAATTTGAGCAACTGTAACCTAGTGACACTGACCTAGGTCAGTTTGTCACCTCAGAATTTTATCAAACTTTTCCCATGCAAAGCTTTCATTGTTCTTAACTCTTAGGTGAAAATTTCAGAGTGGGCAGTCTCGTAGTTTTTTTACAGTGATTTTTTAAAGATACAGTCATCGCGATTCGCGACCATCATCGCATACGTTGGTATGCCATGAATGTTTAACTGCTGAATCTCAGCTGTTAACATCAATGATCTTTGTACAGTGTATTAACATTATCTCACACAACATGCTGTACAAAAATTAGGCTTACTTACATGCCTACTTATTTACTTATTTAAATGAAATCTTGTTTCAGTTCTAGGTTTCATAGTCTTTCCTGTTTTTCTGAATGTTCGCATGACATAAATTACAATTTTATAGAACTTTTTGTTGTTGTTATTATAACTGAAGTTATGAGAAACTACCTAAAATAGACAGCTAAGTGGAGAATCTTAAATATTTAAATTTCCAAGTATATCTGCCACAAAAGCTTCACTGCATCTGCCGAGTCAGTTGAAGTGAAAGACTTTTCCAGCAGCCTGGATAGTAGAATGGAATGTGCCTTGCAGTCTGTAGAGATAGACAACAAGACCACGATCAAACTCTCAGATATCAAGGGCTATATCACTGCAAAGTACGATGGGCATTGGTGACTTGGCTGTGTTCTGCAACTATTTCTGGACACAAATGAGGTGGAAGTCAATTTTTTACACCCACATATCGATAGCCCCATTCAACAGACATCTTAGTAATGTCATGCCAGGACATAATAACAACTGTTCAACCAACAACCGTCACTGGAAGAATGTACTTGCTGACATCCGAGGAAGCTATTGCAGCAAACCAGGCTCTTCAAAACAGTTCAGACAGTTCTATCGGGCAAGAAATTATGGTCGCGAATCGCTACCACGACTGTACCTGTAAAAAATCACTGTAAAAAACTCTGAGAGTGCCCACTCTGAAATTTTCACCAAGTGTTAAGAAAAATGAAAGCTTTGCATGGGAAAAATTTGATAAAATTCTGAGGTGACAAACTGATCTAGGTCAGTGTCACTAGGTTACAGTTGCTCAAATTTTTTTTACTAAATGTGAACGTGTTTGAGTGATTTCCCCAGATGGAGCTATTTAATACCTTCATTTGGAATTTTAATTGTGTCTCTAGGTGCAATAGAAGCTGAGATACAGCAGTTTGAACAAAGGTGGTCAGCGAAAATTGGCCCGTTTTGGTCAATGTTCATTGACCCATATCTTGGACATCGGTTGACCAAAAAATAAAAAATTTTGGTTTTGAAAGTTTTTCATAGTGGTTTATCACCATACCAAATTTTAACAAAATCAGAGATGGTGATGCACGATGACTGTGTTGATTTGACGTGGAATGCCCCTACTACACTATCACATGCCCTTTAAGCAGTGACAGATTCATGGAAGAAGGTGGGGTTAAAACTGTATATTGTTGTTTTGCCTAATTTGTCACTGCACATCAGAGCCCACTGTGTAGTCGACCAATCTAAGTTCAGATACTGATATTGAGTTAACAGGTAATAAGTTCTGGTAACTAAACGTTTGGATGAGCCTGCATAGACTATTAAAACTGAAGATGTGATTCAAACCATGTGACCTGTGACCTAAAGTGTAAATATAAGAGAATCTTTTCTCGACAGGCTTAATTAACCAGTTTCAATTAGCAAATTTGAATAATGCATGCAAACAGAGTGCTGGATTATGCATTTTTATTAAACCCCCGTCAACTGACTAAATTTTCATTCAATAATTTAACTGAGTTGATGAATTCTCTTTCAGACAAGTGGTTGAAAAATGTCTGCAAAGTGTGTACAGTCGACTGAGAACCACGAAAGCAATGATGATGAAAGCCACTTGGAGGAAGCACCAGAAGAAGAAGGTGCTGAGGAGAAGATGGCTGATACCCCCAGTAGCGCCAGCAGCAATGCGTCTTTCTCTTTGCGAGCTCCATCTTCTGCTTCTCCAGCACTGAAGACGGCATCTCCTGTTGCTGGTGCTGGTGCCTCAGAGCTGGTGCCAGAATATTCAGCACCAGTTGACTGGCAGCCAGAGTGGAATGGTCTTGTGGTGGAACCAAATGGAGAGTACTGCATGCCAGGTGAATTTGCTGGCTGTTCTGGTGCAGTTGTTGACATGGAAACTCCAGCAATGGAACCATGCTATGTGCCACCCGCACAGGTCGCACCGGCTGCAACACATCTTGGGCCACGCTTTGTGCCACGGCCGCACGTGCATACCCATCCTGTCTGCCCAGGTGGGGCTCTGCATCACCCTCCTGGGACGCATTCACCCCACATGCACTCTCCAGGGACACACTCAAGCGGGAGCAGTCCGTATGACAATGGTGCCTCTCCTGCACCTCAGCAGTATGTCGTGAATGTTCATGTTAATCCTGGAGAGACATTTTCAGTGCGAGTCGGTGATGAAGTGCAGTTGATTCAAGGTAATTTAGCAGTAATTAAGTATGAAATATGTTTATTCAAAATTTCTGCTATGTAATGTAACTTAATGTAATAGTAAAAGAATGCTTGTATACCACGTCTTGTTGAGCAGTCTTAGATATGCTCTTTACATGGCTATCAATCAGCTGGATACTTTAAAATTTATATAAAATTGGCACATTTGCTGTGAAACATCATTTGAACCTTTTAAGTAGAGTATTTTTATTCAAGAGTCCTTTTTCTTAGTATAGTTCTATATAGTGTTGTTAACTTATAAACTTTTTAAACCTAATACATGAGTTGAGTGGTGATTGGCTGAAGGTTAGTGGCAGGACCAGGAACCCCAAACCAATGCTGGGGCAATGCAAAAGAAGTGAATGGTCCACAGTATTAAAAGTAGGGCATAACCGAAATCCGGATTGGTAAACCGATTTTTGGACTATCTGGAATTATCTGGATCCGGAATGTCTAACCTGCCGATTAGTAACAGTTTCTTTCGATGGTTTCACTATGGACAATTTATTGGCCACTCACATATAATTATAATTTTGCTTGGTACTACTTACTAGGGCTGTGAATGGTCCCCAGAATAACGGGGCAATTTATAGGCCACTCACGTATAATTATAATTTTGCCAAGGGTCACACCTGGGCCCTTCAATCAATTCCTGAAACTTGCCCTGTATCTGCTACAGGCCGACCATTAGGCCTGTCAATCAGTGATGATATAGGGAAGGGGTGACTGACTGGCTGTTGTTCCATCTTACCGTCATCCAATGGTGACTAACTTGGAACTAGGCCTTAGTGCATAGATTTATTACTAATCAGAATCGGAATGTGCAAATAATGGCCTATGCTATCTGGAATCGGCAAAAACCGAAATCGGTTATGCCCTAATCAAAAGCAGCAGAAAAGTCAAAAAGATCCAGTGTTGTCACCCTACCTTTGTCCATTGAGCTCATGATGTCGATTTGAACAGCAAGTAGTGCTGATCCTGTTGATTGCAACTTGCAATATGCAGATTGATGAGGGGATAATAGTGAGTCAGAAGATAGACGAGATTACATATGAATAAAAAAACCACCTGTTCCCGAATTTTTGATCGAAATTTCAAGGTTGAGATGGGCCTTAGAGGTTATGTGTATGTGAGTGTATCTGCTTCAAGCTGGTATTTTTCACATACAGAGTACATTAAATCATCTGCCATCCTACTTACCATCCACGGTTACATCACGTAGCTCTGTTAAAATCCTGTCCTCTCTTCGGTAAGCAATTGCTGGGGAAAAAAGGTTTTCCTGTTCCTTTAGGTGGCATTCATTCACAGTTGCTGGTTCCTCCATCTGGAACTGTACACCTCCTCATGTTCGCAACTCTCCTGTGGAAACCATCTTTTTGCTGTAAACTGAAAACTTGCCTCTTCCAGTCTTTTTATGGCTCTCAGTTGCCCAGTTGCAGTCTGCGCTTTTGAACTTTGTTAGGAGGATATAATCAAAGAACAGCTGTACAGTTGACTTCCCTTGATATAGTAATATATTTGAAGCCATCCACGTGGTTTTAGGTGAAGCAGAACTCTGAGATTAAGTTGGTTAAATATGCGGACTTAACAGATGAAACAAGTTTTGTACAAGTTTGTGCTGTTGTTTAAATCTAATACAGTCAGGTGGAAGATGAGAGTGGGGCCACCAACCCTCTAGCCAACTACGGAAATGCCTCGCTTCATGTATGGCAGAGTTGAACCAAGGTTGTGGACAACTTTCTTTTAGTTCTTTCTTTCTTTGGGTATAAGGAAGATGAGTGGCTGGCTTGTATGATCCATTTATGATAATGGCTACATTGCTATTTGATTAGAATGTATGTTTGTATTCTCAGGTCCAGCCACAGTGCGAATGGTCTCAAACAGTGGTCCCCCAATGCCTATGCCAATGCAGGTGCCCCCAGGTCACATGGTGCAGCAGATTGTGGATGAAAATGGAATCCTGACACATGTTATTCTTTCACCCCAAATACCTGGTGTACCTACTTCCCCTCTTATGGTGAGTCATGCCTTAGCAATGGCTTTAAATTAAATAAACCCTTTGCAGAATATGAGATAATGTGTTCTTGTTATAGTTTCTTAGTTTAGGAAGCATTTATGTTCATAAAGCCATCTGCAATTTCTGTTTGCATTTTGTCACAATGACTTGAAAGATCTGAAGGACTTAATGTGATTCTTGGTATGCATGAATTAATAGTAATAATAATTATAATAATAATATATTCGTGTTTAATGACAAGCTCACTGACAAATCGCAGTAAGTAACATTAAAAAATATGACAGTACAAGAACTTATAGAACACACGTCTTGGTAGCCCGTTAAGCACCTGCTCATATTACATCTGCCCCTTAGTGAGCAGAAGGCTGAGTTGACCTATAGGGAGCTTACGGGTATCGAACTGTGTTGTTCAAGATCTTATGTGCTTTGAACAAGAGTGTTACCATTCATCTATCCTCCTTCCCCACTTGCCCTACTTTTTCCTTATTGTATTTTACCTAGCATTGCCTTCTTATTATTTTATATTTTGTATTATGTTTAAAAACATGTTCATTCATTTAATAAATTTCTTATGTTAATAACAGTTGTGTTTATGATATGTTGTGTGTTATGTATTCTAGGCTGCTCCAAATGGAACACCTCCACAGATGTACCCTTCGTATGCACCTCAGTACCCTACATTTCCATCTCACTATGTCCCACACCACCACCCAATTCCACCACGTCACTTCCATTCAATGGGACCGCCCCACATGCATGGTACAACCCCTGCACCAGCACCACCTCACCAGTGCAACCAAAATCACCATGCTGTATTCGATACCGGTTAGTAAGATCAATTACTCAATGTAGCTGTTCATAATCTATTTACTAATCAAAACTCAAGTGAATCAGATTACAGGAAATTATAAGAGTGTAAAACTTCCATTAAGGAGTAATTGAATAGTTTCAAAAGGATAAAAGCAGAAGCATTTGGCCTCAAGGATAGGTTTAGTGTTTGAATTTCAAACTGCTGGGATAATGTCGCAATGGTCCAGAAACTGTTAGAAGTAGGAGTTGTAGTTTCCTGCATTTATTGTATTGTATTGCATCTAGAAATTTATAAAGCGCCTCTCGCAGAATAACTACTCAGAGGCGGTCTCAGCGCAGAAGCCCCGAGGAAACAGAAATGCCTTTAGGGAACGCGAGACTGATGAGGAAAAGCCAGTCATTAGTTTGGCCCTGAGCAGAGGGGAAAGGTCATTCCAGATCGTGGGACCACTACAGGAAATGCCCGGGGCTGGTCCAACGACATCTTATGGCTGCCAGGGCTGTTGACTTCACCTTCCTCCTTTTTCCAGGCTTGGGACTGCCACTGCCAGAGTACAGGCAGTGGCAGAGCTACAAGTGGGATATAATGACTGAAAATACTGAAATTACAAGAAGGAGGTCTGTATGATGTGTTCTAGTATTCACATCTGAGGTTAACAGACAAGAGAGGCTTCACATTGTAGGACATACTTTTTACTGCAAGGCTGCACATAATCTTTGGAGTTCCTGTTCCTGTTCCTAACCATCCTCGATTCGAGAGTCGGCCGCATCATGCACGATGTTCCTCCAACGCTTCCTGTCCTCCGTCAACCTTAGTATTTCTTCCAGTTTCAACCCAGTCCATTCCTTTATGTTATCCAGCCACTTCGTTCTCGATCTTCCCCTTTTTCGATCCCCTGGAATCGTGCCCTGTATGATCTCCTTCTCTATACATGTTTCTCCCTTCTCATGATATGTCCAAAATAGATCATTTTTCTTTCTTTTACTGTTCTCAGCAAATTCCTCTCCACGGCCGCAGCCTCCAGCACCCATTTATTTCTTTGGAGACTGATGTCTTAATGATCCATTTCCTTTTAGCAGGCTCTGTTGGGCCGCATGGCAGTCAAGGAGCAGCAGTGGACTTGAGGGCCCAGAAAATAAAGGCCCGGCTGCAGGAGAAGGTGAACAAGCGAAAGGCAGCCAACGACGGCCAACAGAGAAACTCGGTCGGAGAATGCCATTCGGCCACATCCACAAACACGGCCTCCGCCCCAAGTAAGAGTGGAGTTGAATATGGAGAGTGATATTTTACTGCTTTCATAACTTGGTCCTGAAACCTCAAACAACATTCAGACTTATTCGTTTCTCCAATGTGGCCCTTTATCAAATGAAGCTTGATTTTTTATGTACCCTAGATAAACAGCTTCAGACACATTCAAGGCTACACCAGACCCTCGCTATAACATGTGTTGATGTAATGTGAAATTTGGTATAACGCGGTAGCTATCATGGAATCCATATTTGCTTGTGTACATCGAATTTTGGGAAGAAACCCTTCTATGACACTGGATCTTTGTTGTGTTTATCTTTATTTTCATCTTTACTGACCTGATCAAATGGTTCTGTAGTATCCTCGACTAGAATAGTTTATCTGCTTAAATTAAATATGCTAATAAAACAAGAATTTCTTTATTGTGTATTGATTCTTTCAAACAAAGCTGATTTAAGGTGCTTTATACATTATCTTTATTATTCTAAATTATGGCATTCCATGCTTACAGCCAGAAATTTATGGCACTCGATAGTTGCAAATCAAAACAAAGAATACAAAGGATCTTTGAATTGAATTTATTTTAAAAATGCCTCCTTTCTAAAATGCAATTTCGAATTGAACAGAATTTACAGGTCTAATGACACCCATGGCAAGTAGACCATTTTTCGTGCTTATAAATGTTATTTCTACTCCACTACAGTGGGCAAATACACAGCTACACAGACATGTATGTTGTTTCAAATTACCACTTCAGTCTAACTTGGCCTTTCAACATAATACGGCACTTGACATGGATCTCAAATCTCATGTTATCGCAAGGGTCTGGTGTAATGAGAACCTTTTCCTTGAAAATGACTTGGACTGTATTCAAACACTTAACGATACTAATGTATTTCTTGTTTTGAATTAAATTGTTACAGTAATATAAATGTGACTGTCTAGCCTGCTGATTATTTCTTTTCCTGTCATTTAACTTTGGTAACAGTGTAAGAGATGCACAATTAATTAATTACCTGCAGGTAGGAAAGAAATCTGAAGTGGCATCTTCAGTTTATCTACAGGTTTTGTTATCGTAGATCATGAAATGCTAGTAAATAGGTTAAATCAGGGTATCTTTTCAAACACTTCTTCATTGCCTCTTTTTGTAATTTATACTGATGATACTAATGTATATTTTTCTGAGAATTAAATAGGTACAGTAATTAGTAGTATTCATCACAGCTCTCTGCTTTTTATTTTAAGGCAGTAACCTGTGTTAATGTGCCAATAATTTTTTTCTAATGAATCTGAAACTGCATGCATTGAGCTTAATAAAGAACTTGAAAATATTAAACTGTGGGCCATAATTAAACGTATTTATAAATATATCCAAATGAAAAGAGATAATTTTCAGGCAGCCAGGTATCAAATGTTGCCTAGATATCTGTCTACCCTTACCTGGATTGAAGCAGCTAGGAAGTTTCAGGCTGCTTGGAAGTGTCCCACCGAGTGACCTTTCTGTTGCAAAGTTGCAAACTATGTTAGCTGTATTTTTAGTCTCCTTATTAGCCATTGATTCTTTGTTGTCAATCAGCTAAGGAAACTGGCCTACATATCTTTAAGCTGGGCGTAATTTTTTAAGTGATTATTTCTATCAAGAATCGTGAATGCATTAGGTACCTGCCAATGCAGGATTGCTTGCTTACTTGAAGCCATGCACATTAATTCATACAGGTCTGAAAGAGACTTGCTTATAGCAAAGTTTCCCAGCTACTGCCTTTATCAGCTTCTACCAACTCTTTGTGAGGACGAGGAGGGAATATACCCCTTCATGTACCTATAATTAAATCTAAATGGTTAAAATTGTTTGGAATCAATTTGAAGTTATATGTAGCTGTGCATTTATGTCTATATTATTTGCTTGTGTTATGATCCATTTCAAATTTGTATGTAATCGATCTGTACAGTGTATTGCATATGTGCTTGTCAGACACAACTGAAGGCTAATTACTTATCGTGCTTACTTACTTTATTAATGAAGAACTACAAAGATTTCATCATGGTTCAGAGCTGATACGTCTGTAATTTTTTTTACTATTTATTGATTTATAAATTTATCCAAGAGTAATTTAATATTAGTTGTTTTACAGAGGTAAATGCTGCTATTTGTAATTCAAATGTAACTTTACTTTTGTCCAAGTCACTAGCAGAACATTCATAACTGACCATTTAACATCTGTTGTGTCTAGAAAAATACTTGCTTAAAAAATATTGACAATGTTTATATCTCATACTCACTGCTAAATTGAATATTATGTTGTTCAATATGAGTAAATATGACGTAGCTATTCAACATCGCGAATCATTCAGTTTTTGTTCTCATAACAGATTTTAAAAAATCATATTTGGGTCAAGTGACCTGAAAATCATGTAAAAATTGCATGTCTCATGTTTAAATGGTGATTATTTGGGACAAAATATCTGAGATGGTGTAGTGCATAACTGGTTGGTCTGACTGGGGTCATTGCAAATGGCCCCGCTGCTTTCATGTGGAAGGTGAAAGAAAGCACGTGGTAATGAGTAGTACAATACAATACAATAAGGCGCGTTATATTTATAACGCGCCTTAATAAAACGGAGTCTTACTAAAGGGACGTGTTACAATGCAGTGGTTAATTCTAGTACTTAGAGAATAAATGAGTTTTGAGTTTAGTTTTGAAAGTGTTTATTGAAGTGGATCTTCGAACTGGTTCTGGCAGAGAGTTCCATTCAGCTGGACCAGCCAGTTCAAACAGTGAGGTGCTGACTCCTTGTTCAGTGACTGTGGTGACTTTCTGATTGCAGCCACAAATGACAAGTCCAAATCGGGTTCGTATTCTAGAGATTCGTCTATTGATGGACAGGAGTTTGAAGAAGAGTGCAAGCTGGTGCAGGAGCTGCTGTCGAAAATGTCACCGCCCGAGGTAAGCAGTCAGCTTACTTGTAAACCCACACTGTCATACCTCTTGTCGCCTGTCATCAGACATCGCCTGATGAGGTAGGCGATGGTCAGGTTACCTTCTCACTGACCTGCTACTGTCATAGTTGATAGAAATTAGCTGAATACTTTAGCTGAATGGCATCGTTGATTGTGTCGCTCTACTATTACTCTTACGGACTGATCTTCTGGATATTGACCTGATTACAGATTGGTTTTGGTTTGCCATCAGTTGATGCCTTGTGTATTAGACACTGGCGCAATAGAAGTTACTACTTACAATTACAGTTAATCAGAAGTTTTGAGTTCAGTTGTCAAGGCCAGTTTGTCACAATTGAGATTCTGTCTGATCTAAGTAGCCACATCTGTATGTATGCTTATGTATGCATTAATATTATTATAATCACTGAAAGTTTTTGCATGTACTAAGTTGCACATAAATGCAAATTCAAGGCAAAGTTAGTCAGTCACAAGGTGAAGAACAGTTAGACAACCAGATGTTTAAAACCAGTGGGTTTGAGGCATTTCTTGGATGGAGAAAAAAGTTCGAGCATTGAAGAAACATTGGTAGTTGTTTCCATTACTTGGGGAGACAGCAACATGGCAGTTCTGCATTGACTCGTAAGGCGTATGGGAGGGTTGTAAGGAGATACTAATAGTTGCAGGTAGGTAGAAGTGCACATTATAAGCATTTTACAGGTCAGACATCTTATTCTGAACTCGGCAGGAATCCGATGCAACTGATGGAGTAGGGTTGAAGAGTTTATATGAAAAGATGCACACAGCACCACAGCCAGGGAATTTGGATGTGTTGAAGCCTGTTAGTTTAAGATCTAAGATACCTGCAAAAGCTGAGTTCATTCATTCATTATTTTATTCTGTGCACTTCTATAACACCTCTCCTAGATACCTTCAAGTGGGCATAATCAAGGTAAGAACAGACGAAAGACATGTCATTGATCAGAGCAGACTTTATGTGACATATTGCCCTGATATGATAGAAACAAGATTTACAAAGGTTTATTTTGTGGGGTCGGAGTGTGATTACTGTCCAGGGTGACCCCAAGTTTTTTTTTTGACAGTGTTTGATAGTAGAAGAGCATTGCCAGCAAGGATAATGCTGGATTGAGAAGGGAGAGATTGCAGGTGTTTGCTGAGCCAAACATAATTACCTCAGGTGTATCTGGGTTGCAGGAGAACCATGCATGCTGAGATAAGAGGCATTCTTCAAGTTTCATGAGAGAGTCGTAAAATATAAGCCTAGGTACATACATTGCCTGACTTGGCAGTGTATGACAGAGCAAGCTAAAGTGTATCATTGGTCTACTGCTGTAGCTGTACTTTAAAGATATTGGCTGTGCAATGAAGTGGTGAAGTGAAGATTGTTATGATATGGGGCTGAGAACACCAGCTGTTTCTGCACGGCTGGTGTTCCTTACGACACCAGCTGTGCAGAGAGATCAATGATTAGAGTGCAGTTTAGGGTGGACTGAAGCTTTCATATCAAGAACTTTGGCAGGCCTGCAAGAACAACCTTACAGGAGACAAGATACATTAGACTGGGCTGGTCACTAGTCATAGCGGCATCAAATGATAAATTTTGTTGTACGATTCTGATCTGACATGTGTGGTAAAGGCAGGACCTGCAAAGAGAGTTGACATGACCTCATTGGATAGTTTTTCATCCAGAAGCACTCCAAGATCCCAGACGACATATTGTGTTATCCTACATGGAAATGTTGTTACCATAATCCGTTTTAGCACATGCCTTCCAGGCTTATCAGATCTTATGTATGCATATATGTACATATGTAAATATGTTTCTGTGGCTGACCAAATCTGAAGCAGGGTGACAAGGCATGTAATTGTGTACCTGCACATTTATGTAGCACCTCTGTCTTTCAGTGAAATACAACTAAATTTTCTAACACTATCTGGTTATTTTCCAACTAATCCTGGGAGAGAATTCAGCTACTGTCACTGGCACAGTTGGAGTTGCCAATGTTCAGTCAGAAGACAAGTGTGCTGTCAACTTCTCCTGTGCATCAGGCAACGAAGCAACATTTTAAAGCATGTTAAATTGTTAATACATTAACATTGTAATGTTACAGGTGACATCGATTGAATCGAGATGTGCCTTAGTCCGTCTAACGCCACCAAATGTCACCTCCACAGACTTAGATATTGATCCTTCAGAATTCATCTATGTTCTACAACTCTCAGACAAGAAGGAAACCAATTTTAAAAGTGTTTACAGGTAAGTCATTGTTGTGTTATGGCTCTCCTTCATCGATATGGATGGGAAGTGAAATGCCAATTACCAGGGCTCGAAGTGGGAAACAAGAGGTGCCAGTATGGCTGAAAGAACCATTCCCTTCCCTCCCTTCCCTACCCCTTTAGGCCATACCGGTATGGATTTTTCACCTGGAGAAGTTCCGGTATGCTTTCGGCAGGCCAGGAGAGGTGCCGGTATGGCATACCGTTTCATACCGTCCCACTTCAAGCCCTGCCAATTACCTCAAGAGGGGTACTATTTCTTTGTCAAATATGTAACCAGATTATATCTTGCGTCTTCATTTCAGTACATAAAACAGTTTAAGTTAACTCGTTTAACTGCTTGTATTTAAGAAAACAAATTTCTTTGTTGTTGCAGTGGTGGGAGTGTTGAAGTTCCTCTGACAAAACTTCTTCCAGCTACCGAATACTACATTAGGTATTGTTTGCTGAGATAGTTTGTCTACTGAGCCAGTGAAATTAGATTAATTTCTCTTGGTAAGTGTATGTGTTGCATCTGCTGCCATTTCTTCTCTGCCTATGATGTCCATGCTTGATTTCTGTATTGATGTTAAGCATCCCTTAGGCTATTACACCTACTTTATTGTTACCTCTTGAATTGTTATATTTTTTACTTTCGTTAGTAAACCTAAATTTCAAACCACATGGATATTTGAGGAATTTTTCAGTTGGATGTGCCACAGTGGAAGTGGGGTGGGGGCATATCTTTCATGGTTGACATTGCTGCTGTAGAATTGCTGTGTCAAGGTCTACTGAATAAAGTGTAAGCAACAGTGTTAAGTGTAAGTGAGAAACCTCTGAACTATTAGGTGTAACATTGTGTAAATTTCAGTTCAGACAGCTTACTGGAAATTATAGCCATATGGATGGCTGCAGTGCAGATGAATTATCTGCATTGACAAGACATGAAGTTACTTCTGTGCAGTTATTTTATTAATACAACACAGTTTGAGTACCTCACAAATGTGCTATACACATAATAATAATAATAATATAATAATCTGTTCTTTAATTACGGTAAGCGCCTGCAAACGCACTACACTGTACAGTGAACATACATATAGTAGAAACGGCAGCTACACAGGGTGCCTTACTTACATGTATACAGTAGAAGCACATGATAACAGTTTTACAGGAGTCGAATATAACTGTTTAAGCAGCAGCCACACGGCGTCAATCATGGCCTACTATTCATTTAACCACCGCTGCCACCTAGCGAGTTGAAGGCTGAATAAACCTTACGGGGTCTACGGGGTTCGATCTTGGTACCTTCAGCTCTTCATTTATTTATTCCGGATATTTCTATAGCGCCTCTCGAAGTCAACTACTACTCGGAGGCGCTCCCGACTACAGCATTTGATACTGTGCCGGAATTTTCACGCCGAAGCGCCACGAGCAATTGCGAGTGAAGGACTTGCCCAAGGTCCGTACACAGCGGCTAGAGTGGGATTCGAACCTGCAACCCTCAGGTCACAAGGTGCCGAACTTACCACTGAGCCACTCCGCCCCACATGCCAGTGTGTTACCCATTACTCTACGGACCCTGATCTAAACTGTTGCATTTAACCCTTTAATGACGAGAGGGATTAGTTTTCCATACATTTCAGTGCACACTCGTAGTTAAAGTGTTAGGACAACTTGAAAGTGTATGCTGTGTGAATTTCATTCAAATTCAATGAAATAGGAAACTATTCTAACACACGACAAGACCGATAATAGTCTTTATTTGACATGGCACCTGCATTTCTCCACAGCTGCAGAGCTCGATTGCTAAGCCAGCAAACTCAGCACAGGAACAAATAACTCCTGATGAATAACAAATGCTGATAAGTAAGGCACATGCTGAGAATGATCTTGAATGAAATTTGCTCTGCAGCAGGAAGCCAGTGTAGAATTTCTCATCTATTATGAAATATTTTGGCTAGTTGGCCATGACCTGAGTGGCACGGTTTGAGGACAGACTTGAACTAGTGCAGCCAGAACTTTGGCAGGCCTGCAAGTATTTAATTGCAGTAATCCAGACACTTCGACTATTGTTTTCTTCATCCTCTCCCATAGGTTGTTCGAATCCTCTTCCTCTTCTATCTCATCTCTCTCTAGTACTTCAAACCGATTCTTTATTTCCATCCTGTATTCCAGTGTGATACCCTTGCAGTCGTATCTGATCAATCGATCTCCTTTCTTTATCTTTTTCAATTTCGTTCTCAGTGTTGCTACCAATAGCTCATGGTCAGTTCCACAGTCCGCTCCTGGCCTTGTTCTCACATCTCTTATTGTGCTTTTCCATCTTTTGTTTATCAGTATGTAGTCAATCTGGTTTCTATGCTTCCCATTCGGTGACGTCCATGTGTACAGTCTTCTCTTAGGCTGTTCGAACCATGTGTTCATAATTCCTAAGCCATTCCCTTTGCAAAACTCAACAAGTCTTTCTCCTGCTTCATTCTGTTCACCCAGGCCATGACTACCTAATGTGTCTCCATCGCCTCCGGTGCATTGACCCACCTTCGCATTGAAGTCACCTATGATCACTAGTACGTCGCCCTTCGGAGTTCTGTCCACTGTACTTTGCAGGCTGGTGTAAAAACCCTCGTGTTCCTCTTCTAACGATATCGATGTTGGAGCATATACCTGTATAATGGTTATGTTGACCTTTCTTCCTCTGAATCTTACACTCAAAATTCTATCACTCACTGTATCATATCCCATTATCGCATTTGCGCTTGACTTGTCACACATGATTGCAACTCCATTTTTTCCTCTCTCTTTTTGTCCTGACATTATTATCCTGTATCCATTCCAACTGAAATGTCCTTGTCCCTTCCACCTTGTCTCACTTAATCCTAGGATTGCTATGTCTAATTTCTTCATCTCTCCCTGTATTACGTCCATCTTTCCGCTCTGCATACTTCGCACGTTCCATGTGCCCAACTTCATCTTCTGCTTACAGCTCAGGTTGAGTCTTTCCCCTCCGAATCGATCCACCTCTAGACGTCCTTTCGGCTTTAGTCCTGTTGCTTCATTAGATCGAGGGGCCCTTGACTCTCCGTCTTGCTCTTCCCCAGTAGCTTCTAAGTCACGCTCCGGCCTGGGAGTCCCACCATTCGCAACTATCACCGTTTTTGGCTTAGTGTGTTTCATGACGATTTTCTTGGCAAGTTAACAGGGGTGGTTTGCCATTGCCTTCCCCTGGTTTTGCCTGCCGTGCCCGTTCGTTCCCCTTCCTAGGAAGGGTACCAACGGTCCGCACCACGAGAAGGTGGGCACGGAGGACTTTGGTTCACCAGCCCAGGTCGGATCCGAGTCTACGCTCAACAGAGACGTCGGTCAGGTCGCCTCCCCGTTTTACTCTGTACTAGAGTGACTGGTGAACCTTTGCGGAAGCCATATGCATGGCGGTTGATAGGAAGGCTGCAAAGAAGGCAGGAGAAAAGGATAAGGTAAGGGCACTGAACAGTGCCTTCCAAAAACAAGCACGGAAAGATAAAGAAATACATCTAAACGAATTATGCAGAGAAATGGAAGACGAGGGAAGGAAGGGACGAACCAAGGAAATGTTCTCAAAAGTAAAGACAATCACGGGAAAATTTGCACCTAGAATGGGCTCAATGAAGGCAGGAGATGGAAATGTAATCTGCGATGAAGAAGGGATAAAGCATAGATGGAGAGAATACACGGAGGAGTTGTATAGGGAAGACAAACGAGTCAAAAAAGAACAAATTGACGTAACAGAGTATGAAAAGGAACCGGAGGTCATGGAAGCGGAGGTAGAATGGGCAATCAGACAACTCAAGGACAATAAGGCACCCGGTCAAGATGGGATACCTATAGAACTGATAAAAGCAGGGGATGATGCGATGATAAAAACAATAACAAAATTGTGCAATCAAATATGGGCAACTGGAGAATGGCCGGAGGACTGGAAGAAGTCGATCTTTATACCTATATTCAAGAAAGGAGATGCGAGGGAGTGTGAAAATTATAGGACGATAGCAATGATATCACACACTAGTAAAATATTACTGAAAATAATTCACAAAAGAATGGAAGGCACAATTGAAAGAGAACTTCCGGTGAACCAGGCAGGGTTTAGGAAATCTCGTGGAACTCGAGACCATATAGCCAACATGAGGTGGATAATGGAGAGACAAAGGGAGTATGGACAGGAGGTTCACATCTGTTTCATTGACTATAGCAAGGCATTCGACTGCATTAACCATGATTTAATGTGGAAAACCCTGCTTGAAATGGGAATTCCGAAACACCTGATAATGTTACTAAAGGGTTTATATGAAGACCAGATAGCGGTGATAAGAACAGAATACGGAGACACTGACAATTTCAGAATCAAGAAAGGAGTGAGGCAGGGATGCATCTTGTCTCCATTCCTGTTTAATCTATATGCTGAAAGAATAATGAGAAAGGCAGAACTGGAGGGGGCAATTGAGGGAGTAAAAATTGCTGGAAAGATACTGAATAACCTTAGATACGCGGATGACACAACATTAATGGCAAAAAGAAAAGAGGATCTGGCAGAACTGATAAGAAGGGTCAGGAGAGAAAGTGAAAAAGCTGGTTTATACTTCAACATAAAGAAGACAAAGGTCATGACAACAGCAGATTGGGATAGTTTTGAGATAGACGGAGAGGAAATAGAGGTGGTAGAAAGCTTCACATTCCTAGGATCACTGGTTGGAAAGGAGGGAAAGTGTGATCCAGAAATAAAACGAAGGATTGCTATAGGGAAAGCTGCAATGACCGGACTGGAAAAGATATGGAAAGACAAACATGTGAGCATAGAAACCAAAAAAAGGCTCGTGAGAGCACTAATCTTTCCTACGGTACTGTACGGTTGCGAGACGTGGACAATGACAAAGAACATGGAAAATAAGGTTAACGCTTGTGAAATGTGGATATGGAGGAAGATGCTGAGAATATCTTGGACTGAGAAAAGAACGAACGAATCAATACGAGAGGAGATTGGAGTTGAGAATGAAGAGTCGTTAAAACAAACTGCGACAAGAATGAAGCTAAGGTTCTTTGGACATGTTATGCGATCTGATGGTCTGGAGAAGGAAATGATGCTGGCGTGCGGTGAGGGGAGGAGAAGACTGGGTCGCCCAAGGAGGAGATGGATGGATGAGATACAAGATGTAACTGGCATGAATTTGGCGGAATTGAGAGACTTGTCATCGAATAGGAGACGGTGGAGTGTGTTCACCAGGACGATCGCTAGAGCTTCACGAGCTGACAGCACAAGGTGACAAGGTGAATCCAGACACATCATGATGAATGAGTGAATGAAAGTCACTGCAACACTGAGCAACAGCATCATGTAACCCATATCTGACACAGTTGGTAGAAGCAGGCCTGCAGATTAATTTGCTCACTTTCCAGCACTGACATGCAAGTGCCTACTATACTATAGTCACCTGGTTTGTATTAATCTTGTGGGGGTTTTCTTTGCAGGGCGTTTTGTAAACTGGATGACCTCCATGGTGATCTAGTGTCCTCGGCTGCATTTCGAACGCTCAGTGCTGAACCAGACGCCCCTTTTGCACCAAAGTTAGGCAGCAAGAGCAAGACTACAATTCAGCTGAAGTGGAGTGTGAGTATGCTAAACAGGAAACATCATCGTTATCATCATCATTCATCATTGTTGTGATCATCATCATGGTTCATTGTTAGTCATGAAGTTGAAGTGATGGAGTAGAAAGAGGTGAATAATAATGGTGAGGAAGCGGAGGAATATGAGGAAAATGAGGCAAAAGAAGTTGAACTGAATAAATAATGATGGATGTGAGGATGATTACTGAGATGATGAAGATGATGATGATGATGATGATGATGATGATGATGATGATGATGATGATGATGATGATGATGATGATGATGATGATGATGATGATGATGATGATGATGATGATGATGATGATGATGATGATGATGATGATGATGATGATGATGATGATGATGATGATGATGATGATGATGATGATGATGATGATGATGATGATGATGATGATGATGATGATGATGATGATGATGATGATGATGATGATGATGATGATGATGATGATGATGATGATGATGATGATGATGATGATGATGATGATGGTGGTGGTGTTTGGCATTTTGTAGGCACCCGCAGACAATGGATCCAAGATTACCAGCTACCTGCTCGAGTATGATCAGGTAAATCAAACACATTCTGTGTTATACCATCTATTATTATACCATGGGAATTGGTAGTTAAACATGAGTAGTGTTTTTCCTTTTCTTGTATTCCATACAAGTTGCATTCCTCTCATTAGAATTTGTATGCGGCTTTTGCAGTTTTGGAATGTCATAGATTGATACATTGTGGACCCATTTATGCAAAGTCCATCACAACCACATGTAAACCAGGCCATGTGTAAAATGAGATAACAGTGATATAACCTAAAATGTTCTCTAACTAAACCCTTACACAGTACAGTTTGCCTGTTGACTATCACTTTGTTGCATTCAGCATAGTTAGACATATTTTACTTATAGGTAGTGATATAATTTAAAAACCCAAACAACACAAAATAAATATTAAAATTGATGATCTTATTAAGAAAATTAGCGATAAATCTAAATTTAGTCATAAAATAATATGCACATTGATATGTTTTGAATTTTTTTTATCGTAGATGTCATCATCTGATACATGCTAAAGCATTGTGTCTTCAGAGTTCTATTTCTTTTCACTGCATGTTAACTAACACAGAATGAGTTGATAGCCTTGGGGCACAAAATGCCACTTCACATTATGGGACAGTATGGGTAAATGGGTAGCATGTAAACGCATCCACACCATATCAACCATGACAGAGTACTGTCTAAAAACAAGTTGATACCTATAACTGTTGGTTGTGTGGACATTTTAAGGCAAAATAAATTGCAGTTGTTGATCAACTGTGCTTTTCTTACATTTTGCCTTTTGAAATTAGGGAACAAGAGACCTCAGCAAATTTGTGGAAATCTACAATGGTCCTCAGAAGCAGTTTAAAGTGACTAAACTGGCTCCATCGGTTGGTTACGTATTTCGTCTGGCTGCTGTCAATGCCATTGGCAAGAGGTGGGCAATGATGTACTCACCAGTTTAGCTCTGCTGTCCATATATCATTTAGGGATATATCATTACCCCTATCTAGACAATTACTTGATTAAACTGTTGATCTAGTAAGTATTGTGATTGAGAGTGATCAACTGTTTAGAGGTTGTTTGATTATTGGAATTGAAACTGACTCATTCACTAACTGATAGATTGATAAAAGAATTGATTGAGATGATAAATTTCTTGTCACTTTCATTTAATTAATGTAGCCCACATCACACAAGTAGCTCTACTGAAGTACAGTTGCTTTTCTACCAGTTAGTTTACCAGCTTGACAGTTTATGGATGGTACTCTGGGTTCGACACTATCAGAAATGTAGTTTGACTAAAGGTTGATTCTGAACTGGCACAGAAGAAATGTTTGAATAATGGAGTATGGTATCTTTATTCTGAGCAGTGACTACAGTGACCCAGTTTGCCACTGCACCAGTGGAACAGTTCCTTCCCAGACGGATCCTCCAATGCTTTCAGAGCAGAGCGTTAAAGCACTTACTATCTCGTGGATTCGAAGGCCCAGCGACGACTCATTCACGCTTCAGATGGAAGATGAGGCCACGGTAGGCAGACTTCTTTTGCTCAAGTTCAGTCACAATAGTCTACTGGTTATTGTGGTGCACTGTCAGTTAGGTGTTCAATTCTGCACCTAGGCAGAAATTTATTTCAAGATTTCACCTGCACCTGTGCTCCCTAGCGAATCGTGCTGTTATGAGTAAAGTGCCAATACACTCAGTGAGAAGATCAGGCAGTGAAGGAGAAAACTAGACTCACCCTCATATGCATAGGCTAATAAAAATGAAGCCTCTAACATTTTGAATGCATGGCTGCTTCTTGGAACTGGCATAAAAGACTGTTCTTCTCTTTTTATTCTTCTTAAAGTCCTTTCCAGCAAGTCCTTGTAGCCATCTTCAAATCACATTTCTCTTTTGATGTTCAAATCACCAATTTCAGATTTGTCTGACCTAAGAATATTTTGGTTATGTTCTACAAAGCAAAAGATTGTGCCTTTTACAATAGTTCATCATTGAACAGAACAGGTAAAGGTTTTATAAGGTTTTGCACAAATGCTACAACTTTGTGCATTTGGGAAAGAAGCAGATTGGCCGTTGGTGACTGTTGACCTTTGTTGACCTTCCTTTTTTCAGGGTCATGGATTCCTGACAGTCTATAATGGTTCTGACCTTTCTTACAAAGTTGTGAACCTACGACGCAACACAGAGTACAAATTTCGAGTGAGTCTGTCTTTATGAATATTGTATGTAAAATTCCTTCTACAATCAATGCAGAAAAATAATAGAGTAGGCTGAGACAGGCTGAAGAAGTTGTGGGTCAGAGTGACATATCATAAAGAAACATTTGGACTCGAGAACAACTGTAAGGATCAGTGAAAGTTGAGAAGAATGATTTAGGGACAGTTTGGCCAACCAAGTTCTTCATCTGTTCATCTTTTTTTTTAGAGATTTACTAGGTATTTATGCAAATTAAAGAAATTGAGCTGTTGTTGATGGAGCTCTTTTAGGGAGGCAATATGTCTTGCCATACCTTACCACATCTAGAACATGTAGTAAGTATGTATAAACAAGTTTTTAGTACATTAGAAATTCATTTGTAAGAATCGGAGTGAAGCATATATGACGAATTTCAGAAGTTATTTTGTTGCATGGTCTGTGGAAAGGAAAGTTATTGTTAAGCTAAAAATTTGTCTGGTTTTCTTATCTTAGTTGCAAGCTAGCAACGATGAAGGCAGCAGTAAGTGGAGTGATGTTGTGTGCTACCGAACTCTTCCAGATCGGCCTGGCTCACCGCCAAAGCCACAGCTCAAGGGTCGGGCTTCCAGCAACAGCTTTAAAGTCATTTGGGGTATTCAGGACTTTCTATACCAACTCTCATTCTTCTGAGCCAGTATGTGAAGCAAATTTAAGGTGTATTTGTTACACATTTCATTTGTTAATTCATGCATTCGTTCATTTATTCAGAACCAGTTGTAATAAATCAACCCGGCACTTGTAGGCCATCCTTGGTGAAAGAGGACAGTGTTCAGGTATTTCTAATAGGTGCATGTAATTGATCTAACATCTTGGATAAGAGTGACACTGATGGTGGCCATGAATATAAGTGGACAGAAAACAACCCAGCTGTTGTTGCATTTGATAGAAATGGTAGTAATGGCCAAGGTAATTTCCTGAGCCACAGGATTACCCCAAGATCCTGTACAGAATTTGGGCTACAAACCTTACAAGCAAGTAACCTAACAACTTTTTCGTACAGGTTCTTGTTTTCTCCAAAGTACAAATTCCAGATGAGAGTGGGTTTCAAACCCTACACACATAATGATAAGAGACAGATCTATCACTCTTGGCACAGGTATTTTTTTTATTGTTGCTGGTTTCAGATGTTTTAGTTATTTTACACGATGTGATTGCATTGTGTTTGTTTGTGAATTATTTGACAGCAGTGGTTTCTGTATAATTTTTTAGATCAGTCAAAGGACAATGGAGGGATGGAGATCAGCAACTACCTGCTGCAGTTAGATGATGGTAGTAGAATAAACCAGTTTCCCTCTTTGACCCTTTCTCAAACAGCTCAATTCAGTTCATCTTTCGTAGTTGCTCCAGCTCTCAATTCTAACATAACATAATTTTTTATTGTTCATCAGGTACTAACACTGGGTGCTGGAGATGTGTACAACATGTGTGGCTCACTGACTGTGTGCATCACGTTGACTGCAAATTGTGCAGATGCAAACCTCCTCTCATACAAACAACGTGTATAGACGTTAAGCATCACTAAGTGATGCTTTGTCTTTAGAAGCAGTGCTAAAAAATTCTAAATAATAATGATAACAGTAGTACAGTGCAGACCCATTTACATGCAGTTGTTAGGAGTCGAAGTCACCACGCTCGCATGTTAACGGACCACTGTGTAGAGGCCATACTAAAATACAGTAGGGTATGATTTACTTAAAAGTTTGAGTGTGGCTAGAAAGCTCAAAGACATAAGCAGTCTGAAGGCACTTGCACTATAGCCTGCTTTGGTATTTCTAAATTTAGGATCAAAGAAGATCCACGTAACAAATGAGCGAGAATTTACAGCAGAACGACTTCAGCCTGGCTTCACATACCGAATTCGGGTTCAGGCGGTTGGACCCGGAGGAACGAGTGATGTATGAGTCCAGGCTGTTCTTATCTTATGTTTCATTGGTTTTTACTATGGTAGGAATACTGTGTCTGCTTGACTTTGATATTTATTGCTGTCGACAGCTGTTTATTGTATCTAGAAATTGTATCTAGAAATTTATAACTGTGCTTTAAGTGCTTCTTACAAGGAGCGAATGCTGATGTTACTTTTATTTTATGATGTGTGATTTCCATAGCAGTGTTCAAATGTTTTTAACAGTTACAAGTTTTACTGATTTGTTCAGAGGTGAACCTAAGCCAGTGAGGCCTATCTGGTTGAAACAGAAGCAAATGAATATGTATGCATGGCAATGCATGTATTGTATATATGTACATGTATGTATTTATGCATGTATATATGTATATGTATGTATATATATATGTACTGTATGCATGTTTTATGTATGTATCTATGTGTCTGTATATGCAGGTATGTATGTATGTATGTTTATGGCTATTATATGGCACCATTTAAGAACTTTACAAAGGCCGAATGTGATGTAATGTTGACAGAGTGCTTTACAGTTTGTACATGTTTGAATATTTGGCTAATTAGTTTTGTTTCAATGGTTTGATGTCATTGCAGTGGTCAGAAGTTCTGTTGGTCACAACACAAGCGATCTGTCCTGGTCAATGCAGGCAACCGAGGCTGCATGGCCGACCAAAGGCCACGTATTTGACTATCATGTGGGGTTAGCTAACACAGAATAATACTACTAGTTGCTGCCTAACTGCTAATTTGCACAGCGTTTAGTAGGTTTACACTGGAAAGGCAGGTTCTGAGTTGTTAAGCTAATTCACTTCACGAAATCACTTAAGGTTGCTAACCAACTCATTTTACTGAAGTGTCTTTCATTTACTTAGCTAGTATGTGCAAATGCTTACTGATAATTGATACAAACTTATATTGCCAACTTCACCATTTAACGATGAGAGGGAGTAGTTTTCCAGACAATTTCGTACACACTCGTTGTTAAAGTGTTTATGTACGTAAGTAATGATATTTAATAAAGCCAGCTGCTTTTTGTTAGTAAGAAGGTCTTGTATTGACTAAATGTTATGAGGTCAGGACTTGAACCAACTGTATGTGTGGGTGTAGGTGTGGGTGTGGGTGTATACACACAATTTCCTGCACTTTATTATTGTTGAGAGACTCTTTGTCAAAGTTTTAGTCCAAGTCTTAGTTCAAAATTCTGCAGTAAAGACACTAGTCCTAAATCAACAGATCTATGTTAGTCATGCCGAATAGAGAATAGAGCATTCCCTAGGTGCTGTCCATGTATTTTGACAACGTGGTTCTTTCTCTGTGCTCAGATTGCCCAGACTACGACGGAGGGTCACAAGTGACGGAGTACGCAGTCATGACGATAAACCCTGACCAGACGTCACGTGAGGTCTACCATGGCCATGACACAGAGTGTGTTGTGGCTGGGCTGCAGCCTGGACGAACGTACGGATTTCAAGTGAAGGCTTTCAACAAAGCCGGGGTAATGACTGTTAACACCAGACACCTTGGATTTTCTGTTGTCTGATACATTTTTATTTGCATCTTATGTTAGTTTATTGCCTACGTCGGTACCTTCTGTGCTGACTGTTAGTATTGCTGATGTTTAACAGTCATCATAGGAATTGTAATTATTGACATAGCTTCATAGCACACAGTTTTTGTTGTTAATATGTGAAATATATGAATCATTTTCGTCTTCAGAAATGATGATAATGAACGAAAGACAATGATTAAGTACTGTTAATAATTTAATTTTAATTTTTTTAATTTTAATTTTAATCGTGATGGTATTAGAAGGATAAGAGTAACAGGTGATAATTAGATAATAATGATGATACTACTGGAAGTAAATAGTTATATTTGAAGATATAATAATGAAATGTTTTGCATTCTTTAGACTGGGCCGTGGTCTGATCGCCTAGATGTTGTGACAGGAGCAGGGCTTCCTGATGCACCCCATCAGCCAGACGTGCACTGCAAGTCACCCCACATGGTCGTGGTCTCTTGGGATGAGCCCCGCAATAATGGTGCCCCAATCACTGAATACCGGCTGGAATGGCAACCAAAGGAGGACCTAGACTTTGTTCCAGTAAGCAGTCGATATTCAATATTGAGTCATAGCCTACCTGTTTGGTGACCACAGGTTTTTTCTACCAAGGTTCACCGGGAAGCACCTGTAAGTGTCCTAAATAACTTCTGTATAAATCATGTAAATTTCATTGCAGTCGTCTTACCATGGCATATTTGTATGTGCTACTCTTGTCTGTGTCTTGTTACCATTCTGTTCCCTAATGGCTCTCCTCCAAGCTCTATGGAAACAAAACTTCCAAGGTCATGGATCCTTCTGTCTCAATCTAGACCAAATTGTCTTCAGTTGACCATTAGGTCTACACACTCCTGAGCAGCTTGTTCATCGAAGCCTACAATTCTGCAGTGGGTTTTTGGACCTCATGGAGTTTGTCTGAAGACGACCTGTACTCCAAGACTGGCAGAAACTACAATGGTTGCCCTTTGTTTTCTGATCTACTAGTTGCTCTCTTATTCAAAATTAACTTTTCATCTGACTCCAAATAACCAAAAACACATGCTAAATTTTGTCTTCTTTTGCCATTGCTGTCGTAAAATGCGATCGTCAAATGCAACAGTTTGCCAACTTTCAGGTCTCAGCAACTGTCCCATGTGTGTATAAATAACCAGCAGGAATATTTTAGCTTATTTGTTGTTCTAGTTCAAGGTTAACTTTTTTCATAGGTCAAATACTGATTCCCTAACTTCCAGCCGCTTTAGGAAACAACTGTATAATGCAGAAATTTTGTTCCTGTGTCCCTTTGTAGGATGCAAAAGTTTAAGATTATGTATTATTGATTTTGTTATTAAGTACAGCTATTTAAATTATGTTTTCATTGGTTCCATTGACCCTTGCACTTCCTTCATGTAACAAACTCTGCAGTTTGTGTCACTGTTGATATTGTTTATGTTGAAGCTCTTTTGTGGTACGTCACTGAATTATGAACTAAGCAGACTTTCTCCAGCCACACGCTACGCATTTCGTGTTCAGGTAAGGCACTAGATCGTGGTTTCAGTTTCATTTATTCCATATCACTTGCTTTTGCACAATCATACAAACTTGAATTAAGAAATTATATAGAAATACAATTTTCAGTATTAGTTTCCAGATTTGCTGTTGAACATTTATTTGCTCTTGTACACATTATGTATTTCTAAATATTATATCGCTATTATTGATTTATTGTGTATATTGTGTATGTCACATCTTTCTTGCTTCTTCATCTCTTACCTGTGTTTTCAACCTGTAAGAATTCTCTTCTGTTTGTCTGTCTTATTCATAGATCCATTTTTTATGAAATTTGATAAGTTTTTCTTTGTGTACGTGTGTGTAGGCTGTTAACAGTGCTGGAGTAGGGCCCTTCAGTACAGTCGCTACCTGTCTGACCCCACCCAGCAGCCCAGGGGCTGTTGTGTCACTGAGGGCAAACCCCACAGCAACATCAATTCAGCTGTCCTGGAAGGAACCGCCGTGCAACGGATGTCGCATAACGTCGTATAACATTGACATAGGTGAACGCCAGCTGATTTCAATGGAAAACGTCACAGAGCACGTCATTGACAATCTTGTTCCGGAGACGTGCTACAAGTGTGTACAAACTGTGTTGCAAAAGTGCTTAGCACAATCTGATGTGGTTAATAATTTAAAGGTTATCTTCAGTTCACAGAGTTTTATTCTCTGTTTCATTGTTTACTTCAAACTCCCAATGTGGTTTTTCATAATTGTACTTTTTATCTTCTTATTAGTGCTATTTATTCCACTTTGAGACTCTGTGTATTATACTAAAATTTTAATTGGTTCTGCAAAGTTACTTCATTTGTCAGATCTCAGTAGTAACAAAATGTAATGTCAGATTTCATCAGTAAAGCTGTAGTGTCTCACAGTCTGATTTAAATATATAGAATAATAATAATAATAATAATCTTTTTTCTTTAATTAAGCACCTGCAAACACACTGCGCTGTACATTGAACATACATCTAGTAGAAACGGCAGCCACGCAGGGCACCTTACATACATGTATTAAGTAGAAACACACATGATAACAGTTTTACAGGAGTCGAATATAACTGCTTAAGCGGCAGCCACATATGGCGCCAAATCACGGTCTCCTATTCATTTATCCACCGCCTAGCGAGTGGAAAGGAGAATTAACCTTAAATTTGCGGATGTCTACAGGGTTCGATCTTGGTACCTTCAGCTCTTCACGCCAGTGTGTTATCCATTACTCTACGGGCCTCCCCAAATGTCTCTGATGGAAACTGCGTAGTTGCATTTCCTCACAGTTCCGTTATGTTCAGCAGCGCTGTTTATCAGTGTTACCTCTTCCTATTGTTACTCCTGTGATTTTGATATCTTTAGTAGAATGAGGCACAGACATTAAACAGTACGTTTTCTATCTGTCTTCAGAATCAGAATCCAAGCTGTTAACGCTATTGGAGTGGGCGCATTCAGTGTGCCAATCAAGGTGACAACACGCGCCCTTCCACCAAACGCACCACACCTGGAGTGTGCCTCCGTCGGGTCAAAGTTTGTTAAACTGAAGTGGGGCGATGGGAAGAATACAGACCTCATCCAGTACTGTCTAGAGATGATGAGAGATAATGGAAGGTATGCTTATTAGACCTAATCATAAACATCTATGGTGCCGGTATCCAATATACGCAGCGTATGATGGTGAGTGATAGCGGAAGGTATGCTATAGTATAGGTGTAGTAGACCTAATCATAAACGTCTATGGTGCCAATATTTTTCTTTAAGCCAGGTGCTTTGGATTTACTTCTGATTTAGAATCAGTTGGCTGGCTTTTTTACATCATGTTGAATTTATGTAGGCGTCCCTGGGTAGCGGGATCTTTGATCCCTTTTGGGCCCCTCGTGTAGCCAGTCCATGTTGATTCGTTTTGTTTCCTTTGTTCTTGTGATTGGTTGCAGAAATAAAGTGATTTGATTTTGATTTGAATATCCAATATATTTTTCTGTATATTTGGCATCCAGAAATAGTATAAAATAGTCAGTTTCGTTGCTTAGGAACCTCAGGTCGTAAGTAACCAAACTGACTGCTGAATAAAGGACATACTTACTTACTTACTTACTTGATTAGATTTGAACTGTTTTCTAGTACCCAACTGTAGTACTTGTTAAGCCCTATTTGTTGTCTTCTCTCAGTGCAAACAAGTGAGTGAGCATAGCTGTAGCATGGTGAGGCACCAAATCGTCATGTCCTAGGCCTTTCTCCACGCAGTTTGCAGATTAAAAAAATCGTGTCATTCCTGATCCTTTTTTAATATTGTAGCTCACTTGGTGCTAGCTCTACTATGTGGCCGCGTCCAGTCCTTTGATCTATTGCACCCTGCAAGGGCTCTAGTATGGTTTTTCTCTTTGGGGCTTGTACTACATGGCTGAAAACAGGTTTGGCATTCTTGGAAATGGCAGTGGCTGTTTTTGCTCTTATCTCCTACTTGATATGGTCTGTGTAGGAATCTTGAAGATCTAGCTTCCTCCTGAGGCACCAAATGTCAGAACAATCTAGTTTCTGGCTCAGGGCCTCAGTGGTCATCGAGGTCTCACAGCTATAGCGCACTACTGGCAAATTGTATGCAACAAGTCTTCAGAACATTGTTTTGAGTTTGATGATGGTTAGCCAACTTAAAGTGGAATGAAGAACTTATATGTGTTCATTTTACCATTTTCCCCCAGCTTCCAGCCGGTTTACCAGGGTACGGCACAGACTCACAAGGTGACAAAACTCAACGAGCAATCGCAGTACCATTTTCGAATCTTTGCCACAAATGAAGCTGGAGATGGACCTGTCTCCGACATCTTTACTTGCACGACAACCAAAGCGCCACCTGGCATTCTGAAACGTAAGCAGAAACTTTAGTGTACTTGTTGATATACACTTGGAAGGCAGATTGAGGTGAGAGTGATGACAGTGACAGGTTAGCAACTTACTAAAGTAAACACCAGCTAAACAACAAGAAAAAACACCATTGTGTATGAGTTTGTGGATATCTGCTTTGCTTTCAGATATCTGTTGTCTCGAGGTCACACCCTCAGCTGCGTGTATTTGTGATGTTCAGCAACATCAATAAAGACTAAAGAGATGCACCTTGGTTATTCTATTTCAGTGATGAAAATGAAAGTAGTATTAGCAGTGAAATAAATCTGACAAGGATATTCGATGTTTGAGTCTGAAACAAGGCAATGAATTGCAAGATGTTTTTCTGAGCCTCTGCACTTGGTCAACTGGTTTAATGATTTTTTATAGATTGATTGATTTTTTTATTAGGATCAGTTTGTTAATTGAATGTTTGACTTTGTGCCTAACTGAGTAATTGGTGGGTGGCTAATGAAGCAGTTTGCCACATGGATAGGGTGATCAGATCGCATTGATCCATGTGTTGAATCGTTGTAGAACCAAAGGTGACTGAGATTGGTCTGAATTCCTGCTTGGTGGAATGGTCAGCTCTGAAGCCCATTGGCCATGACATGTTCATCTACATCCTACAGCTTCAGACCATCACTGATAAGGATCAGGATTACCGTGAAGTAAGAGTGCAAAGTTCAGTTGTCTCTGCCTCTGCTTCCTCCTTCTGCTTCTGCCTGCTTCTGCTCTTCCTCATCCTACTCCTGTTCCTCCCTGCTTCTACTTTTCCTCCTGTTCCTGCTGCTGCTCTTGCTCTTGCTTCTCCTCCTCTTCCTCCTCCTCCTACTCCTGTGGCTAGCAGCTGATGTTTCTGACTGCTAATTTGCTGTCTTGTCTTGGTGTACAATTGTAGCATAGCACCATATTGTGCAGTTGTCTGTTTGTGAGTTTTAGTTCTTCTTCCACTGTGTATGTAAGAAATTTAATGTTTGATTAACTAATTTTTAGCATTTATGACTCAATGATTTCAAGACTTTACCTTGACTTTGTAACTTGACTTTACCTCACATTTATTTCTATAGAAGCAGTAAAGGAGTATTACTGTTGTTTCTCGTACATTGGACCATCCTTCTTGAACATTCTATCATTAACACTTTAACGACGAGCACGTACTAAAATGCATGGAAAACTAATCCCTCTCATCATTAAAGGGTTGACCGTACAAACTATTTCGTCACAGACAGCTTAAGAAACATTTTCAAGCCATCTTAAGATCTCTTTAGATCTTTTAGACTGCCATGATAAGCGTCCGCGTAAGATTCTTAGAAGGCGCTTTACAAGTAGCCAGGTACATTCATATGTACATACATACATACATACATACATACATACATACATACATACATACATACATACATACATACATACATACATTTCATACATTTCATACCTTCCCTTCTTATTTCTTCTTGTTCTTGTTCTTGTCATACTGTGAGAGGCGCTTTATAAATGTTTAGATACAATACAATACAATATAAGTGAAGAATGAAAAAAATTAAATTCTAGTGGTTATCCTAAAAATTGGAGGCTTTTTGTAAGATGGTGTGAATATGAACACTTCTAAACTGCCCACTCAGTCAGTGCAAAACTATAAAAGAACCACAGGTGGATGTTGAAATTGTAATTTGTAAGTTCAATGAATAGTGGTCAAACTTATTTGTTTACAAAGCCAACTTAGAAAGCTTCTGCAGAAACATGTTAAGTTGTTTAGAGACAACAAAGAACGTATCTTTAGAATCAGACAAAAACAAAGTGATTCTGTTAACGTGGATTTGAAGTGAGTGTCATTTGGACACGTTCACCTACAGTTTCACCGTATGAAAATGGCTTCAGTCACTTTCCAGTGATTTGGCTTCCTACACAGTTATGGTTAACAGTGCCTTCAACCTCATTGTGTTCATGCATCTGAGAAAAGCTGTTGCTGCCAATCGCGACTCTTTCTTATACAATCTATTTTTTTAAGTGAGTTTACAGATCACTTCTGTCATTTAATATAAAGACCATTTACTGCATATGATACAGAACACTTCTATCGTCTGTCATACACTGACTTAAGTTTCATTAACACTCCCACTTGACTGTTGACCACACAACCATTCTT
Organism: Allolobophora icterica; assembly: GCA_963556255.1. NCBI lineage: Eukaryota > Metazoa > Annelida > Clitellata > Crassiclitellata > Lumbricidae > Allolobophora > Allolobophora icterica. The sequence goes on along the minus strand of OY744615.1, from coordinate 23,999,814 downwards.
TCCTTAACTGTTTATGTATGTATGGCACCTACACCAGAAGGCTTTTTGTAGCATGCTTTGCTGTTGTAATAGTTTGATATAAATGCCTTTTCCCGTTGTGCTTCAGAAACACCGGCCCTTCTCGACGTTATAACCTTCCTTCCGATCTACGTGTTGTTTTAGCTAGGGACTCTGCATACACCTTTTACAAAATCTGAAAACGGTTCTTTATCACCAGAGTTGGGCTGGGAGCACCTCTGAGTAGGTATCTTGGAGGGGGTGCTATATATAAGAACTCTGAATGGAAATGTCGTTGAGGGCTGGATCCAAATTTAGTTCAGCTATAGAAAATGACTCTATTAGTGCACAGTCGTGTTATAATGTGGTTTTTGATTTAGCACGAAAGACAGCATTATAATGAGTTTATAAGGGATGTCATTCTTCTGTTTTAGCTATCTTTCAGCAATAGTTTATTGCTCTGTTCACCAAACATACCATCCCTTCTTTCTAGCATCTTGGAATCCACTGCAATCCACTGCTTGCATGAAAGTTGAACGTTATGTTTATCTGACTGCCACAATCAGCCACATAAGTCAGTCACTACACACTAGAGCTGTACCGATGCATCGGGAGCATTCGTAATCGGGCCGATTATTAGAGAAATCGGCATAATCGGTATCGGCGAAAAAGTATCGGCGCCGATGCAAATTATTTTACAGTTGATGTTTTTTGCACAATAATCGTTACAAATATAAAAATGAGCACAAGTATCTATGTCTTGTTTCTTATTATTGATTTATATTTAGCATTGCACTACTTAGCAGACACCGTAGAAACCAAGGACCTATTATACACAGGACTGGACACTCCTTAATAACCCTTATACAACGTCGTATGCGTAGTTTTTTGGCGATAATAAATAATCGGCTTCATTCGCGGTATCGGCTATTACAATAATCGGCTACACGCGGTATCGGAATAATCGGCAAAAAGCCTTATCGGTACAGCTCTACTACACACCATTAAACATTTCGTGATAATTTTTTTATCCATCCTAATTCATTTTTGAAGACATAATAGCGAATGCATTGTATGTGTGAGAGAATGTCTTTTAGTGTTGCATTGTTTGTAGCAACAATAACTGATAAGCACGCATATCAGTTACATGCGTGCATTGGGTGTTTCTGTTATGTTGCTGGAGATACTTGTTTTAATCGCATTACTTTCTGAGGTGGTCTCTGACTTATGATACGACCTATTTATCTCTGACCTATTTATCAGTCAGGGTCACTTATTTTAAGTTGCTATGTCCCTTGTATATATAGAATCATCTACTGGAAAAAGTACAACTAGCCAACTCACTTAAAGGAAAAAGTAAGCTCCCACATCCCACGAGAAATGTTGGGAGGCACTTGTTTTCTTGACTTTGGCCTGTGAGACTTCAACATATGAATCCAAAGGTCTAAACAAGGGGTCAGCAAATCATAGTCTTTTGCCATTTACTTCCCAACTACTTTGAACAATAAAGACAACAATGCTGCTGAATACTAACTTAGTCTGATACAGGTGCCTTCTTTTAACCAATTTCCAGGCTGGGACATGATCATCTTAGGGTATCTTCAGAATTCCCATGGAGATATTAAGACCTTAAGGGAATTTGTATCGTCTTATCGCTATTGTTATCTGGAGCACAGACTGATCTTTGGCCATGCCACATGTGCTGCATTGAACAAACAACACCAAAGAAAGTTGAGAACGAAAGTGAACAAGGTATCAGAGAGGGTGTTCGACTGAAAAGAATGTGAAGGCTATGATCTAAGGCAGGGTGAGTTTTGGGGTAGGCAAAAATGGGAGAAAGATCTACAGACATTAGCAAAACATATTGGGGAAATAGTCTAAGCCAGTGTGATTGGGGAAGTCAGCATTTGGCTCTAAGCAGCATGGGGAAAGAACAGGTCAGTATAGAGCTGCATTCATTTGCGATATGTATGTATGTGTGTGGTAAGTATTGGTAACCTTTTAAGTCCTTCACAAGAGCGCCACTTAAGACCTCACATGAGTGCATTTTAAGTACCTCACAGCAGCACTGCTTATGCCAACCTAACAGATCAATGTTAAAGTTACTAAGAACAAAAAGTTAAGCAGTAAGCAAACAGTGCTCAGATATTGAGAAGAGCTGTCAGTGGCGAATCATAGTTTTTGGCCTCTAGACCATTGAGCTTTGCCTAGAGCATTGATGTCTGTAAGGGCGATGTTATGATATTATGAAAATTCAGTTCATCAAGATGCAACCTATCATTCTTCCACAGCCACAGCAGAGTACTTGAGTACTTGATCCAGCGAGGAAGATCAATGAAGCAGCTGCATTAGCGAGAGCAAGAGCTTTGATAAATTACGTAACTGGCTGATTTTCCAGGTCGTGTGCAGCTCTAATCCAGGCGGAAAATGCAGTGACTAGTCCAGAGTGCTGTGAATATCTGACAGTGATAAAGTATTGGCAGTCGAATACCGAATGTGGACTATGCACTTGCATGATGATACTGGGTTTAGTTAGAAGAAATACATCCCTATGGGTTAAACTATGCACAGCATTGGTGTTTCTGTTTTCTTTCTCTTTGCTAGATATGCATTAATGATTATGTTAATAAACTTTGTGGTTAGATACATGTTTTGTAAAATGTAGATTGGTGTTGACCATGGTTTGGAAAACAATAGTCATTGCATGCTTCTTCTACTAAGCAAACCATATGGTCATTTGCATAGTGTTAAGCCTTGCGTTGATTTGCATCTCAGTTATATGGAGCCATTCAGAGACCAGAAACCATGTTCATTGGCCAAAATAGTCCCACATCATCTGCCAATAAACTTTCTGATGAAAATCAGCATCCAGCGTTGTGACTTGGACTCTCGTACCGAGACCATATCACACCTGCTCTTCATTCTCTACACTGGCTTCCTGTCTGTGAGCGTATCCACTTCAATCAATCAGTCAATCAATCAATCTAAACTTGATGTAATGAGAAAAGATTGTCACTCTTCAAGTGCAGAGCATGTGCAGATCATCTGCCATCCTACTTATTCTTCCATATTCACACCCTGCAACTCTGTTGAAGGTCACTTCTCTCTTCGATCAACATCTGCTGGAAAGTATGCAGTTCCTGGTACATGTTTTGTCTTTGGCTGGCATTCATTCACTTTTCCCGGTCCCTCCATCTGGAACTCTGTACCTCCTCATGTTCACAACTCTCTTAGCGAGACTGTCTTTTGCTCTAAACTGAAAACTTATCTCTTTCATTTGACATTTGCCTCTTAATAGTTGCCCGGCTTCAGTGTGCACTTTTTTGAACTTTGTGAAGAGGGCATTATCAAATTACAGTTGTACTGTATTATATCACACCTTAACTGTACTGAGATAATTACACAACAGACTACCCTTGTATGTCGATATGCATTCAATGTCCTGTTGCTGAATGATGTGTTTATTTGCTCATGGTGAATAAAGCTGTTCAGTGATTTCCCAGTTCACTTTTTTCTGGCAACGAACATGCTGAGGTTGACTGATGTTGCATAAAATTTGCAGCATTAATAACATTTCCTAATCAGTTATTATTATTGTCATTTGTTATTATTATTATTATTATTGTCATTTGTTATTATTATTATTATTATTATTATTATTATTATTATTATTATTATTATTATTATTATTATTATTATTATTATTATTAATCAGATACGTGTATGATGCTGATTTATGAAACAACCTCAGAAAATGCAAATAGCTGGAAATTTAAGATAAGTCTTCATTGTTTGCGAAATGAAAGACAATCATAATTCATGTGATAGTTATGTTAACCACGATGGAAATTTGTATTTGTGGTCTCTGTTAGGTCTATCGAGGAGCTGAGCAGATGTACTCCGTGCATGGCCTGCTACCGAAAACCTCTTACCAAGGTCGTGTTTGTGCCATACGCAAGTGCAAGGATGGTTCCGATGACTTAGTTGGGCCGTTCAGCCCTTCATCACTCTTCACAACTTGCAGTGCAAAGTCACCAACTCTGGTGACCGAGTCAGGTGCTACGAGGGTGCAGTCAAAGTTGTCATCGATACGGTTGACTGACCAGCAGTGGGCGATCCTCATCCTTCTTGGATTCACGCTTTTTGCAGTTGTCGTTGCGTTTGCGGCGAAGCAGATCATTGAAAGGACGGGCAGTGTTGCGGCTTCACGAAGCAGGAACTAGCTGTGGATGGAATATACAATGTCCAGATGACTGGAGCATGTGCTAGATGTGTTTGGATTGTGTTCTGGTCTATGTAAGCACATTTCATTCTATTCAGACACATGCAGCTGAAGCCCTTCTTGGTCAGCAGTTCAGTTGTGGCTGTGTGTCTACTGTTGTAATCGATCAGATCGCATTGCCTTACCTCTTGATTGTGACACTAATGAATGATGAGACACTGGCAACACCACGCAGAGGGGTGACGAACGAAATCATGAATCGAAATTCAAAAATCGAGAACAGACTATTTGGCTGCAACAACATCTACTTAGATTTCGTGGTTAAAATGCATTTCTTGTGATTTCTGTCAAGTTCTGCTGATGCTTATTACCCAGAAGAGTGTAATAATTGAAGGATTTGTAGTTAGATATGTGATGCAGAAGTTTTCTAAAATCATTTTTCAGTTCACAAACTTTGAGATTTGTTCTTAGAAAGTCTGAATTATTTGGCGTAACAGTTGGCAGCAAGATCCTGTAAGAAATTAAAAAATTATCTTGGAAATTTCTTAGGGTATGCTCACAAGAAAACATTTTAAGTGTCTGGGCAGAAAATATCACTATGCTCAGGGATGTTTAGCGGTGTGAAATTAAGCAAATTCTAGCTGCAGTGTATTCCAAACTTTTTAGGGAAAATTTGTTATTGATGGATCTGGTGATTTGGTGATCAGTTTTACTTGGATGAGAATAGATTGAAAGGATTATGATACTTTGATCTGCTGCTTCGTCCTCTTGTTTGTTACTTTGATATGGTGATTTTTCTCCGAATATTTGTTTTCCTGTTTCTGCTGAGTTACATACAGCAAGACATGCTAAAGAACTGGCCCATGATTACAGCATTTTACTATGTTGACGCAAGCTTTAGTTAAGAGGTGTTGTATGTGCTAATCTTCTTGATGAGAAGTTTGGGTAGAGCTGTGTTAAATACTAGGGTTCCTAAGTTGAATATCTGCCAGATGTAGTCATTTTGTGATATTTATTTGTGGAATTATGGAGATTTCTTTGAAATGATGACATAATGTTGTAATTACTTAACAGGCTATAATGGTCCTTAATGGAGCATTGTATTTTAAAATTGTCTCGCCTATACTAGTGAACAGTGAAGGAATGTCGCCTGCATACACTGTAATGCACTCACAGGGTCTTAATAATCTAGGTGCTGGTCATTCTAGACTGCAAAATTAGTGCTTGTTAATGCAGTCCATAAAATACTGAAGCACTTGAGAATATGCTATGTACAAGTTTAAACAAAGATTCAAGATTTCAGTTTTAAAGGTAAATGCTTGACTTGCAAATTGCACTGTCTCTGACTGTGTTCCATGCATAGAAATTTTCTGTTAAGCTGATTGCTGGTCATATGTCACTAGTTTTGGCTTGTAGATAGACAGCTCGACAAAACATGTGAATGGATTGGTTACTAAGAAACCTTGCTGCCTAGGTTTGTTGTTTATTTGTAATTGAAAACTGTTGTTACAGTTTGCCTATAACTTTGGGTGTAATTAATATATGTGTAATATCATACATTAGCTTCCTAATGTTTATGCTTAAACCAAAGTATCTGTTTCAAGATGTTAGCCATCTTATCTAACACAAGGTTTTGTTGGCTGTTTTCACTGTTCATGTTCAAAAGAAAACATCCATGACAGTTCCTGCTTATTTTTAAAAGACCAGAGTTTGTTTTTGATGTTCTTAATCTTTGAAATAATGACGTTTTCTTTCAAAGCTTTATTTTTTGCGGTATAATTTGTTTTATATTAGGGTTCACTGTTTATTTTCGGAGGTAGCTATTTGCGTTAATTGGCCTTTCTAACTGAGCATCATATTTCATAAATCAGTCTTAGGTGTGTTGAAACATAATGCCACCGCTGGTGTTAGAGTTTCTATCGCTAGCTACCAGCCAATCAACAGGCATGTGTATGAAGCAACAAGGCAGGCACTAACCATGTTCTCCATGTATGTGTTACATACTAGGGTCCTGGAAGCGCTTTTGTGGGCAATTGACACAGTTTTGTTTTCATAACATTCCCCAAAAGGTTGTCAAGCTGCAACAACTGCGGCAATGGTCCATTTGACGTTAGACTTGATTTTAAAATGTATTGATGATGAATTTGTGTATATTTCGTGTTGCCTGGGAGATTTTTTTGATCTGTACAGTTTAGGATTAATTAAGTACTGCTGTCTTGAAAGCGATGGTTTACCCATTATTAATGATTGCTGACTGATATTGATTGACCAGTAACTATATATTCTCTGTAATGAGTACTTATGTACATGTAAATATTATAAACTATGACAGTTTCTGACAGTGTGCTCGTGAAATTTCATATAGAAAAACATTAGAAGGTGTTGTGCATATACATGTTTATAGTTACTTATATCATTATATAAACATACACATATGTTTAGATAGATCAACGTTTATTCATGTGTATATAAGAAACAGGGATTAAAAAGGATTGGGCTTTTGGTTTAAAACTGAACTTGTGCCACGATGGAGACTTTCTACTCTGCCAGAAAGAAGGAAGTTCCATGTTCACAGTTCATGTTTCTCAGTTTTCAAATTCATTAACCAAAATTGTTTTAGGTAGAGCAGTGTATTTGAACGAAAGAATTATATGAGGTGCCAGGTGTCAATACTTGTATCTGGGGCACAGTCAGTCACTGGGGGGAGGAGATGGACAGCTGAAGTTGGATGCATATCTTTATATCTTTATGTGACATATGTACGCATAGTTAAGTCATCTGTGTTAAACTGATATGAATGATTTTGGTGAAGGCCTGTCATTTGGGACGTCTGTTTTAATCCAGGATCTTCCCTGTCGTTTTCCAACCCAGGTCCCGTTCCTCAATCCCACAGGATCAGATGTATTGGAGATGTTCTGTAGTTTATACAAGTATATTCTTTCATTTAGTTTAGTATGTTTGGATCTATATAGAGGCACCGTCCAATGATAAACACCAAATGATGGCACCAAACAATTTGTCTAATAAAGAATTGCTCAGATTTCATAGGCAAGGACCGTATTAGACGAGACTTGAACCCAGAGACTGCACTCTATGGCTAGCGCTCAACCAGTCAGTTGGCCAACATTTATGCCTAATATATATATACTTATATTAATATGTAAAGCTGTTGTTTATGTATAAGGCATGTGCTATATATTAGGCATTGTTATATTAGCATCAAAGTAATTCGGATTTAGATTTTAATTTTACAGTGTGTATTTTAAAAATAGTTTCGAGTGTTACGTATATTTTAAATTTTCATTTTGTCTGTAGAACACTAGTTGTTGATTCCAGTCGAATGCAGCTCTTTCAGCAGCAATGAATTTCAAGCAGCTTTGCATGCGTTGTACCATTGAGACGTTTTCATGCAGTCAGTTATTAGTAGGTTTCAGAATTTGTTCATTTGGCTGCCCTGCAATTGTAGTTTCGTGTTGAGCGTCGAGTTCTCAGAAAGTCAGCATTGCAGATTTTATGGTGACGAGTATATATTTTAGTTTTGGCCGAATTATAGCATTACAGGTTTAATCAGTAATGCTGACGATGTAAATGCCCTCATCTGCAGTTTGTTGCGCTTCCAGGTAAATTAGAGTCTTTGTCTAGATTTGCTGGACTTGACCATAAATGTAACTTTGTATTGTGATGGTGGTATCTGGTAACCACCACTTTTTTGCCCTATGCTGAAATATTTTTTGACTTGACTGCGGTATTTTGGTTTGAAGCAAATTCAAGCAACAACAATTAACAGTGGTGCTTTCTTGCATACTTAACTATCGCAATGCTGATGGATGCCTTTACGATAGCTTACTTACTTATTGTTTTGTGTTGCATAAATTGGTGATGTCATCCATCATGTTGTAGTTGACAGTAGGGAAGAGGGTCACCACCACTTTGGACTTGACTGCTGCAAAATTTCAGCAAAATATGTTGAAATTAAACCTGTGTAGAATTTTTAGAATATTAAGGAAGTTTGACTATGGGTCATGAATCATGTGCTAACCAACCTAGGTACTTGTCAGGCAGCTAGTGCTGTTTGCGTTCTGCAGTTAATGTGTGGTTTTGGATAATTGTGGGCCATTGCCAAAATGCTGACATTTCAAGGAATTATGATTCTGTTTTTAGTCGTATTCTAATTTTAATTCTGCTTTTTTGTGGTAGTAGTTCTGAATTTGATGTCCTAAGTGGAAGTAAGCTGTAAACAGAATGAGATGTGTAGGCAGTCTATCCGAGCTTATGTCTATGTGATGTTTCGTCACTGTGACAACGAGTCTCTGTTCTGTCCTACTTGTCTGTGAACCTGGGACTATATTAAACTGTTGGTCTGTAATTAACCCCATTATGTGTATTTTAACCACGAACCAGACTTGGGCTGTGGAAATTTGTGTGACACGTAACAAAATCATTCTGTATTTAACCGATTATCTGTCATAACACAGTCTCATTTACATATGTGTGTACATATGTGTGTACACAACACATGCATGAAAGTATAAATGTACAAACATGTATAAATATACAGCATAGACATGCGCTCAGTATTTATGTAACTATGTATGCGATACGAGTAACCGTATTATTATAGATATAACCATCAGCAGATTTACATGTTAAGGTTTGATGGATATAGATGTATATGTACTCTGGAAACTATTGATTGACTATTGATTGACTATTGATTGACTATTGATTGATTGATTGATGTAAGGTCATTATGGTGTATTGCATTTCAGTGTTCAGTCGGTTTACTTCGTGGGTTAATGTTAAGATGGGTTAATGTCGTCAGCTGAAGTGACTCTGATCTGTTCTAGACGATTTTCAAGCAATTGCAATCGGTTTCTGTGTCCTGATTAGTAAAATCGGGTGACTAGTACGATGATGATGATGATGATGATTATGATGATGATGATGATGATGATGATGATCTCTGTGTTTCAGAATTGGAGAAGTGTGCTTGCCGAATTATACTATTTTCGTAATCGATTAATTGCATGCGTGTAGACTATGTAAATATTAGATGGGAAGGTGGTCTAGTAGGGTAAGGTGTTCGTATATTTATTGCTTGCCATAACCGATTTCCTCAACTTAGAAATACAGTCTACGGTGGCCTCAGTTAGAGGATATATTGGCACAAACAGTGACAGAACGACAGTTGTCCAGTGGCTTATGGACGTGAAGGATTTAAAAATTGTAGACAGTGGTCCTGGACAAGTGTGTATGATCACTCTGCTCCCCCACTCCCACCCCGTGGGTCACTATGGAGGCGTCGTCAATCAGTTGGCTTCCTGAGTTTTAGAAGTTTCTGTTGGGGTTCTGAACCACTAATACCCTTTCTTTAATCTTCAAGATTTCCTGAATGAATCGATGTGAATATCGGCTGCTGCTGCTGCTGCTGTATCGGGGCCATCATTGTGTGTTGCTCACTCGTACAGGTGGCTATATAGTGGATAATTCTTGATCGGTGGTGCAGTGGGTGACCTTGACAGGAGTGGCACTGATTCAGGTTGGTTCCGTTGAGTAAGATAATGACACTAGACTAACAGAAATTTCACTGCTTTATGTTATCTGTAGTATACGTTTGTCTATGAATAAAGGCGTCAAAATGCTTCGTCTTCCAATTTGTTTGTAATTGTAATTGTAAACAAACATTTATATAGCGCCACTCAGATCAGCGGCGCTCTCGACCCACATCAACTTCCAAGTTGTCTGTTGATCAGCTCTGTCCATTTCGTGTGGGTCTCTGTCTGTCTATCTGTCTGTCTGTCTGTCTGTCTGTCTGTCTGTCTGTCTGTCTGTCTGTCTGTCTGTCTGTCTGTCTGTCTGTCTGTCTGTCTGTCTGTCTGTCTGTGCCAGTGATGTGAAGTTGTGTGTGTGTATTATTCATTACGCGGTATGGTGTTAGTTGAACCAATTGTATGACGCAGACTATTCTGAATCGGTGGCACGGGAAAGTGGAACATCGTTCCAGATGGACGGTCGAATGCATAACAAACACCATATGCACGAGCCTTCGTACGTTAGCGCGAGACTACATCAGGTCCCCATGGGCCGTAGAACGAAGTAGTTGTCGACCCGGGTGGCTCAAGACTATAATCAAATGCCCTGTGATGTATTCTGGGCAGCACCTATAAATAGCATATACACATTCACATGTACGTGATGGATGCGCATGTCATGCTTTTGCGTATAAGCTATAAATATTGAGAGAAATATTTTTAAGCTTTTGTATTCATTCAGAGGACTCGTGTAGCGCAGCTTCCGTGTACCATTTGCACAGAAACACGACATTGTGTAAAGGTGTGCTCCCACCAAGTCCCATCCCACTCTCCCATTCCATCCTACATCCCACCCCACCATCCCTCCCTTTCTCAATCTCACCTTTCCCTTCTCCTCCCATCCCTTCCCTTCTCCCTCTCCCCACCTTCCATCCCTCCCTTTCTCCCCTCTCAACGTTCCCTCCCTCTTACATATGTCCTGCAATTTCTTTCTCGAATTTGGACGAATCGCATCTGGAGTTGATATTTATAAAGGCGCAGTGGTTGTGTAGGATGGGAGGAGCGCTGTTGCTTATATTGGGGGTCGTTGTTATGGTGACATTGGTGATGAGGAGATTGGAGTTCGTGATCGTGATAGCAACAAGTAGGCGATCGAATGATGAGAACAACAACATCAGCAGCAATACTTAAATAATACTAACCACAACAACAAAAGCGCCAGCCTCCGCAGCAGCAACCGGCGATGGCGAAGATGAAAAATTGCAAGAATAACAATAAACCGGAAGCGTGGATCTCATTGTCTCTCGCCTCGGCGTTTACTGCCAATTAATTCTCTCGGCCGACAACGACCCGGGCTTCCATCCTGTATCACGAGAGACAGACAGACAGACAGACACAGGCAGACAAACAGACACAGACAAGCAAACAGGAGAGAGGGCTGCAGAAGACACACGGAGAGAGGCAGGAGAGAAGGCAACAGAAGACACGCTGAGAGAGGAGAGAAGTCAGTAGAAGATACACGGAGAGATACAGGATAGAGGAGTAGACGGAGAAACAAAATCAGGGAGGAGAGAGAGAAAAAAGGGCGACCACGAAGGGATAGAGTGGGAGATAGACACGGACATAGAGATACAGAAACAGATAGACATAAATACAAAGAGAGACAGAGAGAAATAGAAACAGCAAGACGGACGGACGGACGGAAAAGCAGTGCGACAGAGGAGACAGAATATAGGACGCGAGTGTAGACCCTACTTGCAAAATCACCCACAGAGAAAGACAAAAGACATATGGATAGAGACAGGATAGAGGAAGAGACGGAGTGCAGACAATCGCAGACGACCCTCCGTCCGTCCGTCCGTCCTACCGAAAGCGTTGCAGCCCATACGACTGGCTCCCTCTGCCGGTCGGCGGAGGATCTATCGATCGAGCGACGGCTGAGAGCGCATGCGCCAAGGGCTGCCGAAGAAGAGATCCAGTCCGATTGCAATTGTCGGCACTTCATCGTCTCTGGCGCAGAATCTCTGTGTGACCGACCGAGTCCCTGCGTCTCTCCTCTGCCATCGTCCACATTACGCCGAAGACGCCACAGCTTGCGCACTCCTCCGCACCATCAGCTTCAACGGCTATTCGAAGCAGGTGGGAATCTAAACATATGCAATCGTTTTGGTCATAATAATATACATATACACAGGGCCTGAAATAGTGCGTTTTCTGATACAACGTGTGCAGTTAACATTGTCCAGGATGCAGTTGACTTGACAATGTGTAGACACTGTATGCAAGGTGTAGTTTGAGAGATTAGCTCACACGTCAACTGGCGTGCGGCGTAGTTTGAGTAGGCTAAGTCTTATTTGAGAGATTAGCTCATGTCAACTAGGCCCTATACACGATTATTTTCATTCTAACATGCCTACCTGAAATTTTACTTACCAGTTCAAAAACAGTTTGACAGTTTGAGAGTGAGTGTGCAGTTGACATTTCTGAGTAGTTTATGAACTACATTTATACGTAGGCCTATAACATAAATTAGCCTACTGCATAAATACACATGTATCGTCGGTGACCTGCCAGAACCTCGTAAGTGGCTTGTTTTGGGAAATTGATTTGCTCGCATGAAAAATTGTTTCCAGCAATGTGTTTGTTACTTGTTATTTATTGACAAATGTAAAGACTCTTGTCTAATATGGCCTACCTGGCTATTATCATCAGTCGTACACACCCTTGTAATTTTTCACGCTTGAATTCGAAGCTGCTGCTCATTTGTTTGAAAGGATTCAAAGACTCGTATCGTCGTACGTAGGTGTTTGTAGTTTTGCTATTGCTTTTGTTTTGTCTCTTGCTTTATGATAGTTTGCGTCAATTTCAATCCGATAAAATTACTTTTAATTGATATGATGTTAAGAAATAACAATAACATATTAACAACAGTGTTGTTGCAATGGTATTTCATTAAATAATTTCTGCAATTCCATAAAACTGCGTACTAGCGTAAAAAATCAATTACTTCAATCATCGTGCGTTTTGAGTCATGATGAGAGATTATACGGATATTAGCGCACTTAGGCCTACCATCTAGGTTTCTATGGTTCAATCAACATTATTTTATAAATGCTAAAACAGGCCTACTATAGGCCTAGTATATATAGACCCTGTTACATCAAGATGAATTAAATGTGCTAAATTATTTAGTCTTTTATTTGCAGGTCACACAGAACATAATAAATAAATAATCTAGAAACTTCGATAGCGCCAATATGATAATGCTCAAGGTGTCAGTCGATGGTCACTGCCAAGCAGTGGCGGATCCAGAAGGTTCATCGGGGGGGGGGGGCCAAAAATTATACATTCATTTCTCATTTCCCTTAAAAAAAATTTCTTCAATTCATCTCCCAAAAAAACTGATGACTTTTTTTAATCGTAATCTCCAGATAAAAAAATTAGTCATAAAGTGTCATATATATACTCGCGTCAACGTCACGGGGAGGCCACGTCCTCTGTAAATGTCATTATTTCGTCATTTTCCTCGTCTACTTCGTGGCCACATCCTGTGTAAATTTCAAATGGGGGAGAGGGCTATGGCCGGATTGGCCCACCCCCCCCCCGTGGATCCGCCCTTGCTGCCAAGCAAAATGGTTGTGCAAGCCAAGTTCCAGAGCGAGTCCGACCGCAAGCCAAGAAGGGAGCCTTAGAAGACAAGGAGACAGAGGCGTAACTTTGGTCTAAAAAGTGGGGGTACCAATTTCTTCTCCACTATCGCTTTTCCCATTTTGGACATATTACCCTGCATATATGAAACGCTGATGAGCTTACCTCCATAACGACAATTTTATCGTCTATAATGTCATCTACAGTGATCTACTCGTTTTCGTTTTAGAACAAATTTATCCATTTTCCATATCAGCAAAATCGGAACATGACGTGTAGGCTATAAGTCAAAATCAACACTCCAACACCCAATTAGCTGCAACTCTGGCGACTAATGGACAAATAAACTCAAGCACGTAATGCATCAATTGCTAATTATTCAACAGATCACTCATTTACTTACTTACTTTCTATGCCTACCATTGGCCTATTCGACTCCTAGTGAATTCCAACGATTACTTCTATGCTTTGCTTTGGCCTGGTCGACACCTCAGGCATTCTAAAGATTGCCACTATGCCTATTATTGACCTAGCCTACTCGACTCCTCAGGCATACTATAAATTGGGGTTGCTATGCCTACTACTGGTCTGTCTAGTCGACGACTCAGGCATTCCATCGATTGCTACTATACCTAGTCTTGGACAATTTGAATCTCCATGCATTCCATCGATTGCTACTATACCTAGTCTTGGACAGTTTGAATCTCCATGCATTCCATCGATTGCTACTATACCTAGTCTTGGACAGTTTGAATCTCCATGCATTCCATCGATTGCTACTATACCTAGTCTTGGACAGTTTGAATCTCCATGCATTCCATCGATTGCTACTATACCTAGTCTTGGACAGTTTGAATCTCCATGCATTCCATCGATTGCTACTATACCTAGTCTTGGACAGTTTGAATCTCCATGCATTCCATCGATTGCTACTATACCTAGTCTTGGACAATTCGAATCTCCATGCATTCCATCGATTGCTACTATACCTAGTCTTGGACAAGTTGAATCTCCATGCATTCCATCGATTGCTACTATACCTAGTCTTGGACATTTTGAATCTCCAGACATTCCATCGATTGCTACTATACCTAGTCTTGGACAGTTTGAATCTCCATGCATTCCATCGATTGCTACTATACCTAGTCTTGGACAATTTGAATCTCCATGCATTCCATCGATTGCTACTATACCTATAGTCTTGGACAGTTTGAATCTCCAGACATTCCATCTATTGCTACTATACCTAGTTTTGAACAGTTTGAAGCTACAGGCATATCTTCGATTGCTACTGTTCCTACCGCTTGCCAAGTAGTATCTTCGGTCAGTCCGTCATATATGCTTTGCCTGCCGTTGGCGAAATCGACTCCAATGGCGTTCTTTCGGATAGCATTTCAACTACACAAGACCCTGCTAGTGCACCAAGGAGATGGCTAGACAATTTTTCAGTTAACTAACTTAACACATTTATTGTCTTGTAATTTTAAATTCCATTATTATTTTTTTGTTTTCTTACATTGAAATTTTAACAATCGTCGATGGGCTAGCTAAACTATAATAAGTTTTTTAATTTTTGCAGGAGCGGAAAACACTAGGCCTATTAACAGCTAGAAAAGAATTGGCAGAAAAACACGCCATGAAATTAATTTCTATATTATACCACCTCACTGAATTAGGCTTAGGGCCTATCATTAAACTTTATGAATTTCCCCATGGATAAAGTCAAAAGCACAGACACGAACTTTTGCAATGCAGTGTTTTGCTCTATAGTCTACACCAGGGTGGGCAACATACGGCCCGCGGGCCGGGTCCGGCCCCCGAGGACCTTTGGACCGGCCCTCGACATGTCTTTTGAATAAGCATTGTACCTGCATGGCACTTGGCAATCTTTTATCCGGCCCTACATGAATGTCTGGATTTCTCTACGCAGACCGACATTAGAAGTTTCAGTTCAACGACAGTGTGTGAAAGCAAAGATCATTAGCGTCACCCTCCTCCCTTATCCAGACTTGGGACTGGCACTGCCAGAGTACGAGCAGTGGCGGAGTTACATGTAGATCGACATTAAAGCATCTGTTTCTCATTTATTAAGAATCCGACCTCTAGTCTAGTCAACTAGTTTACTAGGCCTACTCAGTCATCAAAGCAATGACTCCCTGCATGAAACAAGACCACAAAGTGTTCGCAATTTATATTTGCGAACAGTTCTTCTCAAAGATGCATAAACTAACAAAATGCAAAAACAGATGCACACTAACAGACGACAATCTTTCCAATTAACTTTGAATTGCCACTTCGAACATTAAAGCAAACATTCCGGATTTGTGCCGTGTAAAGAAGTGTCAGATCTCACATTAGTAATTAAATATAGCACACCAAGCAAATGGATACATTGTACAGACTAACAGTTTTATATATTTTAGAAACTGAAGAAACTTAAAACATTTTGTTTTTTTATTGTAATGTAGGACTGTAGGTAATAGGATAATTACGATTTCATCATAAAAATTATCTTCATTTTTACTTTAAACTTTGAGTTTAACCGTAAAGGTACTTCCGCAATACTTAGTTTGAATAAAATTAATATTGCCTCATTTTCTGGGGCAAATAAATCTGCAAAAATTAGCCCGCGATTGGCAAACGGCCCCTTTGCTGCCCTTAAAATCCTAGGGCGGCCCTCTGTTAAAAGAAGTTGCCCATGCCTGGTCTACACGTATTTTCAAAGTAAGTAGGTAAGTAGCCTTCATTTGCATCGACATGCATTACCTTGTAGAAAACGAGCACGTCATAAACTATAACAGTAGCAGATTATAAAGTCACACATGCAAAACAAAATTGGGGTAAAGATACACCCAGGCCCGTAGCCAGAGGCAAAATCAAGATGAGGCAAACCCCCTCCCATCCCCGCCTCTGCCCTCTCGTTCTCTCCGCTTCCCTATCCTTTGAAGATGAGGAAAATCCCCTCCCATCCCCGCCTCTGCCCTCCCCTCCCGTTCTCTCCGCATCCCTATCCTTACCCCTCCTTTTTTCATCCTTTGCCTTCCATGTCACGCCCTATCGCCACCCTATGCCTTCCCCTTCCCAAACCCTTCCCATCCCCTCCTCAGCCCCTTCCCTTTAAGTGGGAACTGTGGGGTCCGGGTATCACCTACGGAAAATTTTTATATTGTAGATGCTCGTAGGTGAGTTTTAGAGCATTTTAAAGCCAACAAAAGCAGCATTTTAAATGCCTAAATATGTTTTGGAATGTTCTGTAAAACCCTGTCTGCAAATATGATCATGCCTGAAGCCGAAGCAAGTTTTTGAAGGAAACATTACATTTTGTGGATTTTTTTAAGGACTCTAATTGTGTTGTTCAACTTGTTCTAACTTCTAAGGTGTATTAACACATTTCAGTAGGCTGGTTCCATAGTTAGCTAGAATGCGTTCATACATATAAAGGTCAGCAGAGGTGACTCAATAATATTATTTAGACCAGACGCTTGGAGAAGAAGTCAGGCAAGGTAATCGTAATTGTAATCTCCAAACTTCTAAAGCGATACTCGAAGGCCAAGCGCAGGGCACCAGCCTATTCACGAGCGCTACGTCAAATCAGAGGAGGTTTTCCAGAGAGTGATCCAAAAGAGGTCCGAATCCGGTTCCAGAGGACCAGATCAAGAGAGGAGGCAGAGCAGCTGTTAAGGCGGGTGTCGTTTAGAGCGAGAATTGGAAGGCGGAGGATCAGATGAGTCAGGGTAAGATTACATGAAAGGGTGTTACTTCAGTTTTGAGTGGAAAGCCCGGGAGGTGATAAGGAGGAAGGTGGAGGTCGGGTGGCAATGATGATGGAGGAACCGAGAATCTGCGGAATTCAGAGGGGAGATCGTTCCTGAATCGTGGTGCTGGATATGGCTCGGTTGGAGAACTTGACATAAGTAGTGACTGCATGGGGGTCCAGAAAGACTGAGATAGAAGGAGGATCGGGTGGAGCGGGTTGCCTGGATGGTGAAGAGATCACGGAGGTACTTGAGCTGGGAATATTGTATGGAGTTGTAGGATAGTGATAGAACTTTGAAGTGGATTCGCTCTAGGATTTTTAGCCAATGGAGTGATTTGAGGATGTGAGTGATATGATGATGTTTGGGCGTTCTATAGTGACAGCTCTGGCTAGTGAGTTTTGGATAAGTTGCAAACGCTTGATTTGGGTGAATTCAAAGTTGAGGAAGAGGGAATTGCAGTAATCAAGCCTTTAATGAACGATGGAGGTTGTAACGGTAGAGACAGTTTGAAGGTCGAGCATGGGCCGGATGCGTCAGAGGTCACAAATGTGCATGAAGCAGGATCGCGAGAAGTTGGAGATGTGGTTAGAGCAGAGGCGTAACTTTGGTCTAGAAAGTGGGGGGGGGGGTACCAAATTTCGTACTGTTTCCCCTTCAAGACTGTTTAATAATAATAATGGCGCCCAATGAATCCATATTTGGCGCCATTTATGCGCAATTCCGAATGATAATGATGATGATGATGATGATAAACACAATAAAATAAATATAATAGGCTTTAATAATGATAAAAAGCAAAATAATAAGTATTATAACAATAACAATAATAATTGCATAATGATAATGACAATAATAATAATAATGTTTAAAATTACTAACAAAAAGACGTTTTCATTGTTGAAGAGACGTGTTTCGATCATAATTGAAATGACGTAACAATAGGCCTTTTTTCAAAATTTAAACTTAATAACTTTTTTTTAGACTTTTTCATAATTGAAGTGACGCAACAAAGGTTTCTATTGTCTAAATCTAAAACTTCTAATTATAGACGTGTTTTTCTTAATCAAAATGACGTGGGCCTACGTAACAATCGCTAGTCTTTAATTTTCTAATTTTAAACTTAATAACAAGAAACTTTTTCATAATTTAGGTAACATAACCAAGGCCTTTATTCTCTAAATCCCAGATTAAAATAATAAATGTTTTAACAAGTAGAATGACGTAACAATAAACCTCTATTGTCTAAATTTAAAGTAATAATAACAGTGGACCAAATACAAACGCATAATGACAATACACTTTTCGATAACTGAAGTGACGTAACAAGGCTTTTATTGTATAAATGTAAAAATTACTAAATAATGTGTTTCATAATTGAAGTGACGTAACAAAGCTTGTATTCCCTAAATGCAAACTTATCATGACAATACACTTTTCGATAACTGAAGTGACGTAACAAAGGCCTTTATTGTATAAATGTAAAAGTTACTAAATAATGTGTTTCATAATTGAAGTGACGTAACAATAGGCCTTTGGTTTTGAATTTGAAATTTATACAATCAACGTGTTTCATAATTAAATTGACGTAAGAAGGGCCTTTATTCTTAAAATTTATATTTATGCTTAAAATTTAAATTTACTAACAAAAAAACGTGTTTCATAATTGAAATGGTGCATGCGGAGAGGGATATGTAGAGTTGGGTGTCGTCTGCGTAGAGATAGTGGTCAACAGACAGGCACGTAACTAGGCTTTTTCGTTTGGGGGGGCTTAAGCCTTGAACATGGCAACATTTATACAGTGTTCATACGAATTTTAGCCGTAAGCATACAACGGCTTGACTTGTTTGGGGGGGGGGGGCTTCAACTTCGTTTGGGGGGGCTTAAGCCCCCCCAAGCCCAACGCTAGATACGTCCCTGTCAACAGAGGAGGATTTTATGAGATGGTTTATATGTGTGGGTATAGAGTAACAGGATGAAGAGGAGTGGAACCAGGACGTAGCCTCGAGGGACACCACAGGAGAGAGGGAGGGGTTGCGAGCAGTGGCTGGAGGCTTTAACAGGGAAGGATCGGGAAGACAAGTAAGACTAGAACAAGAGTTTAGAGCAGTGCCAGAGACGCCAAACCAAGAGGATAATCGTTGAAAAAGGATGCTGTGAATGATGGTGTCAAATGAGGCGGAAATATCAAGAAGACAGAGGCAGGAGACTTGCTGATGGCTGACGGCAGAGAACAGTTTATTGTACAGTGATGCAACTAAAGTTTCTGTGGAGTGGTGTTTAGTGAAGATTGGTGGGGGTTATGAAGTGAATCAGAAGAGAGGTAGTCGTTTAGCCGAGCAAAGGCAATAATTCGTTCAGTTAACTTAGACAGAAAGGAAAGATTGGAGATGGGACGGTAGTTAGATGTCAAGATTCCTTTTTTGAGAATGGGAGTGACTAGAAAGTGTTTAAATGCAATTGGGAAGTTGGCGGTAGAGAGTGAGAGATTGATGATTTTAGTGATTAAAGGAGCGAGGACGGCAGGAGAAAGATGGTGGATAGGATCAAGTTCGCACTGCTTGTTGGGAAGAGAGTTTAAGAGGAGTGACACTTCTGCTTCAGAGGCGGGAGAGAGAATTGGATAACGATAACTGATAGGCAGTAGGAGTATGGTTCAGAGAATGGGGTGAATCAGTGCTGGAAGAGCCAAGTGGGAGTGTGTATATATATATAGAAGAGATTGAAATACTCTATTACTCTTTACACGATATCTTAATTCTCATGTCGAAGTAAGACGATGCATGCCTCGTCTTGAGAATTACGACGAGGCACGCGCCTCGTCTTGTCTCATACTGGCTACGGGCCTGGCCTACATCGATTAACAACACTACTTTTAAGCAGTTTAGATTTAACAATAATATTGCTATCATTATTATTATAATTATTAAAGTAGTCTTATATAGCGCCCCTTCAAGATTGCCTACTCAGGAGCACTCCCAGCCAAATCACGGTCAAATAATGCAGTTTTGAGGACAGCAAGAAACATGGTGAAATGACCAATCGGTATTTGACGGAGCATGGTAGGGAGCCCATTCCAGGTCATGGGGGCAGCCACAGAGAATACACGGCGCTGCCGTGTGACTGTCCGCGCGCGGGGAACAATAAGTTCAGCTTGAGCAGCTGAGCGGAGAGAGCAACGGCGCTGCGAGCATGAGGTGGGACAGCAGAGCTCCCGCAGGTATGGAGGGCCAAGCCTTTAAAGCACCGCTGGACCAAGGCAGAGATTCGGTATGTAATGCGCTGTGGGTAGGGGAGCCAGTGGAAGACATCCCTCATATACGCAGACACTGTGCCAAACTTGGGGATGCGGCCTATAAAGCGGGCAGCAGTACGCAGGATTCTATCCAGGGACTCAATCCGGCAGGCCGGGAGTCCGTCATATATGGCACTGCAGTAGTCCAATAGAGAAACAACAAAAGCATGGACAAGCGTGGAAGCTGCACCGGGAGACAAAGAACGGGAGATCACATGGAGTTGCCGAAGCTGGTAATAGCAACTGCGGGAGAGAAGATTTATGTACCGCGTGAATGCAAGTTCCTGGTCTAGGATGACTCCCAACTCCCGGACCCAGGTTGAGAAAGAAAGGTGTGGGAATTGCAAGGCAAGAGAAGACATATCTTTTTTAGAGAGCTGCTGGGGAGTGCCAAGCCATGTAAACTGCGTCTTGGCGGGGTTAAGCCGCAGGCGGTTTGAGGACATCTAGGCCTGCACGGACTCCATGGAATGGGTCATGGTTTCCACCGCTGCAACAGCTCAGACAGCCGGGCAGTGTATAATAGGCTTGCCGGTATAAGACAGCTTGTTACTTATCTATTTGTTTTTTCAAATCATGATATTAGACCTATATTAAACTTAAAATATTTAAACTTTAAATATAAAAAATTAAAGATATATATATATATATATATAGCGTCACATGATGAAAAATGCATTAGTTGTATACTTGTTCGGTTGAAAAAAAAATTGCACCAAACATGCAAAAATTTCAGTTCTGCTCTTCGTTGTGATATATCTGAAGCATCAGGTTGTCCAACACTAACCAATACGCACTGACGGTGGATGAGACAACCAGACATTTTGTACTTCAGTCGCTACTTCCTGAATGTCCAATATTCGTTTAACTCGGCAACATCGACGGTGTCGTGTAGGGACTGAAGCATACAGGCTATACCCAGCGGAGAATCTGATGAAGAGCTCTCCGTTTGTCTGATTGGGATCCATTAGAACAAATAGGCAATACTATCGGCGAAGCTATAAATGAGATGAGTGTACTCTCGGTCATGCCAGATTATAGATTAGTCAAATGTATGCTTAGTCGATGGCAGATTAGTAGTGCACTCAACTAAACTATAATAGGGTAGTAGATTATATTGGATTGGATTGGATTAGATTAGATTTAATTAGCTTATATCAGGTCAGATTAGATCAGGTCGGATTATATTAGATCGGAGCTGATACGATCAGATTACATTAGTTTGGATTAGATGAAAATAAACCGTACAGAATGGAGGAATCTTGTCGCCCGATGTTCCGCAAGGAACGAAAGGAACTGAGAGAGAGAGAGAGAGAGAGAGAGAGAGAGAGAGAGAGAGAGAGAGAGAGAGAGAGAGAGAGAGAGAGAGAGAGAGAGAGAGAGAGTGAGAGTGAGAGAGAGAATGAAGGAATCTTGTTGCTCGATGTTCCGCAAGGAACGAAAGGAACTAAGAGAGAGAGAGAGACAGGCAGACAGACAGACAGACAGACAGACAGACAGAGACAGAGACAGAGACAGAGACAGACAGAGAGAGTGAGAAAGAGAGAGAGAGAGAGATATATATATATATATATATATATATATAAATATATATATATATATATATATATATATATATATATATATATATATATATATATATATATATGAAAATAGGTTTTTGATGGATTAGACAAGATTACATTTTTTATTAGATCAGAGTTAAACGAATATTGGACATTTAGGAAGTAGCGACAGAAGTACAAAATGTCTGGTTGTCTCATCCACCGTCACTGCGTATTGGTTAGTGTTGGACAACCTGATGCTTCATCTATTACAATTAAGAGCAGATCTGAAATTTTTACAGATTTTTTACAGATAAGACAAGATCGGATTATTCAGATGAGATTAGATTAGCTCCAATTAGATTGAATTAAGCTTAAATTGGAGTAGGATTAGTGCGTGGATGTAGATATAAGTGGCGAATGAATAAGGCGTTTACTGGATGACTCATTCGGCGCCGGACCATAGTCTCAATGGCGGCGACTGATATCCCCATTTAATGCACCGTTTGGTCATCAAATGCAGTCAGTCGTCGCCCAATCGAATTGCCAGTTGTTTCGGTTGACTTCACTTGACTATGATGACGACGACGACGACGACGACGACGACGACGACTACGAGGAGCTCTGCATTCATCAATTCCGACCGCATTTAATTATGCACATTGGACGTTAATTGGAATTAATTGACAACAGGCGTACCATACAGATACGCTGTCTGTCTGTTTGTTTGTCTGTCTACGTTTATCTGTGTGTACTTGTATCTGTCTGTTTGTCTTGCCATGTCATGCCACGTCGTGTTCTGTAAAACCAGTGTGGGAATTGTAGAAAAAAGACAGCGGGGGTTGAACATTTTATCCGTATTTTACAAACTGATGTCAACGAAATTTGAAAGCAGCTGACTTCAACGCTAGCAGTTTTGCAAGTCGGACTCAAATCAAAATCAGTGCCTTTGTTGAAAAAATTAAAAAATGCATACATGATGCACCATGGAAATTTCATCTCTTTGTCAGAGACTCAGAGTCAAATAATGCTAAATCACACCAGTGAGGAGGTTGGAAACGACCCCTGGGGTGTGCAATGAAGACTTAACTGTGGGGTCCTAAGAAAGACTAGAGGGTTGAACCCCCAACAATTCCCACCCTGTGTACGGCTGTCTAGTTTTGTCGTCTTTGGTTTGGACAAAAATGTCGTAATTTTTAAAATCATTTTGTCCTAATGCGATGTACATTCTCTAAAATCTATTCCGAGTCCGCTTAGATACCCAACATAAATTATAAATAAGTTCAGACAGTCTGAGACACACGCGCATGTCACCTGTCCAAAGCTCGATCCTTCCAGAAAAAAATTGTGGACATAAACACGCTTACAGGTCCATTTTCAGTTATAGGTCTATTGCCCCTCATCATCCCTCATGCCCTCATTCAAATTTTTATTCTGACTGTTTCCGCACCTATGAAGTCTTATTCCATACTTTGTCTCTCTCCATCTCACTTTCCATGTCTTTATCTTATTTTGTCTCTATCTGCGTGTCTTAAGCTTATTCCACATCTGTCTGCCATATTTCCTCCTCTGACCGTCTCAATTCAGTTCCACTCATTTACTGTGATTATAATTTATTATCATCTTCATCATTATCAACACAGTAATCATCAGTAAACAGATACATCTGTAAATACTGTCTCTTTTAACAATTCTTTTCTTTCCAGTTCTGTTTTCTTTCTCATCCAATTCATTCTACTTCCCCTTCTCCTTCCCCTCCATTTCTCTCTTCACCCCTAATTCTTAATCCTTCCTCCCTGCCTACCTCCCTTCCCGCCTTCCGCCATTTCCAGCGTTCTTCCCACTCCACCTGTCTTTCCACTTCTCGGCCGCATCCGTCCAGGAGACGTCATTCCGGACGCTGTCCTCATTTGACGTGTATCTCTCTCTCTCTCTCTCTCTCTCTCTCTCTCTCTCTCTCTCTCTCTCTCTCTCTCTCTCTCTCTCTCTCTCTCTCTCTCTCTCTCTCTCTCTCTCTCTCTCTCTCTCTCTCTCTCTCTCTCTCGTGTCGCCGACAAGTGTCGCCGGTGATCCGGACGACAGCACGACAAACAAATGAAGCAGACGACAACGACGACGGCGACAACGACGACGACAACGACGACGTGTTTAGTCATTTAGTTGGCGTTCGTATAGTCCGTTGGCGCCGCTTGCAAATGGTGTTCGCGTCCCTCCTTCATTTTTAATGATTCTAACAGTCGTAGGCTATACCGACAAGAACCCAACATGTACACATGTGTTGCCATTTCGACTGTAGACATATGGTCACTGCGGAAGCATATAATGATATACATAGAGTCACTGCGGAGTCATAGGACCAAGTATACACTGCGAGTAATTATGGACATAGAGTCCCTGCGTAAATATATCTAAAATTTAGGTACTTCGAATTACCATGAACGCATGGGTGCATGGCACCACAGTGAGCTAGCTACTGCAGGCATAGGGTCTATGCTGGGTCACTTCCAATGTCACGGTTAGATACCCAACCCGCGATTTATTAAAATTACACCAGTGTTTTGAAGTGAGCCAGCAGGATGTGTGAAGAGAGATATCAGACAGGATTTGCGCAAGAAACTGATGGCCTTTAGAACCGTTGAGCCGAAGCAGAATATTTGTTAATGAACTTAGTAGCCATAAATGCAACGATCGTCGATTGCAAGCAGAACCAATGAAGTAGAAGGGTCCGCCATTTTTATACGAATCAGAAAACATCAAGTCGTTCATTGGGAAATAATAGTTTACTCCATAGTAGAATCGCCTGGGCGTAAGACACTGATTTCCCAGCGCATAGGCTAGGTGGGCGCTACCAAGACGTAGGCTTGATATATGGGCTTTGTAAGGATAAAATCCCGATGCGGCAAAATTTTCGATCGTGGCGAGTGTAGAGAAGCGATGATGTAATTTGAATTGTAATTTTAAATCGTAAAATTATACAGCGCCACTTCCAGATAAACTTCTCCCTATATTTAACAACACAAAACTATGAAGATTAATATGGTGATTTGCCAACCAAAACGTTATCATTAGTAACAACCATATTCTACATTACACTCGTTTAAAAACTCTCAACTTCGAGACAAGCGAACTGTCAGTTTCAAGCATTTATTTTGATCTACATGCCATTCTTAAATATAATCATGGGCATCCGCAGGAATTTCTTTAGGGGGCAAAATTTTTAGGGTACAAACTTTGGGAGGTGGGAAAAATGACGTTTTTCCATAGAAAAAGGTGTGCATAGAACAATTTTAAAAATAAACAATGATCAAGGACTTTACCTAAATAAAATTAAGTGTTTTTTTCGCTCTGAAAATCGTGTTGGGACTGTTGTAATAATCATAATAGTCAAAAGACTTTATTTTTGTAAAATATTTAAAAACTTTAGGGGGCAAATGCCTCTTGACCCTCCTCCAGACGCCCATGAATAAAATTTATTCTTAAATTACGTTTGCAGAGACTTTTTTGTATCATCACGATACTTTTGTGGCGTTTTGCTTTGTATCTTCAAAATGCTGTTCGATATCATATTTACCCACCTACATTTTTTTACAAATGTTACAAATATGTTGCACCTCATTGCTCTCGTATTATTTATTTGTATCATCATTTAAGCTAATCTTAACTTAGTAGAGGCCTACATGTGCTTCAGAATCTTTACAAATCTGAGTAGGTCTAACTCAACGGTAGAACCAGTTGCAAAACTCATTTGCGGGCATGAGATAACTTCTGAATTGGGAAGTACAGAAACTGGAATAATTATAAACACTTTGTTAAGCTGCTAGGTTGTAAATAAAACATGCAGTTATTTGTAAACCTTTACGATATTCATATATTGAATAAACGTAAAAATATACTGAAAACCTATCGAATAAAACATCTTAAACACGAAAAGTTGCAAAATACTGCGATTGATAAGTATGGTTACATGACAGATAATATACAGAAGTTCTGCGTACGAACAAGAGTTGCAACTCAGTCACTAGGCCTATAATTACAAAAGAACCACAATAGAGTTGCATGGACATACTATATCTTCGCTATAATAAACCTACAGTTTGCACCTGATGCAGGTTTCGAAAGGCAAACAGAGAGACGAACAGACACACAAACACGCAGACAGGCAGAGGTAGAGTGTTCCAGGCCCAGGTGCAGTTTTTGCATAAGGACTCCAACGCACGACAGAAAAGCGAGCACACAGGAGACAGATGTAGGAAGAGCAGAAATGAGAGAACACGGAGTAGCAAAAGAGACGCAAGGGACGCATCCAGGAACGGACTGCCAGACGGACAACCAGAAAGACATAAATAAAGCCACTCCGCTGAAAGCAGAAAAGCAAAAAGACAAAGAGACGGTTCATAAGCAATGCCTGGGTCTGCATGCGATCACATCTCACGCCACCATGGCGTTCGTTCGTTCATCCGTTCGTTCATTCGTTCGTTCATCTGTTCGTTCGTTCATTCGTTCGTTCGTTCGTTCGTTCGTATAAGTCGTCTTTCGATCGAATGTAGCCACGGCTAAGTCGACGACTTATGTTGCTTAGTTACAATAGTAAACGACTTACAATCGATATGCAAAACGAGAGTTCAGGACTCGGTTCTATCGATACGCAATATCTAATGAATAAGTTGAGCTCAGGGACATGGAAAGCAGAAAGACAGACAATCAGCCATCCATCCATCCAGACAGGCAGGCAGACAGACAGACAAGAGAGACAGGCACATAGACAGATAGGCTGACTATCTGATTGGCAATGTAGTCTAAATGGCTAAAAACAGCGTATAGACAAAAACAGCGCAGGAACAAAACGACACATGCCAGTTTCCTGGCGTGCTGTTTTGTTACTGCTCTGCATTGTCGACGCTGTTCTACGATTTTTAAGAGAGGTCACCGCCGGTCAAAATGCGACGGTTTTTACATTTGGCGAAAAAGAACCTCATCCTATAAGCCGCACGAACGGGCAGTGGTAGTTCTATGAGAGTGAAAGAGGCGGACTGCAGAGGAAATGCACACCGTCTCTTCTGAAAGCCAGGACGGCATCGATAAGGGACTCACAGATTCAGCAGCGTTCCGATATTTGCATGCATTAGTTTAGTTTAACGTAACTGCAATACGTTCAGCATTCTCTGTGTTGTAGTCGTGGATATCTAAAGACGATTAACTGTCATTTCCATTAGGTGACCGATGTAAACAATGCGTCCGATATCTGATTTGCAACAAAAGACTATCATAACGTGCATAATAACAAGTTCGAAGTCAAAATAACTACAAGAATGCTGATGTTAATGCTGATGCTAATATTTATAGTTACAAGGACAAAAGACACGATTGCATCAACTTAACTTCGTGGAGAAACGGGCAGATTTCAATTAAGAAAGCTTTCAAACCGATTCCTGTGTATACGGTAGTTGAATGAGCACGTTGAACGAGAAACTATAGCTGTGGTCATAGTTTGAAGCGTTACCTAACTCTGTCCAGTATTTAGCACTTTCGACGAATTTAGTATTTGAAATGACAACTAAATCACACTAGAAGTCACCAAACCAGTGCATTAACTTGGTTATAGCCCGAAAGCCTAGCATGCACTACTTTATCTATAGGCTTCCAAATAAGATTACCATGCTCCCAGGCAGATGAGCCAGACTAAAAACGCATTCAGGGATGAGTCTTCAACCTAAGCATATACCTTAGCAGTGCTTCTTCATCTTTTTTGGCTACGGAACCATTTTGACTTGAAAATGTTTCGATGGAATCCCGACCTAAAGAAAACATATTCTGCTACAATATTTTTAAACAGTGATCTAGGTATGCACAGTTTCAATCCATAAGAGTTACATTAGAAATTATTTTAAATAAAATTTTCCGTTGGAGCCCTTTGTCTTCACCCCGGAGTCTGATTTATAATATAACAATTGCAAACAACACTAATCCAATTGCTTCATGGAATCATTGTCTTCCCCTCACGGAACCCCAGGGTTCCACGTAACCCACTTTGGGAAACACTGCCTATGGGCCGCCAGATTTGAAAAAACAGAAGACCATTCTTTAGAAACAGAAGAAACAACAAACCAACATTTACACAGTTCAGGATGAAAACAGGGTGGCCGGTCGGTTCACACGTCGGCTTCTAGGAACGGCATCTTCTTCTTCTTCCGCTATAAACGGTAAACGAGATGGATGAAAATTTGTAATATGAAGCGGGGAACGTTCCGACGGTAGAGTCCGACCGTCTCCCACGGAAGATATCGTTTTCTTCATATACATACAATTAGCTGCTGATCAGAAGCGGCCTTTCTGCCGCTGTAAACCGTATCGTTCAATTTGGTCTGGTGTCGATGCATATATGGCCTCACTAATATCGGAGTTAATATTGGCCTAAGTAATATCAGAGTTAATATTGGCCTCACTGAAATCAGAGTTAATATTGTCCTCACAATTATCGGATTTAATATTGGCCTCGGTAATATCAGAGTTAATACTGGCCTTAGAAATATTAGAGTTAAGATTGGCCTCACTAATATCGGAGTTAATATTGGCCTAAGTAACATCAGAGTCAATATGACCTCAGTAATATCAGAGTTAATATCGGCCTCAGTAATTTTATATCAGAGTTAATAATAGTCTCAGTAATGTCAGCGCTAACATTGGCTTCAGTAATATCAGAGTTAAATCCTCCAGGGCTGAGACTCGCAGACGGTAATATTGCTTGATTTTGAATTTCAGACGACATATCCGCATAATATAAGGAAATGTAAAGGATTCTCTAAACTTGGTCTATTTTTCATGTTTTTAATTGATCGATCACAGCCTATAGACTTGTCAAAATTAAATCAATACAAGTATTTTTCAAGAATCAAACACACGGGCAGTTAGTATCTGTTTACCGACGCTGCACACAACAAAGATGAGTGGCGTCGCCCTCCTCCTTCACCCTGGCTTGAGACTGGCACCACCCGATTACGGCAGTGGCAGAGTTAAACACAGACGATTGATGCAAGGATCAACTGGAAATAGTACATGCTCGATACTGAAACAGTGCAATAAAAAAAACACAGCTGCAACTAATGGCATAAACATCAGTACATGGAAATCTGATAATTTTTAGCCTGGTCTTGAGTTGACTGAACGCTAATGGGTTTGTAAAATCAGTGGGAAGATCGTTCCACAAAGATTCTGTTTGTTGACGTCAGTAAAATAAATCCAATAGCAGATAATAGTGTTCACTTCTGGTGAGCGTGGAGCAGGGAATGGCTGTTCACCGACTTAAATTGGCAACGACTCATTGTTAACATATAAAATGTTAAGCGAAAAGGTTCACGATAAACAAATCAAGCATGCATCTTTAAACAGCAAAGGCATTTCATTGGGCGTTGTGCAAAATGTTTTGTTCAGAGCAGTATTCTTATTTATAATCCATCCTGTATCAGTACATATATCATAATCATTCATATATCATTTTTTATTTCTGCAACCTCAACAACAAAGGAAAGTAAGTAAAATTAATCAACAAGTACTGGCTACACGATGGGCCCAGAAGGAATCCCAGATCCCGATAAACAGTGATACCTAAGTAAATACAAATGGTGTAAAGAAGGCAGCCTACTGATTCTTAATTAGAAGTAAATGCATGGCAGCTGGCACAATAAAGAAAAAGAAAAATAAGAAAGGAAACGAAATAATGAAAAAAGTGGTTCATCAACCCACAGCAGCAATGAAATATATAATCACAGTAGTAATAACAATAAGACAATGAACACCAAATTAAGCAAATCAGTGTGGAGCGCAGTTTTTTTAAAAGATAATAGATTAGGAGAGTGACGAATGGCCTGGGGAATATTATGATCTACTATATTACAATATATTTCCATACCGTAATCATATATACATAATACCATAATCATAGACGAGTTAGACGATCTGCATTGTGAGGTTCTGGAAATGCGCTGTATAAATGTTTTGACACACACACACACACACACACACACACACACACACACACACACACACACACACACACACACACACACACACACACACACACACACACACACACACACACACACACACACACACACACACACACACACACACACACACACACACACACACACACACACACACACACACACACACACACACACACACACACACACACACACACACACACACACACACACACACACACACACACACACACACACACACACACACACACACACACACACACACACACACACACACACACACACACACACACACACACACACACACACACACACACACACACACACACACACACACACACACACTGATTCATACATACAATTCACTTAGAAAAGTTAGAGGATATTATTGGAAATTACAAATGTAAATGTGCACGTGTTTCTATAGCGACCGCACGGCCTCGACCCAGTTCAATTTTCAATGAATCGATCGGCTATATATAGGTTCGATCTCATGACAGCCGACGGTTCTAATGTGTTGCGTACGTGTTGCTTGTGCAAATTGCAGTGCCACACTCGCGTGTATAATGTCCACTTTCAAATCTATTTCCATCGGTCCAAACTGTCGCCATGTTGTAGCCAGTCTGAACCAACGTTACAACGCCATCCAAATTAGGATTCTTCTGCAATTTTTCCATCACGCGTTCTTACAACTTATTGATTTGTAAATGCACGTGTTTTCATATAGCGACCGTATGGCCAGGACCTTACTAATTTTTCACTATACTGATCGGGCGAGATCCTTCACCACCGCTGCCCGTTTGAAAAGGAGCCACGCCATTTAAGGTCCCCGTGATGTATGGAACGGGCTAGTCCGAGATTCAAATCTCTAAAACAAGCCACCATCGGGAGGCGAATCTGGATCCGCACGAAATCTCGCGCAAAAGTGCATGGGACATACGCTGTAACCGATGCAGCTGTAATTGGGTCAGCATGGAAGGTTAAATGCCCTGCTATGTATGCAGTTCAATCGAGGATTCGTAGCCACAAGAGACCCATATGGCTTTTCTCCACGGCCTCCTCCACTTGAGGCTAATTCTCCGACGCCAATTCACATGAGCCATCTTTCAATTCAGCCCAACACATCCGTCGTTATAAATGACCGTCGTTGAGCGGAATCAGCTGGCCACTCCTCGATTATACAGGACGGGTTCTGGCTTTAATGGCTATGCGAATAGCCTACCACTGCACTTCCATCTTGTAGTCATATAGATGTACCACCAGCCTTTTATGTCCATATCAACACGTTAACCCGAACCTCCAGGGACGCTAGGAATACACACACCAACTATTGCGTTGGCTGCATGAGTCAGCTGCACTGTGGCACATATACATTATGCAGTATACACATATGTATGCAGATTAATGTACAAGCACAGAATATATATATATATATATATATATATATATATATATATATATTTGCACTTTGCGGCATAAAATGTAAATATGCAGCTGCCCCATACACTAATAAATAAGCAAACGACTGGTGGGCTGAATACCTACACAGTTCTGGATTCAGATTATAATTGGACGCAGGAGTTAAAAAACACATATTGTATACATGCTTTCCTGCTGTTAATAACATGCCATCCTGCTGTTAATATGTATACATGTTTTAGAAAGTATACGATGACAAACGGTCATATGTACATATATGAAAATATATATATATATATATATATATATATATATATATATATATATATATATATATATATATGCACATACGTAATACACATGTCTGTATTTATAGCCTACATGGCTGACTGTGACGGTGTCGCGTCGCTGTAGATTCGAGTTAATGTGAGATATTTCAGCACGTTTGCTTTCGTAGAACATTGCATCCATGGAATATGCGAATCTAAAATCAAATGCAATTTAGTCATAATTATGATGTTATGTTATTTAATATGATGCATTATTCACCTACGTTCGTTAATTGCAAATCTACCGTTTAAAACCCGATGGACGTCGGGCAGAAAGCTTCGTTTTTCGGTTGTTTTAACTTGTTGGTCAGCTTTTAATTGTGTTGTTCAGTTGCTTCAATCTGTTTGGAGTAGAGCCCTGCGCCGGCCGCGCCGCGCCGCGCCGCCGACGTTTCGTGGTCTCCGCCGCCGCCGATTTTTTATGTCGGCGCGCCGCCGCCTCCGACAATTTGTCGGCGCGCCGCCGATGCCAGTCTGATGTGTTTAATTGTTATTGTTGCATCTTTCATGTTTTCCGTGATATCGTGATAAAGTGTTACTTTAGTGCGAAATAGAAGTTGGCATCTTGATACCAAGAATGCATGGTCTTCCTGGCCAAATTCCTTTTAAATTATACTTTTATAATCTTGTTTTTGTGCCATGATACACTCAGTCATTTAAAGCAATATCTTGCTACAAGTAGCCAGTGTTTTGACAACAAAAGCAACATGAATGTCTTTGTACGTGTACTACTGTACCTGCATTCTTTATCTTCATGTTGAATAGCTTCTATAACTTATTGATTGTAGTCTTTGATGTCTGTGATCTTATTACAATAGTGTAATTTTTAGCTTAATTTCGTAAGGTTAGAGGAGTTCACAAGTGCTATTAATATCAAGATAATATGCCGTTTAACTAATTCCTGCAGAACGGAAGGTATAATAGATTAATACTTTTGGCTGGAATCTATTCAGGTTAACAGTACCAGGATGAGACAATTTTTTTGCTTAGTACATATAAGTATCAAGAATGGTCTCTTTCAGTTTAGTCTAATACAAACAATGGCCTGTATACAGAGACCTTACATGACATGGCACCAATTCAAACAGGCAGCAGACCACCTGGTAAATTCATTTAAAAATTAACAGGCTTAAGGCCACTCAACCATTCGATCACTATATATGAGAAAACGTGTATATTTACATTTCACTCCTGGTCTGACAGCAGCCTATTTGACTGAGAGGCTGCTGTCATCAGGCATTTTCGTTGTGACTTGGTGTGTAGGCCTCTACTGTATCAGAGCATGTGCAAGTGTATTTATGCAATATGCAAATGCATGTTGCTTTATCTGATTACAATTTGTCAATACCTATACAGATGTGCAGTGTAATTAAGGATTTTCATATTTGTAAGGCAGATGTCTGTAGGTGTCTTCTCTCTCAGTCCCTTTGTGTGTAGTTTAGCGTGATTGTCATGGAGTGGCTTTAGAGAAATTGGCCCTCTTGACTGATCACAGGACAAACGGTTGTTCGTAGTGACTCGTACTTATCAAGTATTCTGACTAGGCCACGCCGCCGCCGCCGCCGCCGCCGATTTTTGTTGATCGGCGGCGCGCCGCTGCCGCCGACCCAAAATAACCGGCGCGCCGCTGCCGACACTATCAAGTCGGCGCAGGGCTCTAGTTGGGAGTACTTCAGTGTTCAAGCGCATTTGATGCGGCTGATCTGGCTTCTATTGTCAAATGATTCACAACAAGTAAAACAGTTGTTTAATATTTTAACGACGAGCTGCATTGGCTTTCCAGTCACTTTTAGTACACGGCGTACACGCTTGTCGTTAAAGTGTTAAGCAATCCATGCGCTGCTCTTTCAATAAACGAAGTCTCATCGAGAAACAGATTTAAGATTACTTTTCTTATGATGACTAATTGTTTCCCCCACGACACAGATCTGTATGCACTGAAGACAGAGAGCATGTTGCTTCCGTCTATACAGAGAAATGAAACTATGTATGTTCTATAAACTGCCGATGCAAAAGCTTTCAGAATTATCAGCAGAAGAAAACAACTGCAAGGAACAAAAAGTCAAATCACGACAGTCGACGATGTCTTTTAAATAGCAACTGCAACTGAATCCGAGCTAATCTGAAATTCGTGCACAATTTCATCAGACCATCAGTTGACTAAGTGTCCAGTTGGGTGAATATGGGGCATATATAGGCCAACGTTATGACCAGGTAACCATTAGGCCTACCGGACCACATGGCCATTACCTGATCAGGTAATGGTCATCTGACGGGATGAACGTTGCCTGACCAGATGATCAGCTCAACTGACCAGATGATGATGAATCCACATCATCACGCGGGTCAGCGTCATACTCCGTCCGTTCTCTACCAGTCCCGAACGAATTAAGCCTATTATTATGGAGGACGAGGTGGGCACCGGATAGGCCTCAGTATTGCTTAAAATAACGATATTGCTGTCAGCGATGTATCAACAACACTAAGCCGACTATACAAGACACCACGTAGGCTTCTTTTTGCCTTATTACTGCTTCCATTATCTTTTTATCAGCTGCAGCCTTAACCATCATACATGCGTGACTTCTCTTCCTCAAAATCCAAGGAACAGGTCACGTCATTTGAGAGACTGTGAACACTGAGAAGCTTGAAGAACATATTTGGGGCTTGAGTCTGTCTATGTGTATAGTTGCTTTCATTAGGTTTATGTCGATGTTGACTGCTCTTCCAAAGACAATGCTCGCTGAACTATACATACTACCACCTTTTTTCACAGCGCCTTTTTCTCTCTGGAAATTTCTAAATGTAGATAAATTTCTGTTTCAGGTCCTGTATCTGAAGTCAATCAACTGAGAAGCTTTGACGGTTCCCGTATTCGCCATAATGTCGTAAGTTTTTGCTGTTCAAGACAACCTTTCCGTTTTTCGTGCCTCTCACTAAAATCGTCACCGTAAGCTCGAGATTTATAGAGCGCCTAGAGTAAGCGAAGTCGCAGGAACTATAGCCTCTTTATAAACAAAATCGGTAGGTGCAAAGGGTCAGGAGACGGCTACGGCAGATGGCCCTTAGAATTGGAGTGCATCTATGGCCTATAGAGCTCGAATAACAACAAAAGTTATTAGTAATATTTTTACACGAGGTAGAAAAGAACCCTCGGGAACAAAAAGATTAGGTTAAAATTAACAAATTCTTCTTCGTGTTCTTGTTCTACTTGTTTTTGTTGTTCTTCTTCTTCTGATTATTATTATTATTATTATCATCATCATCATCATCATCATCATCATCATCATCATCATCATCATCATCATCATCATCATCATCATCATCATCATCATCATCATCATCATCATCATCATCATCATCATCATTTTTCTTTCTTATGTCCGTTCTATCTGTCTGGTTTTCTTTCTATATAAGTCATATTTGTTAAAGGAGTTGCCTGTTGGCGCTAAGATCGGGTGCACCCTCCATTGACAGTGTGAACTTGTTTTAGGATCACACAAAATTTGAAAAAAGTGAGCTAACACTTTCAAAGGTTGTAACAAGTTGAACACAAATCAATTTGCATCACAACATGTATCCATCTTCCTGTTAAAATCGTCAGTCTTATCCCAGCCTTCCTCTGCACTATTTTCCTTTCGCATACACTGCATTGAATATTATTTGCGGGGCTCCGTTGAACCCTGACCCGCCGACTCCCTTCGAGACCCGCCTCAGCGTTGACCATCGAGAGACGGAATGATGGCGTGATGAAAGAGGGACGATGGACGGTCGCCGCCGCAGGGGGAGTATGCATGGAATGGCAGTCACGCCACACGCTCTTCCGTGCATCCTCCCGCTTCTGCTCCGGGTCATATTGTGTCATATATTACGGTCACCTGACTACAGTATTGTTGTCTCAGGTTATAAAATATACTGTATATCATATATGCTTCATCTCTCACATGTACGGAACTCTGTATGATATATAGGACCTTTACATGTTGCAATATAGGCCTATATTATTATTATATATATGTATAAATATATATATGTATATATACATGGCCTATGTATATATATATGTATATATATATATATATATATATATATATATATATATATATATGGACAAAAACGGGTGATTGTTAGGCAAACATGTGCTCTACATCCATAGCACTTGAAGCATGCTACATGTATAAACTGTCGTACTTGAATGGCGCCAGTCCAAAGGACCAAAGCCTGGAGGGCGACACTAATCATCCTTGTCATGACACCGCGTCTTGAACAGAAACTATATTATATGCATTTGTTTTATTTACGTATATATATATATATATATATATATATATATACATATATATATATATAAGTGTACGCATACATGCTTTAGGTGCGATATATATATATATATATAGGCCTATAACATAGTGTACATACAACACGCTTCTAGTGCTATGATTGTATACATAGCACTACAGGCGTCTTGTATATATATATATATATTATATATATATATATATATATATTGCACTTGAATTATGTATGCGTACACTTATATATACTGTACATATATACATATTATATACATAGATACAGTATACACATCGTATAAGTACTTCATATTTTGAGCCTGCATCCAACTATATGCGCATGATAGATGGAGGAGGCGATGAATGCTTTGAATATTGCATTGCATATATGCATTGTATAGTTCTCCATATATAAAGATTCCGTGGGGGCATGTGTGCGCAACTCCAGCACGACACGATATATAGCGATAGCCTGAGGCATATATCATCGTTATAAAGCTTCTCCGCGGTCTCCACAGCCAATACAGACCCCAGATATAAATGCAGACGCCGCGGTTATATATTATAAGATCCATTATGTGAGGGTATTCGTGCCTCTCGTCTGTTTGGACCGATGACCAATCAAGCGTACAATGTCGATTGACACGCATGCGTGCACGGGCGTATTAACAGAACGTAAACATGTTATGCATTTTGCCATTATGTGGCTGAGGCATATTAACCAAGTAGACATCGCAGAACCTATGCATCGTTTACTCCATATGCAGAACCTATGCAGATAGCTATATGGCACCATATGGTTTAGGCTAACATAATTGTGCATATATTAGGCAGAACCCAGGGTGAGAATTGTCGGGGGGTTGGGGGGTTAACCCCCCCGTCTTTCTTAGGACCCCACAGTAAAGTCTTCATTGCACACCCCAACTCCACGTAAATCAAAGTCTAACCCCCCCAGTCTTTTTCCTACAATTCTCATACTGGCAGAACCTAAATGAAAGTGAAAGTAACGTCCTTGTTTAAGTGCATCAATAGAAACGCCTCAGAACAGGTTGTTCTAGGGTCAGAACAGGTGGTTCTAGGGTCAGAACAGGTGGTTCTAGGGTCTCAGAACCAGTGGCGTTTACCAATGGTGGAGTGTGGCGAACGATCTCCATCGAACTTCAAAAGTGGGGGGTTTGACATATTTTGACTGAAAGTGGGGGGTTGAATTTTTTCATGATAGCTCTTTTGTCCCGTGTGATAATATAGCCAAATCCAACAAATCAAAATTAATAAAATCCCAAATAGGTCAAAAAAAAGTTTTCACTTGCTTTGGGCACTCTCTAGTCTAGAGGTAAACTCAGCACCTATTACAGTAGAAAGCATTCAGCTAAGTCATCCATTAATTCACTAATCTGTAAGCCTGCCTGTCTCAAAATGACTGACTAATTCGCTTATTTTACGACGCCGTCATATCAAAGATGATTGGCGTCTCTCACACTGCAGAATCTCAGAAAACACCAGAATGTGTATTTCAGGGGGCAAATCTGAG
Source organism: Allolobophora icterica (assembly GCA_963556255.1). Taxonomy (NCBI): domain Eukaryota; kingdom Metazoa; phylum Annelida; class Clitellata; order Crassiclitellata; family Lumbricidae; genus Allolobophora; species Allolobophora icterica. The sequence goes on along the minus strand of OY744615.1, from coordinate 23,962,251 downwards.
GGGTTTATTGTCCATTTACCATTGGGGGTTAGACGCCACTGCTCAGAACAGGTGGTTCTATAGGATCTCAGAACAGGTGGTTCTAGGGTTTGAAGAATCTGCTGACTGAGGCATAGTACATATGACCAAAGTAATCCAATAGCAAGCTACCTGTTTTAACCGCGTTCAAATACTATATATAAGCGGCTTTTAGCCGAGCATTTGCACGTGTGCTTTGTGACGCAGAGGCGGCTTGATGCTGTGAAATCGGCGATGGCAAGAACGCTGAGCTATGTAAAGAAACGTTAAGCGCACTTAATACTGTAATGGGTGTTCGTTAAGGAAATGCCCGATCATATATCTATAGGCCAACTCAGTCTGTCATCCCTCCGGGGTCGATAAATGAATACCAACGGAAGTCATATATTATGTGCTCTGTATGTGGACTGTTGTTGCCTTGTTTCCGCTTCTGGTATCGTTCCAACTCAGTGACCACGCTTCTTGGAAGTGGATTCTTATAGGCCTACATGAAAGCTTAGAAATGGCTTCTTATATGCATGTATGTATGAAAGTATAGAAGGAGGCACGACTTAGGCCTATATGTATGTTTACCCTATATATGCATTATGATGTATGACCCATTCTTTTACTATAGGTATTATTTTGTGATGTTGTTAATGCGTATAGATGCGTGCAAGTGGCATGAATGTCACTGTCTGCGAGAGGCCTATATAGAGTGTAGCCTCCATACTACCCACACACCTGCACACCTGCACACCTGCACACACACACACACACACACACACACACACACACACACACACACACACACACACACACACACACACACACACACACACACACACACACAAACACACACACACCTGCGCACACACACACAAACACACACACCTGCACACACACCTACGCACACACACACCTACACATTTATGAATATATCGTTAAAAATGATGATCATTCTTCGCCGAGTGTCATCCTGTCTCCAAGGAATGATCGATCTACTCGTCTACTCGACCAGGTCGAGATCAGGTCGACCGATTTCTAGGTTTAGGAATATAGGGAGATTAGACGAGACTTGGCTCCCAACTGTGAATGCATGTGTGCATTTATGCGTGTATGTATAATGTGTGTATGTGTTTATCTATGTGTGTATGTATGTACGTATGTATGTATGCATGTATGTATGTATGTGTGTGTGTTTGTATGTGTGTATGTATGTGTGTATGTATGTGTGAATGTATGTATGTGTGTATTTATGCGTGTAGTATAGTGTGTGTATGTGTGTATGTATGTGTGTATGTGTGTATTTATGTGTGTATGTATAATGTGTGTATTTGTGTATGTATTAGTGTGTGTTTATATACGTGCGTATTTGTGCTAGTATTTATGTATATGTAGGTATCTATGTGTATGTTTGGCACACGAAGAACTGTATCAAACATCATTATACATACGTATATCGGTATATGCCTGTTCGCATGGACAATTAAGTTCATTCGTCCTCCCGCCCGCCCGTAATTAAGGTTACTTTAAAACAGTGGTTATCAAACTTTTTGGGTCAGGGACCCTTATTTTTTCTAGGCATAGCTAGCGGACCCAAGTATTTAGCAGCAGCGTCACAAAAACGGCGTGATCGAATACAATTACAGGCCTACTATAAGTTGAGTGTATGAATTTGAAAGCACAGGAAGTTAATGCTAAAACCATGCAGTATTAATCATTAATTACTATTTCAGAACGCTTTCGCGGACCCCCGCCATATCCTTCGCTGACCCCTCTTGGTCCGCGGACCACAGTTTGAAAAACTCTGCTTTACAACATCTTCAAGAGTATACCCCGAACCTTTTAAAGATTTTATATAGAAATGTTTCGGGGCACTTTAACAGGTTTAAAATAGTGCAACATAAATGCTCACATACATATATGTGTAAACGTTCAGTTGAATGACGGTGCTAAAGGTGCGATGTAGACGCGGTTAGTGCTTCCGCGTGCCATGTTCGTGCAACCCTGAAAGAAGAGGTGCACCACCATTGACGACCACGTGACATAATCACTCAACAGCCAATGCCAGTGTTTTAGTTGAGCAGAAGAACCAGTTACTCGACGTAGTTTGCTCGTCGATTTGACCTCAGTTGAGCACCTGATTTATTGATTTCTCTGACGACATCGTGTTCGCCATTTGTTCGATTTGCGTCATATGCAGTTGATGGGCGAAAAATAAAAATGTCAGAGGCAGAATTCAAACACAGAACCTTTTAATGCACACAAGAGATCGATCGATCGAGAGATTGGCTCTTGAAACTGTGTAGATAGAGGCGGCAATCTTGTTTGACAGGTGGGGGGGACACTTTTGAACTGAGCTGGTCAAAAAAGAGTTTTGAACTGATCTGGTAAAAAAAAGAGTTTTGAACTGATCTGGTCAAAAAAGAGTTTTGAACTGATCTGGTAAAAAAAGTTTTGAACTGATCTGGTCAAAAAAAGAGTTTTGAACTGATCTGGTCAAAAAAAGAGTTTTGAACTGATCTGGTCAAAAAAGAGTTTTGAACTGATCTGGTCAAAAAAGAGTTTTGAACTGATCTGGTCAAAAAAAAGTTTTGAACTGATCTGGTCAAAAAAGAGTTTTTAACTGATCTGGTAAAAAAAGAGTTTTTAACTGATCTGGTAAAAAAAGAGTTCTGAACTGATCTGGTCAAACAGAGGTCAGTAAAAATTGTGTTCGCGTGAACAATCTTTTGACCTTTTTGGTGTTTCTTCAAAATTCGGGGGGACACCTGTATACTGTATCGCCCCCACTCTTTAAGGTGGGGTCTTGTCACCCTCGACCCGTCGGGATCGCCGCCCCTGTTAATATACTGCTAGGCTACGTTACTAATGTAATGTATCTTTCGAAAATTCTTTAAGTCATTTATTTAGCGCAGTTTTTCCTACATAAATTTATCAGCAAGAAACCACTGACATAACCTACTACCTGCATTAACAGGCTATAATTGTGTTATTATTGGATACTCCAGAAAAATAAACTGAATTCATTAACTTCACAACTAAGTTGAATATAGTCCAAGCTGACAGCTCTTAATAGCCGATATACAGGGTGGGCCATTAAAAATGAGAACATCGTGTTCAATCTGAATTATTTATTTAACTACTATATTTTTTCTTGTTAAAATGCAAGTAATTTGTTGCTAAATGTTAATTTCAAAGAAATTAGAAATTATATTTCATATGTCCGCCTCGGTTCTCGACATTTTTCTTCTAACGTCTGCGCCTCTCGTTAATGCTCCAGTCTATAAATCGCTTGGACATTTTTCGTCACTCCTCAACAATGGCCAATTTCAGTTGTTCTATTGTTGTAAATTTACCACGAAGGTAGACTTTTGTTGGAGGGCATCCCAAATAGCATGGTCTACCGGGTTTAGGCCTGGGCTATCGCTTATAGGACCATCGGTCATAATATATCTGGTTCGACGAAGGAGATAGTGTTTTTTATGTGAATGAAGGAGTTCCGTCCTGTTACAATGTCCATTGTAACTATTACATCCTGCTCGAATATTAGGAAGTAAGCCTTTTTCTAGAACGTGATCACAATAGTATTTACTGTTTACTTTGGCACCGGGTTAAACAAAACTACATTTACTTTGTTTTTCCCATCCGAGACACACCGACTGAAACCATGATGAAATGTTCACGTTCACATACGAGTCTTGTTGACGGAATTTGCTTTTTCTGTCTTGCATCAGAATATACACGATCATATCGAGAATCAACTGGTGTGGCAACTGTAAATGTCTTTTCATATGTGAACCAAATGCTTCATACACTTCTCTCGTTAGGAAACATTTCAAGTAGCTGCTGACTTCGTTGCAGGCGTTTTAATTTACAGCCTTCGTTTATCACCTTCCCCATCACGCGTTTGTACGCTGTAAGTTGTAAATCTTGCTTCACAATAAAGATGGCGACCGGAAGTTGACGAAAAACTGACTTATGGCTTGATTTGATAAGAAAGTACATCATAGGATAATTTAGGTGTTTACGATTTACTCAAAACACAATTTGATATTGTATTAAACACGATTGTACGTGATGTTCTCATTTTTAATGGCCCACCCTGTATATGACCTCATGCATCCAAGTGATGCAAAATGATCATAGCGTGTATCGACACGTGCGTGATGACCTTTTTGTCTTTATTAAAATAATATCAATTAGGCTGACCGGGTTCCTAGAAGTCCCTATCACGCACACACGCACACACATATTCTAAAAACAAACACAAGCACTTACAAACATACAAATCAGAAACTATTTTAACATGAAAAACTCTGTGACCATTTTTTTAAATTTTAACATCCAAGATCTAACATTGGAAGCACAAGCTAGTCTTCAGACTGCATGTATTAGCCATTCGCAGTCTATTTTAAATTTCTCCGTTCTAAACTCGACCCAATTACTCTTCGTAGACTTTCGAATTCTTGTCTGCGATGTATAAGTTTTTCTTACACAGTTTTGCAGAAAGATCGTTTTCAAATGGTCTGTGGTTCGCGAACAGAGACGTCTCAGGATGACTTCCAGACGGACGCAGTGACTGTGACTCTTCAAGTCAATAGTCTTAATATATAGGTCCCTACATTGAGACGTTGACAGTGACGACCATCCAAGTGGGACAACATTGTTCTCATTGTGTATACGATCCATGGTTCAACCAATTGATACCCATTCATCAATGTCACTCGTTGTAAACTGCAGTCTGCTTTTATTCCTAACAGATACAGTATCCAAAATCAATCAAATTGCGTGTGTATATAAACGTTTGTGTACATACACATGCATGTATAAGCATATGTATGTATGCATGTATGCATGTATGCATAAATGTATTTTTTATGTATGTATGTATGTATGTATGTATGTATGTATGTATGTATGTATGTATGTATGTATGTATGTATGTATGTATGTATGTATGTATGTATGTATGTATGTATGTATGTATGTATGTATGTATGTATGTATGTATGTATGTATGTAACGAGTTTTTAATTATCTCACATCTGCAGAGACGCTGCAATTCGTGTGTGTATGTTTATGTGTTTGTATCCATGTGTATGTGTTTGTAAGTCTGCGTGTGTGCGTGCGTGTGTGTATGTGTTTGTAAGTGTGCGTGTGTGTGATTGTTAGTGGTGCTTGTGCTGGTATTGATTGGCGCCCACGGTGTTTGGGAACACGCTCACGTTGTCTTGAAAGCAGATTTTTTTCACTCGCCGATCGCTTGTATTGGATGGTGAGAAATGGTTTCTCCGTTGAAAAACAAATCGTTGCATTGACAGTGTTTCCGACGAAGGCAGAAGAATGGAAGGAAGGAACGAAGAAAGAAGGAAAGGAACTAAAAAAAATAAAGGAAGGCATGTAGGAACAAATGATGGAACGGACGAAGAGAAGGGAGAATTGAAGGAAGGAATGAATAAACGAAAGAAGGAAGGAACAAAGGAAAGAAGGAAGGAACAAAGGAAAGAAGGATGGAAGGAAGGAAAACAGAAAGAGAGATAAAAGAATGTGTGGCGAAGGAAGGATAGAAGTAAGGGATGAAGGGTTTAAGAAAGAAAGAGGAATAACCGTCCGAAGGAAAGAAGGAAGAAATTAAAGAGGGCGGAAGAAGTAAGAAAGAAGAGAAGAAAGGAAGCGAGATGGGAGAAAGAAAGTAGATAGAAAGACGGGAGAACGGAAGAAAGAAGGGAAGGAGAATTAAGGAAAGGAATAAGGATGGAAGAAAGCAATCAATAAACAAAGGAAGGAAGGAAGTGTGAAAAAGATACAAAATGAGAATGGAAGGAAGGAAGGAAGAACGAAAGAAAGAAAAGAAGTAAAGCAGAAGATGAAAAGAAACTGATAAGGGAAGGGAGGCGGAGTGGAGGAAATAAAGAACAAGGAATAAGGAAGGAAAGAGAGATTAAGGGAATGAGAGTTACAGAGCATCGCGGATGGTATACTCGCCTCAAACGTTGCCGTCAAACTGTTAAGGATGTATTTGGCTCAAGATGGAGACAAAGAACCACGCAATTAAAGAAATTTCAGAGACATTGTAAAACAAAGGAAATTGTCTGTGAGAAATAAATTGTTGTGTTACGTAGGCATACCATTAATTTGCAATCGAAAACGGAACTTAACCGTAAAGACTGTAAAGGACTGAAACTTAAAACTTTGGCAAGAAGACATTTATGACATACATAAGAAAACATTTGAGGAAAATGTATATATATTTATATATAATATATATATATGTATATATATATATATGTATACATATACATATATATATATAATATATATATATATATATATATATATATATATATATATATATATATATATATATATATATATATATATATATATATATATATATATATATATATATATATAGCAGGCTACCTATTTTTGTATCTAGAACTGTGGAATCTGAATAATTATATAAGTCATCATCAAACGCCACAGCATTCAAATAACACAATAGAACCACAAGGGAAATTATTCAATATCCTTAGAATATTAAATTACTTAAATAGTCTCACTGCAGAAAAATGGCGCGATATAAATTAATGAGCCATAAGCTATTTAGTCTTCCTGTGCTGTTTAGTCCTCGCTTAGTTTAGTCCTGGTCTTACTTTCATCCGTCCATCCGTCCACTCCACTCTACGTCCGTGTGTGTGTCTGTCTGTCTCATTCTCTGTCTCTGTCTCTGTCTCTGTCTCCTTTGTTCCCTCCTTCCATCCGTCCAACTGCATCTCTCCGTCTATGTGCAGTAATGAATTTTACATCAACGCATATTGTTTTGTTCCTCTTCGATAATAATACAGCAGCTCCCTCCTCCTCTTCCTGCTCTTCCTCTTCCTCGTCCTCGTCCTCGTCCTCCTCGTCCTCCTCCTCCTTCTCTTCCTGCTTTTCCTCTTCTCTTCCTTCTTCTGCTTCTCCTCCTCCTCCTCCTCCTCCTCCTCCTCCTCGTCCGCTTACTACTCCTCTCAACGTATGCGCCCAGACTTGTCCATAAATCTGCCATATATATATATACATATATATATAAGGATTAGTGATATACATATATATATATAAGGATTAGTGATATACATGCATGCATATACATCAGAAGTAATTTCCAATACGTATTCGACCAACGTACGAGTAGGCCTAACATATTATATGCTATAGTTGTATGTTTACGACTATTATGTACACACACACACACACACACACACACACACACACACACACACACACACACACACACACACACACACACACACACACACACACACACACACACACACACACACACACACACACACACACACACACACACACACACACACACACACACACACACACGTGTATACATCCGATGTATATATATATAAATATATATATATATATATAATATGTATATATTGGATGGTGAAAAATGACCTTCACTCTGACCATCCTCTACTGTGCCGCCTGAATAGTAGCCATATACAGTCAAAATTCTCCATGTGTCGAGCTACATGCTGGAGACACTATGCTAGCTTCCTGTCAAGTTTCCTTCTCGTGGGAACTGGGAGGAGCTTCAACAGTCAGTGCCAGACAAGATCAGAGAATTCTGCGTTCCTGTTTCTATTGCCGGACTATAGTCGACGGTCGTTGCGTTCAGCGTTCCGTGGAGATCTATGGGTCCCGCGCCACCGCACGATATTTGGGCACATCGCGTCTCCTCGTGCATTGGACCACATGCATGCATTGAACAGCGTATACCAATAAACATGTGTACTATTTTGTGACAGACAGATGTCAAGAAAAATTATCAATCCATCCTTAAAGCGTATCTGTTTAGATCTGTAAGCTAATGATAAAGTATCTCCAACCTCCTCTTCCTCCTCCTCCTCTTCTTCCTCCTTTACTCCTCCTCCTTCTCTTCCTCCTCCTCCTCCTCTACTCCTCCGTCCTCTCCTCCTTCTACTCCTCCTTTTTCCTCTCCTTCTCCTCCTTTCTCTCCTCCTACTCCTCCTTCCTCTCCTTCTCCTCCTTTACTCCTCCTCCTTCCTCCCTCTCCTCCTCCTCCTTTACTCCTCCTACTTCCTCTCCTCCTATTCCTCACCTTCTTCCTCTTCGTCCTTCCTCTGTTCCTCCTCCTCCTTTACTCCTCCTCCTTCCTCTCCTTCTCCTCCTTTACTCCTCCTCCTTCCTTCCTCTCCTCCTCTTCAGTTACTCCTCCTCCTTTCTCTCCTCCTATTCCTCGTCCTCGTACTCCAGACTAGATCCTCCTTCCTCTTCTCCTTCCTCTCATCCTATTCCTCCCTTCTTCCTGTTCGTCCTTCCTCTCCTCCTCCTCCTTCTCCTCCTTCTTCTCTTCCTCCACCTCATCCTTCTACTCCTTCTCCTCCTGCTATTCCTGTTCTTCCTCATATTCCTTCTCCTCCTCCTCTGTGTATGTTTCGTACTCTTGTAAGATTCATGGAAAGCGCTTTGCAAGTATCCAGATTCACACATACATCCATACATTGCCCAACATATATGAAAATGTTCTTTAGAAATGTTTCTGCTTTGATTGCGTCCTCCGTGTTATCGTTGATTGACCCTCGTCGAGGTCTTCATGCAATGGCTGCAACCGGTGACTGTTTTACGTCGCTGGATGTCGCTCTAATCGTCCTAAGTCCCCGGATTAACGATCCACTTGGCGATGCTGCCTCTCATGCTTCTCCTGCTACTGCTTCTGCTACAGCAGCATGGTCGTATATATAGGCTCACGGGGTGATGGTCGTCGAAATCCGTCGCTATATAAACCATGCAGACGACGCACCTCCTTCCCTCCCTCCTTCCCTGCCTTCCTCCCTCCTTCTCTCCGTCCATTCCATTCTTCCCTCTGTCCTGCTGCATTCGGTCGCCTGGTGACGCTTCTGAGTCGCTGGCAGAGCCATTGTGTCGGTGAGTTGGCGGCTGCTGCCGTCTGACGGCGTGTTTGTTGGTTGGCAGTCGATGCCATCCAGACAGGAGTTGCTTTATTACTCCCATCCAGCGCATTTACATGTGCACAGGTCTGCTGGTGGCAGTATTAAACAAAATTTACATGTATATAGATATGTGTGTATACATACACACACAAATATATATATACATATATGTACATATATTACATATACATCATATATATATATATATATATGTCTGTGCACGTATGGGCGATATCTGCTCTGCTTGGTTGGTCGACAGAACTATCCGACTCCTCTTGTGTCTTGTTGGTTGGTGAACAACGCCATCTGGCTGTTGTGTTGCCTTTGTTTACGGCATCCATCCAGCTGTCTACATATATATATATATATATGTATATATATATATATATATATATGTGTGTGTGTGTGTGTGTGTGTGTGTGTGTGTGTGTGTGTGTGTGTGTGTGTGTGTGTGTGTGTGTGTGTGTGTGTGTGTGTGTGTGTGTGTGTGTGTGTGTGTGTGTGTGTGTGTGTGTGTGTGTGTGTGTGTGTGTGTGTGTGTGTGTGTGTGTGTGTGTGTGTGTGTGTGTGTGTGTGTGTGTGTGTGTGTGTAGTTTGTCGTTAGTGCCATCCGGCGCGGAATACTTCGCGTTGGGTGGCGTCGTCGACCGACACAGTCGCTGGCGCCATCTCTCCATCGGCGCTTGAGAATCACGGGCGCCGCATAAATTTTCTCATTTTATGGCCTCGCATCGGATCGGACGCCGGTCATTTTCGGCCTTGACCTGGACACCATATTTAATCTGGAACGAGGCTCAGCGGGTCGCGTTTGACAAAACCAAGCGGAATCCGAAGCGGCAATGGCGCGGATGAATTTGCCTTATAGCTCAGTCGTCATCGTCGAAATCAATGCGCCTTCGAATATAAATCGCCAAAGTTCAGCCATCTTGATCCCAGGTTGTCTTTCGCGGTCGACGAAGAGTTAATCCAAATCCCTCGTCTCAATACACTCAAGAATCATGTCTGCTTAAAGCAGATACTGATGTCTCAATAACTCCAATGTCCCAATACACTCCAATGTCTCAATACACTCCAATGTCTCAATACGCTGCAGTGTCTCAATACACTTCAATGTCCCAATACACTTCAATGTTTCAATACACTCCAATGTCCCAATACACTCCACTGTGTCAATACACTCCAATGTCCTAATACACTCCAATGTCCCAGTGCACACCAATGTCTCGATACACCCCAAGAGTAATGTCTACCAAAGACAGACATATATGATCTTCGAAGGTAAGAATAAGTGGTCATGCGCAGGACTGGAAGACAATTTTTACAGTCGATAACTACTGTTCGACGAAACACTCACCGAGAGTTTTCGTATGAAATGAGTGGCCATGAATTGTATGTGGAGAGTTAACGAAGAGCAGAGAATTAAGAGTATACCATCAACGTGCAATCCTTAACGGGTAAAAGACAAATGTAACTCTAGGAGTGACATCGAAGATCTCAGTAAGCAACGCATGCATGGGTTCACTACTACACCGGTTCTGCAAATAACCCGTGAGACCACATTTATTCCAATGCATCGAAGTACACGGGTCCCGTATCAGCCACAAGACATAGATAATATTCTGGACACGTATAGAAAAGCATTCCCATTCCAGTGATTGGTAAGTGCTGTATTTATGTATTTATTAAGCGCCAGTATTTAATGGCAAAACGTCGAAGAAGGACTTGTCCAGGGTTGCGTCTCTGAGCCTGATCTACGAAGGAGAAGTGAGACGATAAAATATAGAGCGAACATAACACTGGAAAGGAAAAGGAGCGGGGGAAACCTATAAGATCATTATCAGTGGGAGGGGGCAGAGCCACGGGGAATGACTTCTTAACCCGCGCAGCGCAGAGAACGACCAGAGGTCATCGATAGAAATTGTTTAAGAGAAGTAAAAGATTCTTATCGATTGAATTATCCGGTGGATATATGAATAAGTGAAATGGTTTATGCGATATATTAAGTGTCCAATCAAATAATACTTAAATACATACATACATACATACATACATACATACATACATACATACATACATACATACATACATACATACATACATACATAACACACATACATACATAACACACATACATACATACATACATACATACATACATACATACATACACACATACATAACACACATACATACATAACACACATACATGATACCTACGTACGTATGTACAATAATAGGCATACATACATACATACATATATATACATACATACGTACATTCACACGTACGTACATGCATACATCACATACACAGCATACATACATATGTACGTACATACATACAACAGTAGACCTACTGTCTCATTTGACACAACTAAAGCCTTCGAGACAAAAGTACGAGAGAAATTGGCTTTTGGCTTTTTGATTTTTTGATTGATTGAAACTGTTAATTAAATCACCACACAGCAGACAAATCAAATTATGATAGTTCCGCCGTTTGGCATGTCAAATTGCTGGCGTCAAAAGGGCAATCCAGAAGGGTCAAAAGTCCTAGTACAGCCTGAATTACGCTCTCGCATTGGCTAAACACTTTGAAGACGGCCAGTTGAACACAGCATAACATACAATTGCATGATCATTTCAAAAATAGTTTCAAATCGTGCAAAGAACCTAAACAGTGTAGTGCACGGTGAACAATAACGAACAATTCAAGCGATTAAATCTGTTAGGACAGTAGGTAGTGTTTCATTTGTACCTTAAAGAAACCAAGAATATATATTATAGGCCCCTATGAACTTGAATGAGGTAATGTGTAAGAATAACTTACTGTTTTCCTTTTATATACCTTATCTTAAATCTATTAATCTGTTTAGCCTCTTTCACTAGCTGTTATATGATTTATTATCACTTACAATTATTGTCTTTGTAACACTGTGTGATGCCATCGCGTCTGTGTCGACTGGAATCTTTCAATAAATGAATATTTGATTGATTGATTGATTGATTGATTGATTGATTGATTGATTGATTGATTGATTGATTGATTGATTGATTGATTGATTGATTGATTGATTGATTGATTGATTGATTGATTGATTGATTGATTGATTGATTGATTGATTGATTGATTGATTGATTGATTGATTGATTGATTGATTGATTGATTGATTGATTGATTGATTGATTGATTGATTGATTGATTGATTGATTGATTGATTGATTGATTGATTGATTGATTGATTGATTGATTGATTGATTGATTGATTACAAGGTGTACTAACGTAAAGAGTGACGGATACGTGACAGTATATATGCTGATAGATTTTTGCAATTTTCCTAGATGTGTGCAACATGCTCACCCCATGTTAAATGCTATTCTATATATAAAAATTATATATACAGGAATGCACTTGGAGGATGTTGCGTGCACAGTTTCACACAGGCTTCACACAGTTTGTGAAACTTCTCCACTTTTTGATTCGTATTTTACCACTCCATTTGGTTCAACAGTGGTATTGTGGCCACCTTTAATTACAATTCCAGTTGGCAACAGTCGTCGGACAAAGCAGTTTAGGGGCCAAATCAATGGGTTGCTCTCCCTAGATCAAATAGGGCATGGTCGGAATGCCCTCACGGATCCGTCTCTGAATGTACTGAAGGTTGACTTGTAGCTTAGTAGATCTGAATAGACTACGCTGGATAGATGATATAAATGAGGACCAGTCTTGTTGTCCTCGAGACCAAGGTCTTGGTCTCGAGTGCACTCGAGTTCGTTTTTAAAAGTCTTGGTCTTGGTCTTGGTCTTGAGGTTCAAGGTCTTGGTCTTGGTCTTGGTCTTGAGGTTCAAGGTCTTGGTCTTGGTCTTGGTCTTGAGGTTCAAGGTCTTGGTCTTGGTTTTCCAAGACCAAGACCAAGACTTTTGACAATATTATAAAGAGTCATTTAAGGATTTAATAATTTATCCAATAATTACTAGTACAATTGCTTTAGTGTTTACACGGTGTGAGTGAGGCTTTACTGTTGCTTTTGACATTTATTTTGACTTCCGGTTGGTTACCATGCATGTAATGATTTCAAAACAGATTCACAAGTTGTACATTTACGTCCAGTACTTGAAAAGCTGCTCTGTGTGCCAGTGAAATCAGCACTGTAGAACGTATTTTTCACATGACAGAATTTTTATGAGGACCCACAGGTCTCGTCTTGGTCAGAAAATTCTGAGCGAATTGATTTTTATAAAATGCAACAGGCATATGGAATAAGATTTCGCCCTAAGGACTTCTGTAAATAGGAATTCGGAATTCTCTGCAGTCTGCATTTGGAATTGTTTTTTTTGAATAAAATAAAAGATTTCGTGTTTTAATAAAAATAGCGAGTAGTTTGACTTGACAGTTTTTTTTAGAAAGGAATAGAAATCTGGATATGGTTGTGATTTTTGGGTACTGTTCTCGGTTTTGGTCTTGAGTTTCAAAGTCTTGGTCTTGGTCTTGGTCTTGAGGTTCAAGGTCTTGGTCTTGGTCTTGGTCTTGAGGTTCAAGGTCTTGGTCTTGGTCTTGGTCTCGAGGTTCAAGGTCTTGGTCTTGGTCTTGGTCTTGAGGTTCAAGGTCTTGGTCTTGGTCTTGGTCTTGAGGTTTAAGGTCTTGACAACAAGACTGATGAGGACATAGCATCACTTGGACTAACAATAACGGGGGACAATAGACTTGACAAATGACAGAAGACAATGAAGATCATTTATTCGTACCCATCGCCACCAAATGGCTGGCGTCAGGAACTGATGATGACGAAGGTGATGATGATGATGATGATGATGATGATGATGATGATGATGATGATGATGATGATGACGACGACGACGACGATGATGATGATGATGATGATGATGATGATGATGATGATGATGATGATGATGATGATGATGATGATGATGATGATGATGATGATGATGATGATGATGATGAAAGCTGAATAGAAACGAAGCCGTTTTTCATTGATTTCTTGTACGTTGCTTTGTGTTACGTTTGTTCTTTTGGCAGTGGAGACGATTGCATCAGTTTCGACGAGGCAGTGGCAATTCTGACAAATAACCTCAACTATCCGCCGGAGAGAGCACTGCATTTCGTCAAGAGGTTCGACCACAACCGTGATGGAAAGCTGTCTGCCTCCGAGTTCAGCCAGTTCAAGAACAAGATCGAAGAGACGTACGTTAACAGGCATCTCAAGTTCTCAACAGAATATATCGCTCAATACCCTCCCCCTCCCCCCACTGTGCACCTCTTGTATCCGTTTGTGTCCAGATGTTCGGTGCACTTGTCGAGCGTTTGTTGAACCTGTTTCATTCAGCATTGTGTTCGCTTGTTCGCCTTGACTGAATGGCAATGATTGATGATTGATTGAGGGGTCGATCGATTCCTTTCTTCATTCATTCATTCATTCATTCATTCATTCGTTCGTTCGTTCGTTTGTTCATTCGTTCTTGCGTTCATTCATTCATTCGTTCGTTCGTTTGTTCATTCGTTCTTGCGTTTGCTCGTTCAACTGTTGGTTCATTTGTTCATGATTCATTTGTTCATGATTCATTTGTTCATGTCATTTGTTCATGATTCATTTTTGTTCATGCTTCATCTGTTCATGTCATTTGTTTATGATTCATTTGTTCATGCTTCATTTGTTCATGTCATTTGTTCATGATTCATTTGTTTATAATTCATTTGTTCATAATTCATTTGTTCATTATTCGTTTGGTTTCTACTTCTTCCCTTCTTTCTCTTCTTTAACAATTCTTTCACTAATCTGACGTATCAACGGTCAGTTCTAATCAAAAATTCTCGTTGTTACATCGAGCCTTGGAGCTCACTAGGCCCGACAATTAGGAGTCTGCCCCGGCCAATACACGGGGTCGACTCCAACGAAATGAGGTGACAACACCTCGCATTTCCCAATTTCTACGCGCCGAAATTGCCAACGCTGGCGACGCCTAGCGGCGAATCCTGCAGGCGATGAATGATCTGAACTGGTGAATCTTACACAAAGTGACGTACCTTAGACTTTTCTAAGTGGACCAAGAGATTGGTCCAGAAGCAACTATGATAGCCTGATAATGTTTTGGTTTAGACCTCCAAAAACATCAATAACAACACCTAGTAAAAATTACAATACAAAATACCACGCGTATAAGCCTACCTGATAGAACTGGTTACTTTTTGTTTCCATGCATAGACGTATAAAACTTTTTACAAAGTGGAAGCACGAAGCAGTTTAAGACAGCCCTTGACTTGTCTTGGGGTGTTTTGACACCATGGCTCCACCAGGATCGCTGCCTGTACGAACCTTGATGCTGACACTCGCAGTGTTCTATGCATGACGTTTGAGTGAAGAAAGAATGACAAACTTACCGACCACCTGTTGTTTGATTCTCATATGATTAGCCCTCTGAATATGCGGGGAAATTTCTATTAGGTGGCTAATCAACGCCTTAAACTGCGGCGGCATCGTATGTTTGAGCAAATAGAACATACATGTTTGACATTATGTTGTCTTTCTCCTTTTGGCACAGATATAAAATACTTCGATGCAGGACAAGTGATCACTTAATCCGCCATTGCAACTATACTCTGCCTCCTTCTCTCCCTGGTTTCTTGTCAACCGGACTTAGCTCTTCACTTGGTATCTGAGGATAAGCCCTCTACATGACAGGTGTCCTAGGCTTAGCTTGTAAGTAGCACTTTAGGAATTTTGAGATTACGATTACACGATGGAGTCCTCAGAGAGATATCAGTGGGATGAAAACTCCAGAGAAACGTGTCTGCGGTTAGGTACCTATTAGGTACCAGGTACCTATTGCACTGAAGTCCTAACTTCAGTGCAATAGGTACCTGGGGTTTGGCGGCTAGGCCTTTTCTACTATGATATAAATCATTATAAACATGTCATAAATCTTATGTACTGGATCCAATTATGTTTGTTTTGAAGACGTCTGATCTGCTATGCAGCAGAGCGTAGAGAGTCGAGGGAAGCCTTGCAGCGGCTAGTAATATGATTTCGATGGAACGCAGCTTAGGATTTCGTTAATGAAACAGAGGAGATTAGTTCTCGAGAAGCCATTTGTCTGCCGGCGAAAGACGCTGCAGCGCTGGGTCGCTTATTCGACCATGTCTACAAGATAAACTTGTTTTTCTCATTCTAGTGTTCTATCTTCTGTCTTGCCATTGTCGATGTAATTCTGTTTTCCTTTATATTCATCGCTGACTTCTTTTATCTGTATACGCAATTCCGCCGAGTATATGCCTAGCACAATACTATGCAAATTGCCGTATATACTCACCTATAAGTCGACGTCGCGTGTACGTCGACCCATAAAAATGTGACATTGGATGGGGAAAAGTCTATTCAATACAATACAATACAATACAATAAATTGTATAATTTCTCCTCCAACTATTACATGTTCATTAAGCTGTAGGCTTACAAGGCCAGGCTGTTCTGTATTAGGCCGCGGTGATAACTTTGAGGGCTTCCAGCATCTTTTCGAAACATCTCTGTCGACGTCTTTCTTATCACGTTTTATCGTCCGTTTCCTAGTACCTTGCATGCCCATGGCCAAGATATGATCGTTGTTTTTGCTTATCATTTAATTTCGACAGATTATGGTTCGCCATATGCGGAATTTGCTCGATAATATTATTAGTTTGTTCGGACTTTTGTTGTGTCCAAGTCTGCGTTTCGGTTTTATTTCCTGGATATATTTAGGACTTCATGCGTTTTAAGACGTATTTAGTCGTACGCATGACAGACATTTTAAATAGGCTTATATGCATATACAGGTAATAAATGCATAAAAGAAATAGACATACAGACTTACTTACACGCACACACACGTACGTACATACATAAGCACGTGTATACATAGGTACATTACTACATACATGCATACATACATTCATAGATACATTCATACATACATATATACATACATACATATGTGGCGTTCTGAGTGCCCGCCCGGACGCCTGCACTCTCGTTGCGCCGGGCGGGTTTCCGTTGGTGGTGGCGACTCCAGCCCACTGCCCGTCTGGAGCCCCACCAGAGTCACTGCCTTGTCTACTTTCAACGTAAAATGGCTGTTCTCTATCTCTGCCCATAGTGAACGTTCCTATCAGAGGAGATGCAGGATTGGCCGCTTAAGACAGGCAACAATATACAGTTCGATCTCTGGGTCTGACTCTGCTTCTTCCGCGGTCGCCGGGTGGGCAACGTCCTGCAGGATGGCCGTCCTTCAGAACAGGGTTCGTTCTCTTACCAGCAGGAGTCTTCCTCTTTTGTGTGCCTTCTTAGCTACGGGCTTTCTCCAACTCTCCACATGATCTGAACTTTGACGTACCATTCTACATCTCGTGACTCTTGTACTATCGCCATTTATAAGGGACACCAAACGTTTTCTAAATATCGGGAACAAGGAATACATGTGACAAGTCTTTTCGTCACATCGTCCTAGACACCGGTCTATTGGGTAACTGTCAACGGTACCTCTCTTCGTCATGTCGTCTAGGCACCTGTCCATACGTCTTCCCACCGTACGTATCTCTCGCTCCATATCCGTGCAGGGCATACCGGCCTCACACGTATATTATCATGCACCACATTTACGGAGTAAGTTTCCTTACCCGTCTTCTGTGTTGGCAATTGTCGACCAACACAGTGATAAATTCTGCTTCGAAAGATACCTGAAGGGGTCTCTACGGCACTCTGATAGTGAAGGTCCTCTCTTTAACCTTCGCTATCTACACACAGAACTTCGTTCCGACCTACGCACGAGGGGGCCCATCCTCGCACTTCAGTCAGTTCTCAGAGCTGTGTGTTGCGACAAGCAAATATGTTTCTACCTGGGTATCCGACAACCCGGACTTTCACGTATCACTCTCTTGGTCTGCTTTATTATTTCCCTTCAAACACGGGATTATCGTACTCCTCACCTCGGCACTCTGATTAGCCGAATCTCGCTGGGAAACGCGGTCGTGCCTCTTTCGGACCTGGGTACCCGAATATCTTGGTCTGATCTCTTTCCGGTTTACACAACCTTTTATCTTCCCACTATTCAGAATTAGTCTGTCTCGAGACCTGAGCAGCAGAGTGGGCCCTTACTCCACAAGCCGTATCTCTTGAACCTGACTCTCTGAATCCAATAGAGAACGTAACAGTTGTGTCTTTTTCCGGGAGCGCACAGACTCGTACTCACACTCGATTCTGCTAACGGTATCTGTGGGTAAATATCAGTAAGTTTACCCCGTTATTGCACACAGAACTGTGAAGCTTCCCACCGTGGGAACTTTCCAGAACACCGGAACAGACAACGGTCGGATCGTCCGGTTGGACTCCCGGACGGATATTTGCCGGTAAACCGCGGGAGTAACTATGACTGCAAGGGAACCAAACACGGTGACCGCGAATGGAAAATTTACCGGTAGTTCCCCGATGTTATCGAACGGTACCAACGGGGTCACCCTCCCCGTACAAATCGAACTGTCACCACCGGGGACTTTGCTTCCCCGTTTTTATACAGACCTGTGTTTTCTCTAACTCTCACGATCGGTCCCTCCCCGAGGTTTACTCAGCCTGTTAAACTTTCACAATCGGGATTCAGACCGGCTCGCGATCTAAAGGCAGGGTGGGCCCCAAACCTGTCGAATCGGCGGTCAATCCAATACCCAAGAGTGATTAGATTCGGCTGTAACTCGGGATCGCACTGGACGATACTTGAACTGAGTTATCACCAATCGGGTCTTCGCCCGCGTATCTCTGACTGCTACCACCGGGCTTTGCCCGTGTATCTCTGACGGTCAACACCGGGTCTTTGCCCGCGTATCTCTCTG
This sequence comes from Allolobophora icterica, assembly GCA_963556255.1. NCBI lineage: Eukaryota > Metazoa > Annelida > Clitellata > Crassiclitellata > Lumbricidae > Allolobophora > Allolobophora icterica. The sequence continues at coordinate 23,943,407 of OY744615.1, read as the reverse complement.
ACTGCTACCACCGGGCTTTGCCCGTGTATCTCTGACGGTCAACAACGGGGCCTTTCCGCGTGTATCTCTGACGGCCAACACCGGGTCTTTGCCCGCGTATCTCTCTGACACTCAACAGCGGGAACTTTGCCCGTATATCTCACCAGACATCAACCGGTCTTTCCGGTATATATCGAAACGGACATCTACGGGTCTGCTTCCCCGTCTTTTGTACAGACCTGCGTGTATCGAACGGATCACCGGGCCTTTCCCAGATCTATCGTAAAGTCACCGGCGGGCTCACCTTTCCCGTCTTCACCGCACGGCCACCGACTAGGTCTGCTTCCCAGTCTTTATCGAACGGAACCGCCGGGCCTTTCCCGGACTTTACCGATACAGACCTGTGAGCCGTTATCTCTCACGATCGGTCTTTCCCCGAATCAGCCTTCCATGATCAGACTCGGTACTGCTCGCGATCTACAACAGAGTGGGCCCTTACTCCGTTGGATCGACGCTTTGCCAGCACTGGTCAGACCGCGTTTGGAGCGGCTGTCACTCGGGAGCGCACTGATTAGCCTTGTAAATAAATATTTGTAACCTAACCGGTACCCGATCGAATCACTCGCCGTATACTACCACACGGAGTGCAGTATTAATCGCTAACCAACGACACTGAAGAACAGTATCGCTGTACATGAAGGATGCAGCGTCGCCATCCTACGTTATAAGCAATGCACCGTGTGGCAGGCTCTATGCATCCGTCTGCATGCTAGAAACTGGCACGTAAATTACATTCTGGCCTCCATAGGCCGGCTACATTCCCTGTCTGCGTGCTATGATTTAGTACGCAAGATATATTCTGGCCTCCATGCTTATATATTAGCCCACACACACCTTTTCAAATACAGGTGTCTAAGGTATCGAAATCAACCTATGATAATAAGCGCGCCCTAGCTCTAGGCATTAAATATTGGACCGAAATACGTCTAATATTATTCTAATTAATAATTTAAATCTTTAAGAGGGAAAACATAAGCTAAAACTTATAATATTGGCTATTTTAATATCACGTTGGCGCTACCATTTACGCATCGGCCGCTGATGCCTCTGATGCATTATATCGCCGGATAACGCGTCAACAACACAGCTATGATTGATAAAACATGCATTCAAGCTCTGTGGCCAGTCCGCCACACATACATGCATGCATACATACATACATACATACATACATACATACATGCATACATACATACATACATACATACATACATACATACATACATA
>OY744615.1:23924759-23941941 GCA_963556255.1 Allolobophora icterica | reverse complement strand
CCCTCTCTCTCTCTGCTGACCCCGCGTCCATTAAATATCAGGCTAGGTCTGTTGTGGCATGCACCATCTGTATCTTGAATGGTCTTCCTCTTGATCTGGCTGTTTTATGATTCAGGCTGGAATTAATGTGACGCCTTCTGCAAACAAAATTAAGGACTACTTTCTTGATCAGCTTCTATCTAATCTCTGAGTATACGTTCAATGAAGACTGCCACTGGAAGTTTTTCCAGGGAAAGAGGGAACACTTTATGATGAAGACCATCTCCCTTCCCTTCACTTAAATGTAGTCTCCCAGCTACGAGGTTCTTGTCTAGAGAGGTTCTTTGCAAATCAAAATATGTCTAGCAGTTTTACAAGGTGCTGCATCTAATTAACCAGTGCGTCTGATTTAAGGCGAGCGATCGATCGCTCTCCTTGGTCGCTCGCCTAGCAAAGGTACCGGCGAGCAATTTACCGCTCGCCTAGACGAAGGCTTCTCACCGTCGGTGACAGTCGGTCGTCGCTCGCTGAGTCTGAGTTAGACTCCAAGACGATAGACGAAACTGGAGCCAGACCATTTTTTACCTAATTTATTTATTTATAGAGATTACTTTAATTTACTTACTTGCGGCAGCGGTGAATGCGTGCCGTGACCTGTCCTAATTACTGCTGAGTGCTGACTGATCACTCCAATTTCGTGCAATATTATTGGCCACAACAACGTGACCGACACCTCATGCCGCGTGACATCATCCGTAACAGCACCAATTTAGGAAATTATTTTAAACAACAATGGCGGCGAAGATGAGCAAGTCGAATAATAATGTAAGCCTACAGTTGAGCACGTATCTGTCATGGAAATTAGGCGACTCGTTCGATGTCGATGTAGTCGAATTAGAAATTCGTCGGACTGTGAACAAAATATACTGCAAGTCCTGCAGAAAGCACGCCGATAAAATTCGAATGGATTACCGGCTGAAAGGTCAAGCCAAAAATGAGTGTTCAACGTAAGTTGAAGGCTCAACCAACGTTGTGAAATCAGCACTTCATCTTACGTCAATGGTAGGTTTCTAATGAATGTTCATGATGCATTCATTTATTCTGAGAATTTATATAGCGCCTCTTCAAGAGACCTACTCATATAACAGAATTTGAATTGGGATAGGCCTACTAGATGATTATTAGGTAGTCTGGAATAGACTTCCCTTAGAGCTCCGCATGTGCCCTGGGGTCACCTCTGGCATATTTCTTGCAAAACTTAAAACTGTCTTATATGAACGTGCTGGTGTCGGGAGCGCCTCTGAGTAGTTCCCTTGAAGAGGCGCTATATAAATCTTCGAATGAATGAATGAATGAATGAATTATATGCAGCTGTACGAACGAATACGATACATAAAATATGCTGGACACAAAACTCCCAAGGTCGACCGCGCATCGCTCGCCTACTCGACCCAGCGCGATCGATTTTCAACCCGCCTACTATTTTCAAATCAGACGCACTGTAATTAACCGGACATGTCTTTGTTCTCTAGTCGAATAACACAGACTCATCTGTGTTTCCCCATGCGTTGAACTAATTAATAGCTTGTCTTTTGCTAAATCTTGATGCCTAAACGAGTATCGTACTCGACTCCTCTACCTCATGGTCCAAGTTCGAAATTCGTTGGACATCCACTACCCTTGGATCATATGTCTCTGTCTTTCTGTCTCTGTCACTTTCTCTCTGTCTCTATCTCTTTGTCTCTGTCTCTATCTCTGTCTGTATGTCTGTCTGTCTGTCTGTCTGTCTGTCTGTCTGTCTCTCTCTCTCTCTCTCTCTCTCCCTCCCTCTCTCTTTCCGTTGTCATTCATGTTGATTCTTAACTCTCACCTTCCGCGTCTTGCTATCTGCGTCTGTCCATTCTGCTGACTGTTGTAACCAAAGTTCATTCTTAGATCTCATCTTTTTCTCGTATTGTTAGTCCATCGCAGCTCATAGTCTACCTAATCTCGAATTCCGACCTGGTATGTAAGGCCTTGAGTCTTATAACGACAGACCTTTCATGCCTTTCCATCGTCATTCTTTCATACATTTTCACCTTCATCTTTTCATACATTTTCACCATCATCTTTTCATGCATTTCACCTTCATCATTTCTTGCCTTTCACCTTCATCATTTCGTGCCTTTTCACCTTCATTCTTTCATGTATTTTCACCTTAACTATTTAATGCCTTTTCATCTTCATTCTTTCATGCATTTTCGAATCAATGTATCTGACGGTTTGCTTAAACGTCGACAGAAAGGAGCAGTTGGTGCCAAAGTTCAAGGAGTATGACGTAGATGGCAATGGGTTCATCACTCTGGACGAGGCTTCAGCAATCCTCCAGACAGATCCATTCAACTTCCCAGCGGACAAGGTTCTTGTGCTGCTCAAGAGATTCGACAAAGACGGAAATGGAAAGCTAGACATCGAGGAGTTCGCTGGATTCTACGCAGAGGCCAAGGCCACGTGAGTATCTGCCAAGGCCACGTGAGTATCTGACAAGGCCACGTGAGTATCTGACATGGCCACGTGAGTATCTGACAGGGCCACAGAAGTATCTGACAAAGCCACGTGAGCATCTGCCAAGGCCACGTAAGTATATGACAAGGCCACGTAAGTATCTGCCCGACTAATGGAATGTAAACTACAAATGGATGGATGAATGAACGAATGGACAAACGAACAAAAAACAAATTGAAGAAATGAAGGAGTAAAGAAGGAGTGAAGCAGCGGACAAACGAATGAATGAATTAAACTGAATGAACGAATGTGCGAATGGAAGGACGGGTGACAGTGTTGGATCTTCAACTCTGGATGGGGCGAACTGACCCTGATGTGAAAGAGAGGGACTCACGTAGGGTCTGAACTAAATACGAAAAGACCCAGTATAAATACTTTCAAACCGGAGAGATGTCGCCGGCTTTCTGGCTCAGCACTGTTAGCTACCTCGGTTAAAGCGTTCGTCCCATGCAACTTTGCGCTAGATTTCGTGCGGATTCCGGTTCGCCTTCCGATTATGACTTATTTCAGAGATTTAAATCTCGGGTTAGCACGGTCCGTACACGGGGATCTTAAATGGCGTAGGCCTAGCCAGTCTTGTTGTCCTCGAGACCAAGGTCTTGGTCTCGAGTGCACTCGAGTTCGTTTTTAAAAGTCTTGGTCTTGGTCTTGGTCTTTTAGGTTCAAGGTCTTGGTCTTGGTCTTGAGGTTCAAGGTCTTGGTCTTGGTCTTGGTCTTGGTCTTGAGGTTCAAGGTCTTGGTCTTGGTCTCGCAAGACCAAGACCAAGACCGGCTATTAATATGAACAGTCATTTAAATTAACAGAACTCAAGAATTTTGTATCAAGCCTGCTTGCATCATACGACCAATATCTATGGATGGATACAAGTCTTGTTGGTCAGGAAAACCCATTGGCAGCAGCAACAGTTATTCTGTATCAGACGGTATGATAAACCATGGGAAGATTTCAAAAGGACTCACTATCTGTACATTTACATCCAGTGCTTGAAAAGCTACTATGTGTGTGTCACCGACTTCAGCACCTGTAGAACGTATTATTTCACATGGCGGAATTTTTATGAGGCCCACCAGGCACGTCTTGGTCAGAAAATTCTGAGCGAATTGGTTTTTATAAAATACAAAAGGCATTTGGTATAAGAGTTTGCATGAAGGACTTTTGAATACAAATTCGGATTTCTCTGCACTTTGCATTTAAAGTTAATTTACTTGAATAAAATAAAAGTCTCATGTTTTCATTAAAATAGCGAATATTCCGACTTGACAATTTTTAGAAGTCCTGACCTGATTTTTTGGGTCTTGGTCTTGGTCTTGAGGTTCAAGGTCTTGGTCTTGGTCTTGGTCTCGAGGTTCAAAGTCTTGGTCTTGGTCTTGGTCTCGAGGTTCAAGGTCTTGGTCTTGGTCTTGGTATTGAGGTTCAAGGTCTTGGTCTTGGTCTTGAGGTTTAAGGTCTTGACAACAAGACTGGGCCTAGCACCCATGCATTCAAATGGGCAGCGGTGTTGAAGGATCTCACCCGATCAATTCATTTGAAATTGAAAATTCAACTGGGTCGAGGCCAAACGTTCGCTGTATAAAAGCGAGTACAGTTACATTTTTCTGATGACGTGGAGATTGATTGATTACTTATCAGTGCATCATATAAATGCATGGTTTCCTTTTGTTCCAGAAATGACGAGATTGCAGCTCGCTTTGACCAGCTGGATGTGGACGGGAACGGGGTTCTGAGCCCTGACGAGGTCGTTTCAGTCCTCGAGGATCTGATGGGCTTCGATGCGGCCATGGCCAAGTACCTGATCGACATGTTCGACACGAACAAGGACGGAAACCTCGACAAGTCCGAGTTTGTTCATCTCTGGTCCGGCATGTTTGGTCAATAGGTGGCGATCGACGCACAGACAGCGTGGTCGCCTGGCGAATAAGACGGTTACTATTTGCTTAACACGTTCCTTGGCGTGAGATTTCTATTGTTTAGCTGTTTCGTCGTTGCTATTGTCGTAGGTTTTCGCATCAATTCAGAGCTTTTTCTCGTGTCCTGTTGCTTGTAGCAGCGTTAGTTTTAGATGAAACACTCATTTCCTTTTCGTTCGATAGAGGGAGGGTCTATCAGTCGATTTTTTGCACGGATTATTCTGAGTTGTTCGTACACCATGTCGACTGAAATGAAGCTGAATGGTCTACCCGTGGGGCTTTCGCCTGTGCGAATAGGTTCGAATCCTGGAAACACTATAAGCGTTGACCGTAGTGTGGCACCTCAGGAGCCATGATCTACCTAACTAAGGTGTCCCTTATCAGTGGCGGCGATCTTGTCTGAGAGGTGGGGGGGACAAGTCGGCCGTGGTCTACTTCATGACCTTTTTTAGGAATTCATCTCCGAAAAAAAGTTTCTTCCTTTTTTTAGGAAACTTCCTCACTTTTCCCGAATTCATCTCCGAAAAAAGTTGATGACCTTTTTTTAGTCATTCGCCTCTTTTACAACTTTTTTTAAGGGTCTCTCCACACTATCATTACCTTTTTCTTATCAACGTCATCCCAAAACCTTTTTTTTTTTACTTCTTCAAAATCTTCTCCCACAAAAATGAAAAAATTTTCTTAGGAATTTCTTCTTACTTTCTCATAGCTTTCTCATAATTTTCGCGGGGGACACTTCTCCGGAAAAATTCCATTTTTCCCTCATCTGCTCAAAAATCTGTGAAAACCCTCACACACGCTTACAATTGCTGGCCTTTTTTGGTCTTTCTTCTAAATTTGGGGGTCAGATGTATGGTGTGTCCCCCCACTCCTAAAGGTGGGGGTCATGTCCCCCGCGACCTCCCCCCTAGATCGCCGCCCATGTCCCTTACAATATACGCGGCATATACACGGTTAAAGTTTTTAGTGTTCGAAGTTTTGATTGTTTCAGAAATAATGTACGAACGTTTATAAATCAGTTCAATATCGACTTTGAACAATCATTTAATTAGTTACATTAGGCCTGAAAGAGCAATTAAATCCGTGCTTTGGCAGGCAAACATCTGAGAACGAACAGCAATAGCCATGTATGTTAACCAAAATGCGGATAGCAATTGGCACTGGCGGCGACTTATTTAAGTTATTTGACAGGTGGGGGAGGGACACTTTTGAACTGATCTGGTCAAAAAAGAGTTTTGAACTGATTTGGTCAAAAAAGAGTTTTGAACTGATCTGGTCAAAAAAGAGTTTTGAACTGATTTGGTCAGAAAAGAGTTTTGAACTGATTTGGTAAAAAAAAGAGTTTTGATCTGATCTGGTCAAAAAAGATGTCAAAAAATTTCACGAGAAAAAATTTGGTGACCTTTTTATAGTGTTTCTTCAAAATGGGGGGGGCGACAAATGCATGGTGTGTTCCCCACTTTCAGAGGTGGGGGTCTTGTCCCCCTCGACCGCCCCCCGGATCGCCGCCCATGGCAATTGGTATATTAAAGGATATTCTTATCTTATCATTCGCTAGAGTGCGCTATTAGAATAACGCAGCAGTCGTCATGATCATCCGTCTTGAGCTCGTGTTCGCCAGATGTCTGCACTGTCTCAAATTTTCTCGCATTGTGCCGCATGAAAAACACGTCTGCTGCCCTGCACTTAGAAGTACTAACATTTCAGCCATAGGATATTGTGACGAGATCCGGTCTGACCCAGGTCAAGTTAACCTGACCTAAATTCAACAAATCAAAGTAAATAGTCCAACTGACCTGACCCGATTAAGCCTACATTAACCGTCCTCCACGGATTTCATCAGCAACCAACGGTAGGCCCGAAATGGTTAGAGATCATTTGGACTAAATAGTCGTCGGCCTCTCGACCGGAAATGACGTTAGATTTTGGTGTATTTCTCATTTTTTGTGTATTTTCATCAGCTTTCAATTTGCTCTGTTGTTGCTCGTGTCTTTGAATTTCTTTGTAAATTAATGAAAACGAAAAGTAAAAATTACAAAGTAGAAAATCCACGAAATGGTGCACTTGATGGAGAAGGCAGAGTAGAATGCTAAACGAGCTTAGCACTTGGAGGTGGTTTTAGTGGTGGTGGTGGTGGTGGTGGTGGTGGTGGTGGTGGTGATGTTGGTGCTGATGGTGCTGATGGTGCTGGTGGTGTTGGTGTTGGTGGTGGTGTTGGTGGTGGTGGTGGTGGCGGCGGCGGCGGCGGCGGCGGCGGTGGTGGTGGTGGTGGTGGTGGTGGTGATGTTGGTGATGTTGGTGCTGATGGTGCTGATGGTGGTGGTGGTGTTGGTGGTGGTGGTGGTGGCGGCGGCGGCGGCGGCGGCGGCGGCGGCGGCGGCGGTGGTGGTGGTGGTGGTGGTGGTGGTGGTGGTGGTGGTGGTGGTGGTGGTGGTGGTGGTCCTACGACACCTTCTGATGCGCCAGAATCTCATCGTAATCATAACCATAAACTCCAACTTTCTAAAGCGCTAATCTAAAACTATAGCGAGGGGCACCAGCTTATTCACGAGCTCCGCGTCGTGTCAGAGGGCTTGGTCAGACAGTGACGTAGCTAGGATTTGGTGGGATTTTACCATCGGTGGATGATTGGGTGCGTACTGCGCAACTCTAGTCTGCAGAGGACCTATAATAGGTGGGCTAATGGGGCGATCTCCAGTGGCATAGAATTGTAGACAATCACGGCATCAACTTTCTCGATACTACTTTCTTACGCACCTTGTATGGCCACGCCACTGTGGTCAGAAATGTCCAAGTTCAATGTAGCAATTCATCTCAAGTGGTTAGTTCGCTTGGGTTCCTTCCCAGCAGTTCAAGTTGTCCCAAAAAAACATGTATGCATATATGGTTCGATCCACCCAATTTTTCGCATCGATAACTAATTAAATGATTGTTTGAGTAACTTTTGAAAACCTGTGGTTGTCCAATCGACCCCGTTTACCTTTACAGGGAGGCTGGAGCGGGTCACGCATAGGGTATGCCAGTCTATTTTGACTTAATCATATACTTGAGATAGTTTTATGTCAATGAGTTGAGGAGAAAAGACTCCACGGTCCAACGATAAGACAACCCGTTGACATGTGCACGGAATAACTTCTAATCTTAGAGAAACTCTGAGTTTACAGCTCATCATCATTTCTCCGTTAGTGGCGCTATATAAATTACAAATAATATGTAATTAAAATGTAATAAAATCAGCTATGTACACATCATCATCACACGAGGCAGCAACAACAACACATGGGATGAGCAACACAGCTGAAGACTGAGATGCGAATGCATGAGCTCAGAAATTTATTAAGATTTACTTAATAGCTAGGCGCTGTGCACAAGATTATTCACGAGACTTGTTCAAAGATGACAATTTAAGATCTAAGTCTGGTTGCCTGCAACGACCTGCGAGAGAAAGAGGCAGATGTACACATACGGTAGCACTTTTGGGTTTTCCTAAAACATACACACATAAATACATGTACATACCTAAAATCACGCATGCATACATACAAAAATACACAAATATATACATACATAATAGTTACATACATGAATACATATATGCATAAATACATACATACATAAATACTCCAAGTAGAACAGTAACTGAATATCAGTACTATTGTGTTGCTATAGTCAGCTATCTTTTACGGCTGATTGATTGCCTATGACATTGACATTTACTCGCTTAAAAAGTTCAAAAGTAAACAAATAATAAAATTCGTTGCCATGGCAAAGAATTCTATTATTTTATTATTTTACGAATTTTTACGAATTTTAAAACTGCAGTTTTGACATTCGTTAAAATTCGTGAATTTTTAAATTTCTTAAAATTCGTAAAATGCGAATTCTCGAACTATGGCGTAATACATATCTTTCATCAAGAATTGTCCGAAAAAAGACGAGCGTCAACATCGGAAGCCATTTCTGCAGCGGTAGGTGTCGAAGGATGTAAAAGGCCGCGACGTTCCTTTCTCCCGATGAGCTGCTCGATCCTGTCGAGTTCGGCTGCTCTGGTATATCCCCACCAGGCCGGCGAGGCATACATAAGGTTAGCAATGGTAGTAGCTTTGGCAACAACTTGGGTAGCAGACACCGAGAGACAGGGGCGTAACTTTGGCCCTAAAAGTGGGGGACCAATTTCTTACATACACGAAGAAAGGCTGAGACTGTGATCTCTCGGAAGGCACAATAATAAAATATTGATTGGCATTGTTCAAAAAGTGGGGGGTACGGTACCCCAGTCCAAAAGTGGGAGGTACGGGTACCCCTCGTACCCCACACAAATTACGCCTATGCCGAGAGACCATATGATCGGAGCACATTCAGTGCATACATAGAGGAAGAACCCACGGCAGGTATAGACTCAATGTGCGAAGTCATATGAAGATCGGATCTTAATACATTCATACATAAATACATATACACATAAATACATAAATGCATATGTATATGTATATATGAGTTGGCTTGCGTTTAGCATAAAGGAAGTTGGATCGTTGTTCTTTCTTGTCATGATGTTTTGAATAAGGCCTGTTCACAAATGACACGGATTTGAAAGTTAAACGAACTTCACCGTAGAATAATACGACGTCATTTCTACGAAATCCGAATATGAATTTATGTGGCGCCCTGTTATTCGCAAACCAACGTCAACGATCATTTGCGCGCTAACCGCCCACATAAGAGTCGTGAAAATATGATCCCCTATTAGCCATATTTCCCCTCATCGTCGTTTTAAGCCGTTCTCTCCCTCCGCTCCCTATTAAATCCGTCCCTACACGCCGCTTGTTTAGACTAATTGATTCCCGCGCGCTTCGCTTAGTCGATCGTCTGCTGCGGTTCCTACCGTCGTTTCCCGCCTTTCCCTCCGCAGACGACCGACTCCTCATTTTCCCAATCCTTCTTAGTCGAGGATTTTCCGCCGGTTTCCAATTACAATGTACCGTCGCTGGCGACAGCTCTAGGTCTTCGCTCGTCTATGGTCGACGCGCTCATAAGCCGCCATTGACGAGTCGTTTGCGTTGGCAACCAGCGAAGAGACTTTATTGGGAGAGGGAGCAATAGACAGCGAAGAAACTTTTAAATAGAGAGGACAGGGAAAGAGACAGACAGACAGGCAGACAGACAGACAGACAAACAGACACAGAGACAGACAGACAGACAGAGACAGAGACAGAGACAGGGAGACTGAGACAGAGAGGAGGAATTAGAGATTGTTACTCGTTCAATGTTAGACTAGGAGAACAAAGTTACATAAAATTTGGCCTAAAATTTTGACAGCCGCAACAGTAACAGAAACACGATGTGCATCTCGTCGAAAGTAATCCGTTGAAACAAGTAGAACCCTATAGCTTCTGTAGAACGTGGCAATTATTACAACGCAACAAGCAACCCATAGGCCTACATTTTCAGTCTATTAGTCATTGTTTTCCTGTATAGTCCTACCTGTTCCATCCATCATCATCATCGTCGTCCAGTGTTTAATCTAGTCCCCCTCGTCTGGGAGGGGAAACCAGGTTTCTGGGGGGAGCAAACAATTGACACAAAATTTTGTCTTCCATCTTTAAAAAGTTTCAGACTTTTCCCAAATTTTTTCACTTTTCATCTTTTTTTTTTTTTTTTTAGTCCTTCACCGAATTTTTTACTTTTTTCCTCTGTCAAAAAAGTTGATGACCTTTTTTTTAGGAATCCATTCTCTCTGGGGGGGGGGGGGAAACCATGTATCCACATCGATCCTGGGGGGGGATTTTTCCTCCCCTGACGGTCTGTACATTGTAATATTGCTCGCCTCTGGGGGGAAACATCAATCCTGGGGGGAACTTTCCCCCCCCCAAAGACGTCTAGATTACTCACTGATCGTCGTCAACATAGTCATCATCATCATCATCATCTTCTTCTTCTTCTTCTTCTTCTTCTTCTTCTTCTTCTTCTTCTTCTTCACCACAACCAGTCCACCGTAATCGTCACCAACCAACATCCAACACCTCGCCATCATTATCTTAAAAGTCGTCGTCGTCAAAATGGCGGATCGATTTGATTTTAGGGGAGTCACTCAGTTGCCCCAATTTTAGGAATGCGTGATATAATCTCTTGGTTAATGTGCCGCACCGTCAACCCAACGGCTGGTATACCTCCAAATCCCCATCAGGGCAAAAACTTGTTTCGAGATTTAATCTCCGTTTCCGCCCCCTAGTGAACTCGGGTATAGTGAGTGTACACTGACCGTACACTGTCCATGGGAAGCTCAGGCGGCAGAGTAGAGGACTGGCCACTCGCCCTGATAATACCGAGAACATCACTAACATTTCAAACCCATGGCTGCTTCTCTGGACTATATTTATGTAGCGCTGTCTTCGTTGGCACTCATTCAAACGGGTAGTGGGTGGTGAAGGACAACACCCGAAAAAAACGGAAAATGAAGGGAAAGTGTAAACTCAAACGTCATATTCGGCATAATCATTGATTGGATGGGAATCCAATGGCTAGGTTCCACGTGTATTTGCGTGCCCACCAACGGTGACTCTTCCAGTTTCCTATGCATTGCTTACACTGGTGAAATTTCTCTTCTTGGTGACCGTTAGCGTCATAAACTATATACGGCAACTCAGAGAACGCCCTTTGTAAGTAGTCTTTTGACGTGGAGCCATATAAAGTTCCTATTACAATTACAATTATGGCCTAATCTTACAGGCAGGCAGACAGATAATTACTATTATTATTTTTTTAACCCGAGGTATCTATGATCCCTCAGGATTTTGAAAAAATTATTGTTATTTAGGAGGTATTGTTAATTATTATCGTTATTTAGGAGGTATTGGTAATTATTATTTTTTAAATTTATTAATTAACTAATTAATTAATTAAATTTGTAACGACCGCACGGGCACACCAAAATGTGAATCTGAGACAATCTGAGTATACATAAAGTGTGTGCGCTTGTCATATCAACGCAGCTCAGTGCACTGCTCCGTGTGTTATGTATTTGTTTCCTTCTTGAATCTGGTGATTATCATAATAATCGATAGGCCTATAATCAGTGTCAATAATAGTTCAAGAAGGAGAATTACAGAAACAGGATTTTACTGAAACCAAGTTAATGTGTTTTCGTAAGAAGAATTAATCTTCAGTCAAATGCAACCAGCGTTTCTCTCCAACCGCAGTATAATTATATACATCGATAGCCTCAGAATCTCTTAGGAATCCTGAGAGTTGCTCTGAAAAACTCCCTAAATAAATATCCAGGCATACATTCATGCATATCTTACACTTGCCTCTTCCTGTAGGAAATGTAAACATTACACAATGACATCTAAATAAACCTATTAAACAACAGTCACTTCTCAAGATGAAAATAAATATCCGGAAAACAACAGTTTCTGACAACCTGGAGCCGCTCTAGGAAGTGAGCGCCTTCTTTACTCGGCCTCGAGAGTGTTCCAAAAGTAGACTAAGGTGCACAGTCTGTCCAAAAATGATGCAATTAGAATAAGATACCATTTCTTGCGCTATGATGAAAATATGGCTTAAAACAGTCTTCACAGCAGCAACATTATCAGCATCAGCGGTAATTGTAGTAGCAGTGGTGATGATAGTAGTAGGGTAGTAGTGCTATAGTGTTGGTAGTAATGGTAGTAGTATCAATAGTGCTAGTGGCAGTAGTAGTATAGTACGGTAGTAAATATATGGTTGTGATACACTACGGTCTGAGTGGCAAAGATGGCGGAAGACGAGGAGGAAGAGGAGGAAGAGGAGTAGGAGGAGGAAGAGAAAGAGGAGGAGGAGGAAGAGGAGAAAGAGGAGGAGGAAGAAGAAGGAGGTCTACTTTTAGATAACTATTCTGTTTTCTGTCTCACTAGGCTACAGAATTTGCTTCAGCATTTGTTCGACTATAGATAACTTGTCAACTGATTTCAGAAAAGCGAAGCGAAAAATGAAGATGAACTCAAGATTTGATTTGAATAACGCGAGAAGCAAAACCGTCTCTCTCAAAATGAATGAATGACTTAAGAATTAAATAACTAATTAGTTAATTAGCAACTTCTGTTGCACCGGTGTCTAATGCACAAGGCATCAACCGAATATGGCGTCTCTCACGGAACTCAAATGTACACATTGAGAGATAAAACAGACAGGAAACGATGAACGAGAACAGACAGTCAGACAGAAACAGAGACAAAAAGAAAGACAGAGGGATACAGAGGCACAGACCAAGACAGAGAGGTACACAGAGACACAAACTAAAACAGAGGGATACAGAGGCACAGACTAAGACAGAGAGGTACACAGAGACACAAACTAAGACAGAGGGATACAGACATGGGCGGCGATCTAGGGGGTCGCGGGGGACATGACCCCCCACATTTAGGAGTGGGGGACACACCATACATCTGACCCCCCAAATACAGAGGCACAGACTAAGACAGGGACACGAAGGTTAGTAGTCTAATGTGGCTAAAGGCAGGGTCTGACAAATTCATCATCAGGACACAAAAACAGTGGTTCGTCTTTGGTCAGCGAAGACCTAAACGAAATAGAGTAGCATCCGAAACACAGCGGAACATCATTGGTGGCGACATCTCAAGCTGAAAATTGTGTCCTGGTAGCCGTGACCGTTCATGATTTGTGACTATTCCTCTGACGTCGTTTTCCATGATGTCATGATCATTCGATGGTCATTGTCATGACAGATCAAATGTTTCATGACCTTTGGCCTCTACTGCGTTCTATCGCCCACTCTAAAAAGGTAATCCAAGCTGTTGTGAGGGGAGTAAAGACAGCTGCATCAACGCTACGTCTCTATGTCTGTCTGTCTGTCTGTCTGTCTGTGTGTCTGTCTGTCTGTGTGTCTGTGTGTCTGTATGTCTGTCTGTCTGTCTGTCTGTCTGTCTGTCTGTCTGTCTGAGTCTCTCTGTCTTTTCGGTCTGTTTCTTTGCTTCTCTGTCTGTTTGTCTCTCTGTCTGTCTGTCTCAACACTTCTTGGCTCTCTCTCTCTCTCTCTCTCTCTCTCTCTCTCTCTCTCTCTCTCTCTCTCTCTCTCTCTCTCTCTCTCTCTCTCTCTCTCTCGTTCTCTCTCTATGTCTATCTGTCTCTCTCTCCTCTGTCGTTTGCCTCCCTCCCTCTGTCTGTCTGTCTCTGTCTGTCTGTCTCTCTATGTCTCTCTATGTCTCCCTCTCTGTCTGTCTCTCTGTCTGTCTCTCTCTATCTCTCTCCTCTATCGCTTGCCTCCCTCCGTCTGTCTATCTGTCTGTCTCTGTCTGTGTGTCTCTCTCACTGGCCTCCTCTATCCTTACAGAACTTGGAACTTGGACCAGGCGTTGGCAGTGTCCTTGTAGTCGATGTTACATTCGCCGGCGCCACTTCCGACGAGAGAGGGCGCTGCACCGAGGCCCGCGTGGTACGGCCCACCGACCGCGTGGCCCATGTGAGCGGTCATGTGACTAGTGGCGGAAGCCATGTTCATTCCGGTCGCGTAGCTGGCGACACCTGACGGCGACGTCGGCCAATAGTCAACGCCGTGTCCGGTCACGTGACCATAGTATCCGGTGAAGTTGGACGGTGCGTGGGAGTGGTGGGACACGGCGGACGGCGTTCGGGTCACCGACGGATGGTAGGAGTGCCCGGAGCGCTGGAGGCAACCTCCGAGGTCGCTCATCGGGTGTTTCCACATGGACAGGGGGTTGGGCGCCCCGCTGGATCCTCCTCCACTGCCACCCATGTGGGAAAAGGAGCCACCGCCGCCGGAGCCGTGGTGGTGTGTGGGATGAAAGCCGATCGTCGACTGGGTTGGGCTAGGGTCGCATGGGGACGGGGGTGACTTGATGCGCATGGATAGAGACGAAGGGGGCGATGGGGGAGGGGCGAGGGGTAGAGGAGGGGGTGACGTGGAGTCCGCGGTCGTTGCGGAGCTGGATCGTTTCAGGTGAAGAGCCGTGGTGGAGGAGGAGGATGACGACGACGGCTTGTTGTTGTTATTGTTGGTCGTGCTGCTTGATGGCAGGTTGTGATTGTTGTTGTTGTTGTTGTTGCTACTGTTGCTGGCGTTGTTCTTGTTCGTCTGTTCGGCCGCCTTTTGAATCTGACGACATTTGGCTCGACGATTCTTAAACCACACCTGACATCACCACCACCAACGTCATCATCATCGTCGTCGTCGTCGTCATCATCATCATCATCATCATCATCATCGTCATCATTATCATCATCATCATCATCATCATCGTCATCATTATCATCGTCATCGCCATCGTAATCATCACCATCATCTTCATCATCATTTCATCAATTCATTATCATCATCATTTCATCATCATCATCATCATCATCATCATCATTCATCATCATCATCTTCATCATCATCGTCGTCGTCATCATCATCACTCTTCTTATCGCGGAGCTGGTCATCGTCACCATCGTTATCATAGCATCGTCATCAAGTAGCATTGTTATCATCATTCGCATTCTCATCGTCAACATCAATCGAAAAGCTTTCACTGGATTCTGCTCAGCGTATACATGCTGTACTGAAATCGCCCTTGTTTCAGCTGTCCTACTGATCACGTGGACCTCTATGGGCATACGGCTACAGCCCCTTGCAAGGGTATGAAAATGCGCTAGACTAAGTGAATTATATATATATAGCACCTTTATACCATTATATATATATATATATATATATATATATATCATTCACCTTAAAAGTTTCAACGCTTTCTTCACAGTGGTCATTGTCATGATCAAAGTTTTAGTCGTCAACTGACCAAATTATTATCACAGACATCGTCGTCTTCAATACAATCTGGAAGCAGCGTTTGCCATCATCTGTCTCATCATCACCATCGTTAAATCACCAGCAGGTGATGAAGATGTCTTATAATGATATAAGCGTTGTCGTCACGAGCGTCGTCGTAGTCGTTGTCGTGTCGTCGTGAGCCTTGTCTTGTAAATATCTACCTGTACTCGTGATTCTGGTAGGTTGATCTTGAGAGCGACTTCGTCCCTTAGGAAGATGTCTGGATATCTGGTTTTCTTGAACAGAGCTTCCAGAATGTCGAGCTGATTTCGCGAGAAGGTTGTTCTCTCCCTCCTCTGCTTACGAGCGTTGGCTGCACAAGCAAACCAGACGACGTCTACATGTATGATACTATAATACATGAACTGAATGAAAATCGTCGATCTTCTTTAGATAGAAATAACCTGCATGAAACCAGTCTTGTTGTCACGACCTTAAACCTCAAGACCAAGACCAAGGCCAAGGCTTTGAACCTCAAGATCAAGACCAAGACTTTGAACCTCAAGACCAAGATCAAGACTTTGAACCTCAAGACCAAGATCCAGACCAAGACTTTGAACCTCAAGACCAAGGCCAAGACCAAGACTTTGAACCTCAAGACCAACACCAAGACTTTGAACCTCAAGACCAAGATCAAGACCAAGACTTTGAACCTCGAGGCCAAGACTTTGATCCTCAAGACCAAGACCGAACAAGACCCAAAACATCACTATCAGGTCAATACTTCTATTCCTTAAAAAAATTGTCAAGTCGGACTACTCGATATTTAAATGAAAACCTGAATCTTTTATTTTATTCAAGCAATTTAACTTTAAATGCCGACTGCAGCGAATTCCGAATTCGTATTTACAAAAGTAATTCATGCAAACTGTTATTCCAATGACTTTTATATTTTATAAAAACCAATTCGCTCAGAATTTTCTGACCAAGGAAAGGGCTCCTAATAAATAATCCGCCATGTGAAAAAATCTATACATATAATATCCATCTAGTGTCCGTCTGTCGGGGGACGCTACGTCACAAACGGGTTCTGTTCTATAGTGAAACATAAACCGTTTGTCTTGACGACGGCGATAACCAACGATACATATAGGCCTATATTATAGGCCTATAATATGACGTCATAATATGACGGGCAAATACACTAGTACGTTCCATAGGCGCTGAAGGCGCTGGCACACAGAGTAGCGTTTTAAGCAGCGGATGTAAATGTACAAATCGCGAGTCTTTTGAAATCCTACCATAGTTTATCAGACCGTCTGGCTTAAGAAAAACGTCTCGGCAGGGTTTCTTCATAGGGTCTGCAGCATAACTTAGTTGCTGCTGCCGATGGGTTTTCCTGACAAAAAAGATTTGTATCCCTCCGTAGATATTTGTCGTAGGCTATGAAGGAAACAGGCTTGATCATTTTTAAATTAATGAGTTTTGTTAAATGACTGTTCGTATTGACAGCTGAGTCTTGGTCTTGCGAGACCAAGACCAAGACTTTGAACCTCAAGACCAAGACCAAGACTTTGAACCTCAACACCAAGACTTTTGGTCTCAAGACCAAGACTTCTAAAATCGAACTCGAGTGCACTCGAGACCAAGACCTTGGTTTCGAGGACAACAAGTCTGCCTATACATACAGTGTATTGGACAAGGGTTAACATTATACACCACACCACTATGAACATTGCTAGATAACCAATCACTCGCTGGGATATCATTTCTGTGCTCATGATACTCAAATTTCCATTTAATTTGACAGTCTGTTATGTGACTCATCTGTGCAGCTGTTTGCTGCTGTCTTTGATGAGGTACTTTCTTGGATCACAGCCAATAAACTCCTCCTTAACCCAACAAAGACTGAATTTCTGCTACTGCATGGGCTCTCCGCAGCAACTTAAAAAAATTGATAGGCTTAAGTCATTGAAACTGGAGGAC
>OY744615.1:23912259-23919759 GCA_963556255.1 Allolobophora icterica | reverse complement strand
AATGCGACCTTCAATTCTCTTATCGTTGTTTACTTTGGTCGCAGATTGTGGCATTTCTCCAGCATGGCTCCCATACGTGATAATCTAGGGGGTTCAAATCCAAAGAGTTTTGGGGCCATTGGTCCTTCTCAATGAAACCAGGGCAACTGACACTGAGCCAATCTTGCGTGATACGAGCAGTATGCGCTGGTGCGCCGTCTTGCTGAAAGATGAATCCAGCTGGCAGCAGACGCTTGCAATCAGAAATTAATTCTGGAAGCAGGCGATAAACGTAATATGCAGCATTCATTTTCGCCTTTTCATCAACAAAATGCAGTCGATCTTTGCCACCAAAACAAATACCCGCCGATACCATAATAAAAATATTATGTAAAGCGAGCTTCTCGCGTTCAACGATCAAGCGATCAGGTCTTGCCAAATGATGTCACAGTGACGTGCAGTTACGCTGGTGCCCCGTTTCTTTTCTAAATAATAATAATCATAATAATGACATTTAATGATTTAAAAATTCTTACTTTTGGCCGAAATATTACCAATTATTTGAGATGTGACTTAATAAAAATCGTTTTTTTGTTATTTTTTGTTGCGTTACATGTTTTTGGACCATCAAAAAACACTGGGTGGACTCAGTAATATAGGCCCTATTGACATAACTTTGGTTCTGTTTGAAATATTTTGGTGAAATTTGGCTGTTATACGTAAATATGAATTACTTTTAAGCCAGTAAAACTTGATATACAAATTCTTACTTTTGGCCGAAATATTAGCAAACACCGGTAGAGGGTTACTTTTTTTGGCCCACTCTGTACATGCATGAAGGCTATATTCTTATCGTTAAACGTTTGAGAAGATTATCCATATATACTCGACAATGTCACATGTTATCTGCTGGAAGGGCTCATAAGTAAGCTGCTATAGTATACTCTGCGATATATAGCTTTCGAGCATAGCGCTTTAGAAATTTTGAGTTATCGGTGGCAAAATATAAAATACCCAAATAACAAGCTGGTATCAAGAATTTCTACTTGACAGATTATGTTCTATGACTCGCATTATTGCTGTTTGAATTGGGTCATTTATTGGAGTCACGTAGGCCCCCTATATATAAGCTTATATATAAAAAAAAACAATATATCTGGTTTGGTGTATACGCGCCAACAGCTTGCAAAAATTAACCTTGAGGCTCTGTCACTTGAATTCCCCTGGGTTTCCTTTGCCTCCTCAGTGCGGGATCTAGGTGTAATTCTGGATCAAGAGCTCACATTCATGCGACATATTAATTTGCTTTTTCGGGACTGTTATTATCAACTTCGTCAGTTAAGAATATATAGTCTCCCGCACTCTGACGCAGGCGGCTGCTTCCACCCTTGTCCATGTGTTTGTGGTTTCCCGTCTGGACTATTCTATAGCGCCCTTTACGCTGGTCTCCCAGCTGCCCGTCTTCGGTGCTTGGACCGGGTTTTGCGTGCAGCCGCACGTCTTATTGGTCGCGTATACCTAGGTTTGGCCAGGTTTCTCTTTATATGCGGGATGTTCTGCACTGGCTCCCTTTCCCGCTGCGCATTGCCTACAGGGTCTCTGCACTATAGTTAGGCGTTGTCTGTATACCTGCGGGAATTGTGTCGCCCTACCTCGGGGGTCTTGCAGCGATCTGCTCTTCGCTCGGCTGACCAGGCCGAGCTCTTGGTCCCCCGCACGCGGACAGCCATTATGCAGCGCCGTTCTTTTTCGGTCGCTGGCCCCGCAACCTGGACTGGCCTTCCTGTTGCACTCCGCCTGGTCCCTACGACTCACACTACCTTGTTTCTTGCGAACTTGAAAACTAATCTCTTTAGCCGTGGTTGGACTAGAGCGCTCCTGAGTCTTTAGCCGTGGTTGGACTAGGAGCGCTCCTGAGTAGATCACCTTGAAGGGGTGCTATATAAAAGCTCAATAATAATAATAATAATAATAGTAATAATAATAATAATAATATTGTACAATTGTACAACAACAACAACAACAACAACAACAACAACAACAACAACAACAATAACAATAATAATAATAATAATAATAATAATAATAATAATAATAATAATATATACTCCGCTACTCTTTTTGACGTGAGCGAGGTCTTTGACACCTCGGCATTCTCTCAGGGCGCTTTGTCGAAATGTCGAACGGTGTCGTGGATGGTCATCTTCTGCAGTATGCAATAAGAAAACAACTAAAGGCCGTCAGTCAGAAAATGTTGCAAGGGTCAAAAGTGTATTTCCCTTACACTGTCTGCATATGTTGACTGGTTTTCATCAGTTTTGCGGTCAAGCGTCTTTGTGGTCGGTCAATCCTCCTGGACCAATAATAATAATAATAATAATAATAATAATAATAATAATAATAATAATGATAATGATAATGATAATGATAATGATAATAATAATAATAATAATAATAATAATAATAATAATAATAATAATAATAATAATAATAATAATAACACGGACAATTTCTAGAGCGCTGTAACGCGACCATGCCGCTACAAGGGCGCTGTACAGACAACACCTACAGCCTAGCATGATAGCCGGTCCAAGCAGCATATCTATAGCAACTTGAGACATGAGGTTCTCGGCCTCTCTTTGTCTCTTTTTCGCAAATGTTTGAAGACCATTCTGTTCGATCGTCGTATCACTGTGTTAGGTCGGAAGCGCCTCTGTCTTGAGTTGGCGCTATATAAATTGTAATTACAATTGCCATTATTTGGGATAGGGGTGTACCTCCCTTGCACTTGGGTTCGAGTCGTATGCGTCTCGTGTTTTTAGGGGTCAGAGGCGTAAGCCGCTTGCTCTTTGGATCGGGGAATATGTCCCTTGCAGTTGGGAGTCGGGATGTATGTTCCTCGCACTTGGAAGTCGGGGCATTGGCATAGACTCTGGGGGGCAGTTGAGATGGACTGTACACCGAATCCAACAAGTGTAGAATGAATAACCAAACCCCCCAATATTTTGGACAGATTTACGCCAGTGGGTCGAGGTGTATATCCCTTGCACCCCACTTAATTAGGCACTGAAATTTACATATCCGACGACGGTTGGCGCTGGTGCACATCGGAGCGTGTTCCGTTCGTCTGAGAGTTCTTAAGGGTGTTTGTTTCGTGCGTTGACCTTTGATCTTTGTCTTCTTGAGCTACATATGTATCCGCAGTTGTAACTGGTCATTCGATCTATATTCGGACATTGAGATCATGCCACGACATGTTTCAGAGCGTTGCCTTTCTCTTGTTTCAAGAAATGCGCTATAAAACCAAGTAGCATATTCATTCATTCATTCATTCATTCATTCATTCATTCATTCAAACGGAAATGTAATATAGCGCACCTTCAAGAACCGTATACTCAGGCGCGCTCCCAGTCCCCCTACGGCAAAAAATTAGACTTGAGCTGCATGCTTGTAAAAAAAGCACATGTTTTTCCTCTTAAAGACATGTAGTAGGCGATTCTCTATTATAATGAACCATTCCAAATGGAGGGCCCAACGACTGAGAAAGCCCTACATTGCCTAATTGCAGAGCGAGCCCAGGTGACTAAGAGTTCTCCCCCCCAGCAGAAAACATATACTCAGACTATACACAGACTTTGCTGTATATATATATATATATATATATATATATATATATATATATATATATATATATATATATATATATATATATATATATATATACTGAACTTGTAGAACCTAAGTAAGAAGGTCACGAAAAACTATATATCTATATAAATAAAGCGAGAATTCTGTGTGTCTGTGTGTCTGTCTGTCTGTGTGTCTGTGTGTCTGTCTGTCTGTTTGACCGGGATTAACTTCTACAATTTTGCACCTTTTCACTTGAAACCTTCACTACTGTGTCGGCCTCGGCATCGGACACCCAGTAGAGGGGTTCGCTTAACCCCTTTTCACCGCTAACATGGTGAAAATCCCAAAGACTCTACCCAACAGACCGTCGCTCACGCCCCAGCTCGCCGCTTCCACTGCAAAGCGGTTCTATTTATGGCGCCGGTATTCCCCAACGTCATTAATAATGCGCACAACGCCCCAGCTCGCCTCTTCCACTGCCAAGCGGTTCTATTTATGGCGCGGGTATTCCCCAACGTCATTAATAATGCGCATAACGACGTTGTTTGCTTTCGCACAAAATTTAATTACGATCGATTCGAACTATATTCATCGTTTTACAGCAAAATTTTATGTTCAAAGACTCTGATTTACTAAGGGTAGTGAGGGCTAGATTTCTGGCGTTTTCTTTAACCCGCCAACGCGGGGTTCACCCTCTTCGACTGCGAAGCAGTCGTCGCCACAGGGCGACTGCGAAGCAGTCAGTCCACGGGAGACTGCGAAGCAGTCGTCGCCACAGGGCGACTGCGAAGCAGTCAATCCACGCCTAGACTGCGAAGCAGTCTCCCCCACAGGTCGCCTAAATTTCTTCCTTATTCGCTACACGGATTTAAACTTATACCTAAATTTGTTGCTTATTCGCTACAGGGATTGAAACTTATAACCCCGGGCAACGCCGGGTAAACCAGCTAGTACAGCTATAAGAAGAAGAGCATGTCCCTTAAGCTAGCCCTGAGGCAGCCATGCATGCATGCCATATATACATGGTATACTATATGAAGTGTTACCGACTTCATTTTTTCTTAGCCTCGGCATACGAGGGCGGGTGGCCAGTCCTCTCCCTCGCCGTCTCTTTCCACCGACAGTGTATACCGTCAGTGCACTCATTATAGATGAATTGGCTAGGGGTGCAGGTGCACGGAGCAGAAATCTCGAGCCAAATTTCTGCTCTGGCGGGGATTTGAAGCACCAACCTCTTGATTGACAGTGCATCGCGCTAACCACTATACACTATCGAGCACTCCCAGCTAAATTGGCTACCTATTAACATAAACTGAAAAGAGGTCAGGAAATGTACATGGACTGAAAGTCTTCAGCTTTCGGCGACTTCCCTCCTGATTTTGGATCATGAAGTAATTGTAAATGTTTCATTCGGCAGTCGTCATTGTCTATTCCCAAAACGCAGATTATATATGAACTCGGCTCAGTTTTGTCTTTTTGGCGCAGTGAACTGAATCATACAATTGTCCAACCATCCAATGTCTGATCCCTTCCATCTGCAATCTGCATGCATGAGGGCTTCGTAAAATGCATATATTAACAGTAAAACATCACATTCCCGAAACACACTGCAGACACACACATACACACATGTGCACGCACACGCGCACGCACACACACACACACACACACACACACACACACACACGCACACACACACACACACACACACACACACACACACACACACACACACACACAAGCACACACACATATAATGGTTGTTTCGTTGATAAAGATATACTTGATCCACTCATTATTAATATAATTATATATTCAATGCATTACGTATATATGTAGTGCGCTCAGTTGTTGACGATCTGGGATTGCGTGTCGCACATTATTATTAGTGCAAACAATGACTCATCATGACCGTATACCCACACGCAAGACTCATCGTCCTCGAACTACATAAATACACTTACGAAATGGCTACATAAATGTGTTTATTAAAAAGAGAAGTAGAGCAGACCTTTTCACCTCGACATGCAGTCAGCCATTCAAAGCGACGATAAGTAACTTGTATACAGGGTGGGCCATTAAAAATGAGATCATCGCGTACGATCGTGTTAAATATACGATATCAAGCTGTGTTTTGAGTAAATCGTAAACACCTTCATTATTCTACGATGTTTACTTACTTACAATACGTAAGTTATTTCGTCTACTTCCGGTCGCCATCTTTATTGTGAAGCAAGATTTACAACTTAAAGCGTACAAACGAATGCTGCAAATTAAAACGTCTGCAACAAAGTCAGCAGATATACACTTGAAATGTTTCCTATAATTATAACGACAGAAGTGTACGAAGCATTTGGTTCAAAGAGGAAAATACATTTGGAGCTGCCACCCCAGCTAATTCTCAAAATGATCGTGTATATTCTGATGGAAAAAACAATGTACATGTACATTTTTAACCCGGTGTCAAAGTAAACAGTAAATACTGTTGTGATCACGTTCTATAGAAAAAGGTTTACTTCCTGATTTTCGAGCAAGATGTGATCGTTAGAATTGGACGTTGCAGCAGGACGGAACTCCTTCACACACAGCAGAAAACAATGTCACCTTCATCGAACCAGACACCTGGCTCCAAATAGCTCAGACCTGAATCCGGTAGACTATCCTATTTGGGGTGCTCTCCAACAAAAGTCTACCTTCGTAGTAAATTTACAACAATTGAACAACTGAAATTGGCCATTGCTGAGGAGTGGAACATTAACATTAACAGGAACATTAACGAGTGATGCAGACGATGCAGACGTTTAGAGAAAAAATTTCAGAACCGAGGCGGACAAACAGAATAAAATTTCTGATTTCCTTTAAATTAACATTTAGCAACAAATTACTTGCATTTTAACCAGAAAAAATATATAATTCAGATTGAGCGCGATGATCTAATTTTTAATTGCCCACCCTGTATAAGAGAGCGGGTTGCCACGCAGTTCTCTCTCGCAAGTTACCGCCTGATCCGAATAGTATACATTTTGCAATTTTACTAGTAATGGGAGAGGGATAGATGAATGGTAACACTCTGGCATGAACAGCATTAGATCTTGAAAAGTAAAATGAGCGGACGCCTTACAGGCCGCCAAGACGTGTGTTACTTAAGATCTTGATAATTCTACCGTCATGTTTCGATTGTTTCAATGTAACTTATTGCAGTTGGTCAGTGAACTTGTCGATAAACACGATTATTATTATTATTATTATTATTATTATTTTTTTTTTTTTTTGCCCTGAGGTACTTCGTTCCCTCAGGGTCTTAGAGATTAAATTACTTATTATTATTATTATTATTATTATTATTATTATTATTATTATTATTATTATTATTATTATTATTATCATTATTATTTTTTTATGCCCCAAGGTACATATGATCCCTCGGGGACTTAAATATTAATTAAAATAGGTTAATCATCTGGAACGGCCTCTATTCCTCAGGAATCGAGAGAGGGAAAGTGCCGCGGAAATTGTTTAAATTATTATTATTATTATTATTATTATTATTATTATTATTATTATTATTATTATTACTACTACTACTACTACTACTACTACTACTACTACTACTACTACTACTACTACTACTACTACTACTACTACTACTACTACTACTACTACTACTACTACTACTACTACTATTATTATTATCATTATTGTTATTATTTTTTCAATATGTAATGCAGAGTTTAAATTGTTCATTTTTCTTATATCCTTCATTGGAAAAATAAACCACATTTTAAAATATTTCTGTTATAATACAGGGCCTCTTGTCGAAAACTTCAGGTCCAACTATTTGAAAATACATTTTTTATTATTAAGAAATTCATTAACAAATTGGCACAGCAC
>OY744615.1:23899759-23907259 GCA_963556255.1 Allolobophora icterica | reverse complement strand
AAAATTCGTAAAAATTCGTAAAATAATAAAATACTAGAATTCTTTGCCATGGCAACAAATGTTATAATTTGTTTACTTTTTAACTTTTTAAGCAAGTAAAAGTCAATGTCATAGGCAATCAATCAGCCGTAAAAGATAGCTGACTACCAACACAATGGTACTGAAGTACCCTTGAACGCCTTGTCTCTCTTCAACTTCTTCCCTATCTGGAACAATCTGGGCTTCTACCTCCCTTTCAGTCAGGTTTTAGGGCTCACCACTCCACTGAAACTGCCCTCCTTTCTTTGCTTTCTGAAATTTATCCAGCTGTTGATAGGTCCGAACTCACTCTTCTGGCGCTATATGATGTCTCCTCAGCCTTTGACATGGTTGACCACACCATTCTTCTGCAGCGCCTTGAGACCTCTTGCGGTCTGAAGGGCCCCCCTCTCCAGTGGTTCCGGTCATACCTGTCTGATCGCACTCATATGGTTGTCTCTGGAAAATCTAGAACTCTGTGGGTCCCTGTTAAACTGGGTGTTCCGCAGGGCTCTGTTCTAGGCCCTCTCCTCTTTATTTTGTACACGGCCGGTATCCCCTCTCTGCTCCCCATCCATGGGGCTTCAGGCCATCTCTTTGCTGACGATGTCCAGGCTTATCTCCATGGGCCTCCTTCCTCTCAACTTCTTCTTGCTCAGCGCATCGAAGCTCTTTCTCGTGATCTTCATACCTGGATGTCTTGCAATCGCCTCTCCCTCAATTCGTCCAAAATCCAATTTATCTGGTTTGGCACTCCTCAGCAACTTCAAAAACTCGACTTTGCTGTGCTGTCTCAAAGATTTCCGCTTTTCACTTTCTCGTCTAGCGTTTGTGATCTAGGAGTGACCCTTGACAATTCTCTCACCTTTACTGAACACATTTCCAAACTCACTCGCACTTTCTATTTTCACCTAAGGCGCCTTAGAGCTATCCGTCGCTCTCTCTCTCTCTCTCTCTCTCTCTCTCTCTCTCTCTCTCTCTCTCTCTTTCTCTCTCTCTCTCTCTCTCTCTCTCTCTCTCTCTCTCTCTCTCTCTCATCTCCAATTTTCACTTCAATTGTCCATGCATTTGTCTGCTCTAGACTTGACTACTGCAATTCCCTACTCATTGGTCTTCCCAAAGTCCGTCTTGCTCCTCTTCGGTCCGTTCTCAATGCTGCTGCTAGATTAATTGCCCGTCTTCCTCGATTCTCTCATATCACCACCTTTATGGCAGAAGAACTCCACTGGCTCCCGCTTTCTGCCCGCATCCAATTTAAGGTCCTCATCCTTGTCTCTATGGCTCACCTTGGTTTCGCTCCGAAATATTTATGTGACTTAATTCATCGCCCTCACTCTGCTGCTTCTCTTCGTCCTCTTCGTTCATCTGACCGTTTTCACCTCCTCGTTCCCTGTGTCAGGACTTCTCTGGCTCAGTCTAGGTCTTTTGCTTCCATTGGCCCTGCTCTTTGGAATGAGCTTCCTCCGTTCGTTCGTTCTTCTATTCTCTCAGGTAACGTCTGTTCCTCTTTTACCTTTCTTAAAACTTGCTTTTTCTCTCGGGGTCTCTCGCACTGGGAGCGCTTCTGAATGGCCTTCCCGCTAGAAGCGCTTTATAAATAACCAAATACAATACAATACAATACAATACTGATATTCAGTTACTGTTCTATACTTGGAGTCTTGAACCTCGATTTCTATCATAGTCGGGGTGTGTGACTATGAGTGTCAGCCAGCAGAACGAAAAACCACCAGTGCCCCATGTAGCTCCATGCAGTGTCACCAGTCAGCCACTAACACAGCTTGCAACCAAACATGGTTAAAAAGGGTTGGCAACGTTCACCGAGCTGTGTCTCCTACTTCATCGTCCTCAGATGCTGAGTCAGGAACAACCCACTGCTCCCACTCGACTCTGGTTTCTGTATCTTCGCAATGCAAATGCTCCCGAATTCCGGCAGAACAACCAACAAATTTCTTGTCACAAAAACAACACTGTATTTTTTAATTACCCTTTCTTTCTCCTCCAAAATTACTACATACTTCCACTCCGGTCCATGTTCTTTCATCTTTAAAAGATAAGATTTTAACTAAATTAACTCGTTACGTAATAAATTTTATATTGAATTTTACATTAAATTCTAAGCATAAACTTAACACAGGAAATCATGACGTCATCACAATGTTGTTGTTGCTTACGCTGTTTTGCAAAACCCACTGTCAATGTAAAAAAAGGCCCAACAATGGCCCAACGAATTTTTACGAATTTTTACGAATTTTAAAATAGACCAAAAATTCGCGAATTTTTACGAATTTTAAAACCGAAAGTCACGAATCCTCGAACTATATGGACGCCACTGACCTAAAGCCGGCCGGGCCTGCTCTTGACATTCAGTTGTAGCGAAAATCAGCGTGTATCAGAACAAAAATTCTTATGAATCGCTGTACGTGTATACTGCTGTGTCTATATATTTGATGAGTCTGTTGTAACTTCAAAAACTGCACTTCGAATCGAGAAAATAACAAGACGTCATAAATTGCTATTTCGATTTAACTTGCTATTACGTCATTAATGAAATCTAATGAATCGCTGTACGTGTATAATTGCTGTGTCTCTGTTACGTCATAAATTGCTATTTCGATTTAAATTGCTATTACGTCATTTATGAACTCTTATGAATCGCTGTACACGTATTGCTGTGTCTCTGTTACGTCATAAATTGCTATTTCGATTTAAATTGCTATAGCTATTACGTCATTTATGAACTCTTATGAATCGCTGTATGTATACGTGTATTGCTGCCTCTGTTACGTCATAAATTGCATAATTTCGTATTTTTTTGCGCCAATCGAAAAAAGATCGTCAATAAAGACGTTGTAATCTCGTCTGCCGAATTCGTGCATATATATATATATATATATATATATATATATATATATATATATATATATATATATATTATAAACTATAACGTATATATATACATTTGTTGAACGGTTGAAGTGTCGATTGAAATCCTAAGCCCTCCGCATACCACGGAGGCCGGACCCTAACCATAGTAAGTAAGTAAGTAAGTATATCCTTTATTAATCCAACTGCTAACCGCATTTTGGTTTACACATGTATATCACGTCCAGGTTAAAGTACTAAGGCCTATATTCCGGTGAAAATCATCCTAATTATGAAAGATTTACGAGCTAGACTGTCAGCAGTCGGGAGAACCCGATTATGAACACGGGGTCGCAAAGTATAACCCGTATGCTTAAAGCATACCCCTAAGCCGCCGCCGTTAGCCGCCGAGCCGAAAAAATTTCTGCAAGCCGAAAAACCGCCGGAAATTTTGCGGCTTAGCCGAAAAACCGCCGAGAGTTATTTCACGGCTAGCCGCCGGAAAAAAGTTCGGCTAGAACATGCACACAGTTGTGATTATAAAGTTTCCACGCTGGTTTGCTAGTTTGTACTTCGTGCGCAATGAGCGGTGAGTGGTGACGTCAGTTACATGGCCGTCTAATCTTCTATTGTAAGGCCCTGTCCAGGCTATCATTTATTTATTTATTCCAGATATTTCTATAGCGCCTCTCGAAGTCAACTACTACTCAGAGGCGCTCCCGACTACAGCATTTGATACTGTGCCTGAATTTTCACGCCGAAGCGCCATGAGCAATTGCGGGTGAAGAACTTGCCCAAGGTCCTTACGCAGCGGCTAGAGTGGGATTCGAACCTGCAACCCTCAGGTCACAAGGCGCCGAACTTACCACTGAGCCACCACGCCCCACATCATATGTTGCATATATTCCGAGTTCTACTTCCGGTTTTACATTCAGTGTTAAATATTTCTAATTATCTCTCATGCAGGTTAGTGCAGAGTGCACGCTCTTACATATCTGCTTCAAAAGCGGCTGTAGTCTATTACCAGAATTTTAACTTTTTTGCTTCTGTGTGTCTGTTTCTTTTTTCTCCCGCTATGCGGCTAGGCCTACACATACTAGCCTAATGCATGTCTGGTGGCCCTGTTATTTTGTGGTTCTAACTTACAATCAGTATTACATACTCGTAAATCGTAATTAAATATGAACTCAATGCAATGTATGTGAACTGAAAACATTAAATGTCCGTTTGTGTCTTAACATAGGCTAATTATTTGAATTTATTTCTAAAATTATTTTCAGACTGAGTGGATATTGCCCACCTTTCGATTTAAAAGTAGGCCCTAATGTATATTCTGTTACTGTGTTAATGATTGATGCACTCGTAGCAAAAAGGTTGTTTGCGCTGTTTTACGGCTAGCCGAAAAAGGTATACGCTCTTTTACGGCTAGCCGAAAAAGGTAGTTTACGCATTTTACGGCTAGCCGAAAAACCAGCCGTAAATTTTCTCGAACCAGCCGTTAACCATAAAAATTACAGCTTAGGGGTATAGGTTAAAGGAATTAACACCACTGGTTCAAAATGGACCTACACCGCCCACTGAAGATACTTTTCGCTTAAAACCCATAAGTCTATCTCCCGCCCACCCAACTTCAACCATCGTATGGGCAAAGGTCTACGGAATGGCCATCATATGGAATAGAAAGGGGAAATGAGGAAGGTAGATCTGCATGGGCGTGGAACTGGACATATAGTCGTCACCACCCTGTTCAGTTAAGTATACGCCTATACATACAGACGCGAAACAAACACTATATTTATAGGATATACGATATGTGTGCTGCACATGTGCGCACATACGTGCTTTCATTGTACTTCAGTTTTAATCAGTGGAATCAGAAATCTCAACGTAATAATCCCAGATTATATATTAAATAAATATATCCCATATATATATATATATTTATATATATATATATATATATATATATTTATATATATATATATATATATATATATCGGCTACATATCCTACTATTGATATGTGCACATCACGCGTGTATACATGTATACATCCATGCATGTTCGTTTATTAATATTGTCCGTTCTGTAATCTCTGAATAAGCGTATTAAGAATTCCAATCTGGATAAACAGCGGGAGTGGTTGGTTGTGGAGTGGAGGAGGAGAAGGAGAATGAGGAGGAGGAGGACGACGACGAGGAAGGCAATCAGACGAAGGTCTGTAACTCGATATATATGTATAGCCAATTGGACGTCGAAGAAGGTTTGAGAAGACCTACATGTCTTAGTATGCGTCTTCTTTGCTATCGCATGTGCCGTCATCACTGTATATCTGTAGACAGCATGCACGGTCGCCACAACGAAGCACATAATACTGTATATTGTATATATGTATAAATGAATATAAAAATATTATGACTGATCGATTTCATCAGAAGCAATCTAGGTAATTACATCCAATCCGAAGAACTCGTACCCCACAAGCTCACGTATATACGACCTATTTATTTGCACGTGCACATATGTAGGCCTACGTATACAATGCTTACAACAGTATAGGGACTGCCATATGTTCACATATACCATGGCATCACTCTTACGGCATTTGCCTGTATGCAGCAGTATGCCATCAAGTATCTCTGCCCTTTCCTGTATACCAATGCCCTATAAATGCCTCTGCCTCTGCTTTGATATATAGATACCTCTTCCAATGCCTTCAACTGTAGGCCTATATCTTTTTCTGCTTTTGCCTCCCTGATGTCTCCCTCCCTCAACCTGTTCTCTAAAACCCGTTGTTATTTTCTGTATCTGTGTCCGCCCTTGTTTCTGCCCCATCCCTCTCTTCACTTCTTCCTATGACCATTAAAAGTAAACGCCCATATCGTTGTCTGTATACTTGTCTCTGCCTCTGCCCTTCCGTTCCCTTTTCCCCTCAACCTCTTCTTCCTTTTTATTCCCTCACTGACAATAATCGTTCTCGTAATCTTCAACCATCAGTTGGTGCTACAAACATCTGCAAAGCGACACCGCAATGCTCAATCTTCTCTTCGATCGACACGAGCCAGATATAAAGAACGCGCTAAATAAATACTGTCGTTGGTCGAGCCGTGAACCAGCGTAGCGCGAAAATCTATAAATAAATCTACGTCGTCGCGCCAGACGTCACGATTAAGCTGCGACGGAGAGGAGGAATCCGCGGTTGTGCGACTGAGGAATTAGAGAGCTCTGGATTCGGTTCCTCTTGTCTTCAGTCGACTACGGCTGCGGTTGGATTCCTAATCCATAATCTTCTTCTGTCCAAAGTGGCGGATTAATTGTCCATTTGCCCGATCGATTAGAGAGACCAACTATACTCTCTCTCTCTCTCTCTCTCTCTCTCTCTCTCTCTCTCTCTCTCTCTCTCTCTCTCTCTCTCTCTCTCTCTCTCTCTCTCTCTCTCTCTCTCTCTCTCTCTCTCTCTCTCTCTCTCTCTCTCTCTCACTTTCTCTCTCTCTTTTCTCTATTTGTCTCTGTCTGTCAGTCTCTCTGCTTCTGTCTCATCTCTCTATCTCTATCTATCTATCTGTCTGTCTGTCTGTCTGTGTGTCTGTATGTCTGTCTATCTTTCTCTCTCTCTCCCTCTCTTTCTCCCTCTCTTTCTCTATGTCTCTCTCCATCTAGTCTGAGTCTGTCTGTCCGTACTTTTGTCCATCTGTCGTTCTCTCCGTCCGTCCGTCCGTCCGTCCGTCTGTGTCTGTCTGTCCGTCTTTCTGTATGTATGACTACGTATCTCGTCTGCGCCTTTAGATTCTGTGTGCGACATCTTTGCTCTGTCTATCTGACGCTGGTAGCCAACCGTCCTCCAACCGTGGCAGAACTTTAGCCAGCAACGCAACCCAGTCTATGACCTGTCAGTCGGTGAGCCGGCCAGTCAGTTTTTTGGTCAGTTAGTTTAACGTTAACTTAACTGGCCGACCTGGGCAATCGGTCAGTTGATCATTCTGTCTGTCAGTCTCTTTGAAAGTGTGTGTGCGCGCGTGCGCGTGTGTGTGTGTGTGTGCGTGTGTGTGTGTGGGTGGGTGTGGGTAGGTGGTTGGGTGGGTGTGTGGGTGACGGTCTTTTTGAGTCCATGTGGAGACAGATGTTCTTTGGGTGAGTTGGTGGACATGAGAAGGGGAGAGGGACAGCGGGACGAGGTGTTAAGTTGCGGATGCGATAATTGCGAGGTAGGGGAGGGGTGCAGGAGAGGGAGGACACAGGAGCACGACGGCAAGAGGGACAGGCATGGGTGGGCAGAGAGGGAGGGAGCGACGGAGGGTAAGACGACGCTCGGCAGACTGCAGAAGGGAAAGCGACAGAATGGCTGCGTAGTCGATGAGGCGTTTGATGCCGTGGGTATTGGTGGGGCAGATAAGGAGCCAGGATGAACGAAGGGAGGCAGGGAGGCAGAAGTACGAGGCACAAATGCGATGACGGATGGACATTTGGAGACGATGATGATGAGGTAGACGGCGCGGAAGCTGAATGGGGGGGGGGAGGGGCAAAGAAAAACTGATGGACGGAAGGATAGAAGGGTGGGCGGACGGAAGGACGTAGAGAAAGTGGACGGCACTGGAATGGGACGCAGATAGGAAATATG
>OY744615.1:23764759-23897259 GCA_963556255.1 Allolobophora icterica | reverse complement strand
CTAATTTTGCACGGGGGCCCTTGTCGTACTGATCATGGAATGATTGGGATGCCGTAAAGAAACTGTAGCAAAGCAGGGTCAATGTGCCGTGCTGCTCTAATTTGTAGTCAATGCACATTGCACAACATTTTGCATTTTGGGACTCTGCTTGCGTGAGATTGTTTCAAATGTTAGAGTAGGCTATATTGCCAACATATAGTTAGCGTAAAAATATAATCAAAATTCGAAACTTTTCTCTTCATAATGAACAGCTCAGAAACATTTGCGACTTTTAGCAGCTGCAAACTGTGCAATAATGTTCATCAAATTAAATTAATTCAAATATTAAGGGGCCTATCACTCTCAACACAGGCAGTGAAAATCGATCTTTTTGGCTACTCATAAGCAGACATTGGAAGCAGGTGTTACCGAACGTTGAAATGGACTGAAAAGCAACTATTTTCTTAGTTGACGCTCACCATTCGCTGGCCAAGAATAAAACAGCTTATTATTGAAGCAGTGTTTTAGTTGTCCAAAAACAACTGGGGGGGGGGGTAAAAAATGTGCAGATTACCAAATCACATAATCACATAGACCAAACACCAGTTTTTTGTAGTAAAGTAACCCCCCAACATATTTTCAGTTACTTAGCTGAGGGGGTTAGAAAGAGAACTAGGGGGGTTGAACCCCCCAACCCTCCCCGACAACTAAAACACTGTATTGAAGTGACAAAATTGTCCCTTGCACAAAGTGGGCAATCATTGGGCTCGGACGCGTTTCTACAGGTTTCTGATCCCTTTTCGAGCCAATGCTCAATAGTGGCCGCTAGCTGTAACTGGCAGCTATTCATAGGCATCAGTCGAGTGACAATGAGGTTTTGTAAACTTTGACGATTCGTTTTCAGACGGATGTGTACCACCATGCATCTGTGGGTATATAATCAGGCAGTGTCTTGCATGTAGTCACAGCTCACAGTTAGTGATGTGAGTGGGACATTCATTATTATTAATTATGTCGACGTCATCCCAATAGTATCAGGCAAATCCATTGGTTGTGCTCTTTTATCGCCGCCTTTTACTTTGACTCGTGCAAGAAGCACATAAAAACTCGGTGCTCAAGCACACGAAGACCAATCATTCTCAGTCTTTTCTTTACCAAGTTGGCATTTCTTGGCACCGAAAAGCAGAAAGGTTCTACCGTTCTACGCATCGCGTACGGGTAAAACATTAAAACTAAAACTTAAATCCAGGGAGCGAATCGCATCGGATTAAAACAAAAGTACCGTCAGTATGGACTTTGACAGAAGGAAGCTGAGTCAATAGAAACGCATGTAAACGGCAGTTGCTTAGATGGCTGACATTTCAAATTTACAATTTGCTCAGTGCAAATTCTCGCTTAAACTGAAACTAATGGCTAATAATTATAATTATGAACAAATAATTAAGTTGGTGTCATAAGGACTGTGTTTGTCCTGCAGCATTCCGACCCCGGTCGGGGCCCCCTTCAAGCGGGGGCCCCATGCTAAAGCATATTGAGCATACTGGTTAATCCGGCCCTGCCTGTCGTCCGTCCGTTTGTCCGTCTATCTACATGAGCGTGACAATGTAACGTTCAATTATTGTACAAATATTTATTGCTAATTATGACTTCATCGTAATCTCTGCTTCGGCGTATACAGTTGATGCCAAATACCGTTGCAGTTTCCTACATCTAGACAAAGCGTTGTCTGTTTGCCTTTCCCTCTCTCCACCACTTCACAATTACGACCCACTGGACGAATCGCAGCTCATCAAAGCGCCGCTAAACGACGGAGGGTATAGCGTGCCCCGGCGAGCGACGACAATGGGGGCGCTCGGCCGGGATTCCACCCATCAGACATCAAAGGGACTCGGAAGAAATCCGGGTTCAGAGTGGCGCCCGTAAGCTATACGTCTAGTTATCGTCGATGGCATTTGTATTTGCGCCAAACGAGGGGGTTATTAATACGCTGTTTCCACTCGACACCCCTTTTCATTTCTACCCTGCAGATGACGGGATAATTGAAAAGCAAGGTCTTGGCGTCAAATTGCGAGTAATTGAAATGGCCCTTATCATGCGCTAGTAACATGGACAACAAACCCGGTTGCGTCTCGTTGCATGCAATTATTCTACAGTAGAGAGAGCAACCATGCATAAGATTATGTGAAGACAGTCTTGTGTGTGTGTGTGTGTGTGTGTGTGTGTGTGTGTGTGTGTGTGTGTGTGTGTGTGTGTGTGTGTAGGTATGTAGGTGTTTGTGTAGGTGTGTAGTTGTGTGTAGGTAGGTGTATCAAGCAGGAGCGTAACTTTGGTCTAAAAAGTGGGGGTTACCAATTTGCTTAAATATACTTGAAGCAAGGTGGAGACTCCGATCTCTGGGAAGGCACAATAATAAAATATTGATTGGCATTGTTCAAAAAGTGGGGGGTACGGCACCCCTCAAACCAAAAGGGGAGGTACGGGTACACCTCGTGCCCCCCCCCAAATTACGCCTATGTGTGTGTGTAAGTGTGCGTGTAGGTGTGTGTGTGTAGGTGTGTGTCTGCCTGTGTCCAAATCTGTTCTGTTCGTTTTGTTGCTTGTCCTATAGTGTCTGTCCGTCTCTCGTTCTCCGTCTCTCTTTCTATGTCTGTCTGTCTGTCTGTCTGTCTGTCTGTCTGTCTGTCTGTCTGTCTGTCTGTCTGTCTGTCTGTCTGTCTGTCTGTCTGTCTGTCTGTCTGTCTGTCTGTCTGCTGTCTCTCTCATTCGTTGCCCTTCGTTCCATCTCTCGTTATTTCCGTGCATCTCAATTTCGTATAATACTTCCATATAGCCTATAGCTGCGTTCTCTTTCTGCCTTACTTCTGTCTATGTATAATTGTATATGTTCATCCTGAAGCCAACCATTTGGTGGCGATGGGTTCGAATAAATGATCTCCATTGTCCTCGGTCATTTGTCAAGTCCATGCAGTGCTCCTCTCAATGTTATACTCTAAGTCTTGTTATTTTCTCATTTATATTGTCTCTCCAGCGTAGTCTTGGTCTGCCTTTGTCTCTCTTCCATTCGATTCTTGCATGTAGTGCATTGTGTGGAATTAGGTCAACTGGCATCCTAAAAGTTTAGCTCGTGAATAATAGAAAGGGAAATCATTGACGTCTTCTGCGTATACCCATGCATGTGTGGCGTGCTCGGACGCTTCGGTTGTGTCCTTCTATTATTAGAATTCTATGCGCCGATAAATTTCAATTAGCTATTCTCTCGTCAGTCAACAAACTTGCAATGGGCGGCGATTCCAAGTGCAGTTTTTGAAGTTACAGCAGACTCATCAAATATTTAGATGAGCGGGAAAAGGAAATTTTTGTATTTCTACGGAAACGTCCAGCTCTGCGACTGTGTTTTCCTGTCTTTCAAGGTGATGCTGTCATATTGAAACGCCGTGTTGTCGTTCAGGTATATACAATAGACAGCTCCATTGTATCGGCAGATGAAGCGCACGTCGATTGATGTTGGCGCCAATAGGGTATATAGCGGCGAAACCAGTTCGTTTAAAGCCCAAAAGTGGACTTGCGGGCGTGTAACGCTTGTATACACGATATATACACCCGGAAATCTACTGATCCCTATATTTGCTCGAAATTCGTGTAAATCGGAGCCTGGCTTTGTCGCTGTTGTTAAAAGAGCGAGGAGTTAATATTTGATGAGTTATACGTCGGATGCAAAGAAACTTCTGCATGCGCACCAATATGGTCTTATAGAAATGAAACTGATCAACCATGCATAACACGGTGCACGTCGTACAGATCAACCTGCATCCTATATGAGCATACTGCAGCGTTTAGTAAATCAAAGTTTCCTGCACAAGATATCTAAGTTGCTGAGTCTTCTGAAGCTATATTAGGGGCATATATATAGAACTTGAAATAAAGTTGGTCCTGCAGAGGCCGCACAAGCCTCAAGTTCATGTTTATATACGACTCGTGAAGAATACATTTCCCTCCCATGTAATGGATCATAATAAATTGGACTTTTAAAGTTTAATTCAATGTAAATCTCATGACCTGAAGGTGAAAACATTATATCGTGACAAATCAGCGCAGATGACCTTATCTATACATATAATATCCATATAGGCCTAGTGTCCGTCTGTCGGGGGACGCTACGTCACAAAGGGTTCTGTTCTATTGTGAAACATAAACCGGTTGTCTTGACGAAGGCGGTCTTGACGACGGCGATAACCAACGATACATATAGGCCTATAATATGACGTCATAATATGACGGGCAAATACACTAGTAAGTAATAATGAGAGGAGTATAAATACAACTGCAGCGACCGAGGGCTAAGGCAGACGGGTTATATAGAAGTCACTTCAGAGTCAAGGATTGTCTTAAATGTGTCACGTCACCTCTCCCTTCCCTATATACATCATCGTTCTCACCAGGATGCCGAAAGTTGGGTAGGAAGATGCGAATGATAAGTTCTATAAGTTCTGATAAGTTCTTGGGTGTCACGCTCTCCGATGACTTCTGCTTTGACGTGCATGTTGACAATCTATGCACTGGTGCAAGACAATCAATGTATGCATTACGGATCCTGACAACTCATGGACTACTTGGCCCCTCAATGTACGATGTGGTGACAGCTACCACAGTGGCGAGGATGACGTACGCTGCGTCCGCTTGGTGGGGTTATGTGGGGCAGAGGGGACGTGAGAGACTACAGGCAATATTTAGGAGACTGATTAAAGCTGGTTATCTTCCTGTGGACTACCCTAGATTCGAACAATTGATCCGTATTGCTGATTCTAAACTTTTCACGACCGTCCTTACATGTCCTACACATGTGCTTCATGTGCTATTACCTCCTGTTAACCCCAACGTGTATACACGTGCTCAACTGAATGTCAACATCCAGCAGAGGAGCTGACCTTTCAAGCGTTTCATTTTGTTGCATATTCAATCCTACCAGGAGTTTGTAGCTTGTACAATGTACATAGTTTGTACATGTAGTTACAATTGTTCGAGCTACTGTTTCTTTGCCATTAGGCCTATAATTATAGTCTCCTTCTCCTTCTTCCCCTCCTCCTCTTCCTCCTTCTTAACCTCCTGCTCCCTCCTTTGGTCTATGCACACAACTTATGTATACGACATCGGGTATACATGTTCACGGATGAAGGTCCTGTATGTATGTGTTGGGTAACAGGGATCAACGGTTGAAACCTCTGAATGGCTGCGACATCTAGGCTTATTCGACCCGAATAATTCTCAACGCTAGATGGCACTAGCGTCAACAGAGACTGGACAAGACATCCGGTCAAGCGATCTAATCGTCCGTCCATCGTTCCAGACTTCGATAAAAGCAGCCGACAATGGCTTCCACTCTATTGGCCAACAACCCCTGCAGTTAAACCGGGTACTCGATTCAACCCCTCACCGCACCCACCTCGGGCCCGCCGCAGGGTTCCGGAGGCTTAGACGAAACGGTAAACGCATCCGATTTCAATTTGGCCCACACTCTGCGCGCCCCTCCGGCCGCCGTCAAAGGCGCCCGGGTGGCATTGTCCCGGCTAATTTGTCCGCTAATCCGCCCGCCCGAGGGGACGCCGATTCAAAAGACGCTACCCTAAAAGCGCCCCTGTTAATTAATTCACCATTACGACCGGTCGGCGCACGGCCACATCCCCCGACGAACCCAGGGCTATCGTTTACCCCGCCGCCCTTTATGAAGTTGTCAGCCGATCCGTGGCGAACGCCGTTTGAACGCAGTAGCTATTGATAGGGCGCCCTTAGCCGGAACGCAGCGGCTATTGATACGCCAGTCGATTCTGAGCGTCGACACCATTGATACGTCAGTCATGGCTCGTTACTGGCCCCGATGGGGTGGGGCAGGGAGCAGGGAGCGCGCGAAGGGTGCGGTCGACGACAATGTCAAATGCCTCGCCAGGCGGCGCTTTGAAGGCGGTTTGCAACTCTAAAGCGCGTCTGTCACGGGTCACTCTAATTACT
Organism: Allolobophora icterica; assembly: GCA_963556255.1. NCBI lineage: Eukaryota > Metazoa > Annelida > Clitellata > Crassiclitellata > Lumbricidae > Allolobophora > Allolobophora icterica. The sequence goes on along the minus strand of OY744615.1, from coordinate 23,891,277 downwards.
CGATCTGTCAACGTCTGTCACCATCGTCATCATCATAGTCATCGTCATCATCATCATCATCGTCATCATTACGTACGTAATTATCATAATTACTATCACCCGTCTTCGGCATCGTCCACGTAATGATCATGATCCAGGATTAATCTATCCGATTGCCTTCGCCGGCGAGTCCCTGTGCCGTGCGTCCAATTTCCATTAGGCCTATCGTTGTTGAGCCATGTTACCGATTTTGCCAGAGTACGAGAGATGGGTGGCCTCTCTTCATCTCTCATGATACTCCAACCCTGACTCTATAAGAGTTCATGGGTTCGCTAGAAGACAAAAGCTGTTCCATGCAATAAATATCCACTCTACTAACTAAATTAACTGATGAAAATATTCCTGAATCCTAACTGTAATTAAATATTTATTTATTGCCACTGTCTTCACGACAAAGTTTATCAGAGAAGAACCTATAGGCCTATTGCAAGTAGCGCCAAAGTGGCCAAACCAATGGATTCACATTCATAGTCGACAGAGAGCATCATGTAGGCATTCTCTGGACCAAGCTGTGTCGAATGTGGAGAGACGACGGGCAGTAGCGTTCGCGGCACACAAGAACGCCACCGCCCAGCAGTCCCTCGTTGGTGGAAGATGACGCGCGCCTTGCCATCCATCCAGGGTGGGAATTGTCGGGGCTGGGGTTCAACCCCAGTCTTTCTTAGGACCCCCAGTTAAGTCTTCATTGTACACCTCAGGGGGTCGTTTCCAACCCCTCAGTTATGTTAGTGTGATTTAGCATTATTTGACTTACAGTCTCTGACAAAGAGAAGAAATTTCCATGGTGCATCATGTATGCATTTTTGAATTTTCTCAACAAAGGAATTGATTTTGACTAGAGTCCGACTTGAAAACTGCTAGCATTGATATCAGCTGCTTTCAAATTGCGTTGACTTCAATTTGCAAAATACTGATAAAATGCTGGCTCCCATGACTTAAGAATGTTTTTGGGCGATGTTTGTAAAGTTCCTTCCTACTGTTTTTCTATGATAATATTCATTTATGAACAGGCAATGGTTGACCGTTGCTCTGCTCAACTAGAAGCCGTGGACATGAAACTAAATCACAAGTTATAAGGATTGGATTGTTCTTTCAAAATGTGTGCAAAATAAATTATCAAGTCGTCTGTTGAACGTCGAAAGTTATGAGTCTCCTCTTTCAGTATAGAAACATATTCAGTAGAATTCTTTACTTCATTATACATACTCCTATGTAACAGAGGCAACACTCGAAAAATACGGATACATAATGATAATGATGATGATAATAATATATTGTAAGATAATATGTGTTAGATGGCCATGTTCTGTACACAGTACCTCTAGGAGGCTTTTAAAATACATAATAGACATACTCAGATACATAATATGCAAATAATAACAACCAAAATAATAATAATAATAATAATAATAATAATAATAACAGTTGTAGTAGTAGTAATAATAATAATAATAACTCTGGGTCCCTGCAAACCAAGATGGCCTCATACTGATCAACCTCCTTGGCTACCGCCTTCCCCAAATATCAGAAGACAACAGAGACCTTACTTTTCTTTTTCAGCGCTTATCTATGCTTATCCAGTGCTTAAAAGCAGTCACTGTTTGCTAGCGCCTTTTGCACCAGCAAAACTATGCGCAGAGAGTACAGTAGCCATTCCAGAACAATTCTCCCCTAATTTTTGCAACCCCAAGGGATCATAATTATATACCTTGGAAAAAATAGAATTTGGGAGATATTCTGTACAATTTCATGATGCGTACATATGCCAGCCTATTTCGCTATCACCAAAGGAGGATAATTCTTGCTCAAGTGGAAAAGCATGGCACTGCCACCTCTTGAGATTACCAGCTCAACTGGCAAACTACTGTTGTGTCCCCAGTTTCCCTGGACACATCTCCATCCCTCATCATATGCATACATTTGACTCACGATAAGTCACCTCTTCATGTTCTACTTCATCGATGAACGGGATTGGCTTATTTTGCCTAGAATGCACAGATGAAGAAGAGGAAGAAGATGAAGCGGGTCGCTCCGAAAAATCCCCATTACTTGGCGATATACCACCATGGCAAGCGTTGTTTTCAACCATGTTGTCTTTGTTAAAATCAGTTTTCGTCCTTTTATCAGCTGGTTCAGTAGTTTGTAGATTGTCCGTGTCACAGAAGTTAGTTCTATGAGCCAATGCAGAGCTGTGTGAAGCATGACTAGTGTTAAGCGATTGTTTACTCGACCTCCGAGACAGACTGCTGCTTTCACCAGACGAAAAAGAAGTATTAGAAACCTGAGGCACTACAGGATCCCGATGCGAGTTTGTTACAGAAGATGAAAGCGTGACATCGGCCTGCGTCGTAATGACTCGACAGAAACTGTTTCTTTTCACAACACTGCTGGCATTTGAGGGAATCCGTCGATGTTTGCTTTGTTCATTTGAACGACGCATGTCCTGTGCCTTGACAGACTGCACAAGTTCAGTGTTTTGTGCCTTTACTGCATGTTCCACGGTTTCACGTCTGTCACGATTTGGCCTATGGATTGGAGTGCTCGTGATGTTTGAAGAACTGGTTTCAGAAGATCTGGGCAGAGAACCCTGGAAGAGGTTCAGTTCTGACTGGAACAAGCGCGACGTTCCAATACTGTCGCTGGAACGAGTATTCTGAGGATGGAACAGCGTCAGTAGACTGGATCGATGTGATGAATCTTTTCCTTGCATTCCAGAACGTCCATCAATTGTTCCAGTGCTATTCTTCTTGTTCATGAGTAGCTTTTTCTTCAGTAATCATAAAGCAGAGCAAAATGCAACATATACAACATGTACACAAGGTATTGACATTTATGGTAATTGTGTTATTGATGTTTTTCTTGGCAGACAGATGAACAGACATACAGACAGACGAGCGAACAGACATACAGACAGACAAACAAACAACAGACAGACAGACATAAACACAAACACACACACAGAATACAGATTACAGTCAGTGGATAAGCTCTGACAGACAGACAGACAGACAGACAGACATAAACAAAAAGACACACACAGAATACAGTTTACAGTCAGTGGATAAGCTCTGACAGACAGACAGACAGACAGACAGACAGACAGACAGACAGACAGACAGACAGACAGACAGACAGACAGACAGACAGACAGACAGACAGACACACACACACACACACACACACACAGACACACACACACAGACACACAGACAATAAAGTTTATAGTTGGAGATATGCTTTACGAAACATCAACAAATATAAGAACCAAAATCCTGAGTTTATTAGGCATTTTGTTGGAAAAGTAAACAGCAGTCTTTCTACATTCAACAGACAACTTGATAAATTGTTTTCACAGCTGAAATTCAGCCCCAAGAAATGCAGAACTGGTTAATACATACCCTAGCCATTGGCGTTTGGTTGCACTCCTGTAGAAACTCTTCCAGGGTTATTGTCTCATCCTCGCTGTCACCATCCTGTAAAGGTTTTGAAGAAGTAGCCATCACAACTTTCTGCTGCGACACCTGCATCCTATCACCATCTGGTATGTCACTTCCACCTGACAGATAAATAATACAATACAACTGTACTTTGACATTGCCCTCCTTCCAAAGTTCAGAAGTGCACACGACCATATGACCGAACATCAATGGTGCTGGGTCACAACGAAGTGGCCTGAGGTAGATTCGTACCTGCGACCCTCCGGCTACAAGGCACAGAACATACCACTACACAACTGCGTCCCCCATATGCCTACTGTTTTACTGATATTCAGTGGTAGAAAACGTGATCATATCTTGGCATCGTTTATGAGATGCTATGGCTACAGTTCATATCTTTGACTGCAAGAAGACACGTCTCATAAACTTGCATGCTCCTCCCTACCTTCACCAGCACATTACAGTAGCCGGAAAGAAAATCTCACAACTAGCTATATTAGTAAAACTAGTAGTCTGAATGCAACTTTGGTGGTGAGAGAATCTGATCAATAATCTACACAACAATAGCCCTAACTGCATGGTCCTCTTAGTACCTTTAGAAACTGCAATACATCAAATGATAAGGGAACAAAAACTGCTGTACATAACAGGGAGTAACAGAGGATTTTCCCCAGAAGGATCATTTTGCCAAAAGTAGAGAGTGGATGCTCTGGGTAGGATATGCTAGTTACTTTATTACTGTGCATTTATGAAGAGCCATTATCTAATGACCAAGCATCAATCGATGGTGCTGAGCAGTTGTTAGTGAAGAACTTATTCAGGTACCTACACTGTAATCATCTCAGCGAAGGCTCGAACCCATACACTCCACGTTACGGGGTAGGCGCTCAACCAATCTAGTACTGTGTCCCATTTTAAATTTCTGTTGACAGCAATCCTTACAGATATGTTAAGGTATGTTAGGGTCTTTTGGCATGGCTCCAACCGGAAACATGGAAGCAAGGTTTTACAACTGGATTTCCTTCCAGCTACAAGTCCCTTGGCTAGTCCAAAGATAATTAAGACAGCAAAATAGCATGAAAAGAAAGCTTTACTGACCCTGTCCCTCACATCTGACTGAAGGAGGTGTTACGAGCGAATTAACTGATACAGTAGTAAGGTCATGGTCATCTGTTGTCCTTGGAGTAAGCCCAAGGTCACTTAACGTCCTTCGCATAAGCTCGTCGTCATTCGCTGCCTTGCTCCTTTCTTTGTTTTTCTAAAATAAAAGATCACATTTAATTATTTTCCAAAATTACTTAATATTAGCATTCTAATCTAATTTGTTTCTATTACAGCAAATATTTTCAGCAAATGTTCTTATAATTACACAACTACAGAACTCGACAGGAAGCCTACTCTGTTCACTACATTGTCTCTTGCATAGGCGTAGACTCTGGGGGGGGGGGCAGCTGGGGCACATGCCCCCCAATAATTGAGATGGACTGTACACCCAATGCAACAAGTGTAGAATAAATAACCAAATTCCCCCACCCCCCCACCCCAATATTTTGGACAACTTTGGTCTCTTGTATGCATTTTGTTTCTGGCCGATGCTCAAGCACAGTAGTTTGTCTCAGCACTTGTAATCGTGTATCTACTTCTGTCTGTGACTCTCTTGTTCAGCCTATTTATCATTCGTACAGCAAAGATTAAACCTGAAGCCTTGCACATAATGTCTAATGTCACAGCCCTTCAAAGTGAACCTTTGAGCCATTTGTTTATACATGAGTTTGTGTGCAAGTGTATGTACGTATGTAGTTACTTGCTACAGCAGTGTTTAGACACTTCAAAAGAGTACGTCTAAGAGGCGTTACATGCATTAAACATCTGCTGCAATGTACCGTGTTTACAAGCCAACAAGTTCACACATACTTACTTTGTCCTTGAGGAAAGTTCTCTTAACAAATGCACCAAAGCCTTTGTTTCTAAATAGAAAAAAAATAACCAAATGAAAACATGAACATAAAAAACAGTCAATCACATATCTAACTGTACTGGTAAGCTTATTTTGGACATCGTCACAAAGACTGCATTTGAAACTGGTAAAATGAATGACCCAATGAAACATGTTTAATTAATCTTAAACAAAGCAATAAATACAGTGGTTTATCCTATAAATTAGATGAAACAATGAACGAGCCTCATGGGCTTATGTTACATTTAAACAAAATTGTTTCAAGGACTCTAGTTCTAGATATTTGATAGCAGTTGAGCAACCAGTATACAGTACTTTTTCTTGGCCGAATCCTTTTGTCTGCTTTGTTCAATAATCTTTTCTTCCAACTTTTCCTTTTGTCGACGCAATTCAGAGAGCTGGTTGCTAGAAAAAATACAAAAGTATTTTCACAAAAAGTGTGTAGAAAAGGAGATATCTGTCATGTTCTAGGTGAAGTGGCGAAGTGCCAAACACGTTATTCATATTCACGTACCATATGTTATAAGGAATTAGAAAATGCTCTCAAATTTCTTGTGCAGAAAAAGGGATGCAGAATTTGAGCTCAAAAACGTGAAAGCCAATGTGACATGATGTTCTTGGATTATAAAGCAAGTGGCTGGTTGGGAAGTTGCCATGTGGCTCGAACACGGCCTGTTTCATTCAAAGAACTCACGGTAGGAAGTTAATAAAGTCAGATTATTTCTATGAAGACAGCTCACAGATTTCAGACATGTACACTACCCACAGAAGATGTGTCATAAGCATGGTGACATAAGCCCAACTGGTTGTAGCAATGAATGATAAAGAAGGTATCTAGGTCAGATGAGCAATCCACAATGGCATAAAACACGATCACGTAACTGACTGCACTTCGGTGGGAGACCACGCCACAGAGGCTCAGCATGGACGATGCGAGTGGAGAGCAGACAGCAACAAGAACAGTAGTGTCTGACAAAGCAAAAGTAATTAGTGTTAAAAAGCTTTTCCTGGTCACGATTATTGACGACTGGCTAAGTGTGAATCAGTCTATACAAGGTCTCCTAGCAACGTCCAGTCTTCCGTTCGCGAGTCTGCAACTTGGCATTAAGTGCACGTATTCCTCTCCTATTATCACTGACAAAAGCAGACTTTAATTAGGCTTTTTGCCTCAACAAATCTGCCACAGCTCATTTCTAAACAATTTGAGAAACATTATATAATATGTGCCAACAAAGTACCCTGCAAAATCCTTCAACAGTCTTCGCAACCACATCAGGAACATTCTTAAAACAAGGCTATGTTACAACAAGGTACTTTTGTAAAGCTGAACCAAGTCTGGGATCCATGAAGTCAACTGTGTTTGCTGCTCGAGACACCAGTTATGAAAGGATAAACTCTGCCATTATATCAGTTTAACCCCTCCAACTTGATGCACTGTTTGTGAATAAATTGGTGCTTAGCTTTTAATTAGTACTTTAGAAATTTCAGAGTTTACAACTATTGATTAATTGTAAAAATTATATTACGCTGATGGGTAAACTATTATGGTTCATTAAGTTATAAGAAGCGTTGACTAACAGGTAGGACTTCTGTTCCTCAGCAAAATGATCCTTGCTGTTGAGGATCTTTGTGAGAAGATCCTGGTTTTGATTCATCAGAGCCTGCAGCTGGATCATCAGTGAATGGTTTTCCTCCTCCAGTCTCAACTGCAACTGTGAGAAGACCTAGGATCAAAGACATCTGATACAATAGAAAATGGAAAGGCAAGCTATCTTTATGCATTTTCTGTATATATTTATACACATATATTTTATATGTATATATATATATACCTGGTATTTTCTATCTGCATGTATCAAGCACATATTTCTATCTGTAAACATGTATTGCTATATGCAAGCGAGTGTTTCTATGTACACACAGTGTAGACTTATTTACATGCTCCGGGTTATGCGCCATTCTGCATACGCGAAGTGGTGTTATGTCCCAAAAAGTATAAACTTAACACAACATATTGGTTCTTGGTTAACACGCCACAGAAAAACTGCTATGTAGCTAAATATGGACCGTTTGAGCATTATCCATTTTTATGTCCAAGCCTAGTTTACATGTTGTATCATAAGGCATTTCCCCAACACCTTATCAAACTTTGCTGCTTGTGTAAGGATTAAAATGTACTGGTGCTTAACCTTTCTCTTTTGAAGTGTGCCTCTCGTAAGTTGTAGCCATAAACACTTATTCTTACCCTACAAAGTTTGTTTTACCTTAATTCAATCCAATAACTCATAACAATTCCAGGACCACTCCAGCTCAAACTAGATCTTTTGCCAACATAGGGTCCTCCCTGTTGAAAGCCTTCCGTCCCCTCTATGGGTAACCTTACTTTCTGGATCTCTTCCTACATCCCTTTCCGTGCTTAAAACCTCTTCTTTTCTCGGGGCCTTCGCACTGGGAACGCTACAGAATGGCCGCAGCTGTGAGTGGTGCTATACACGTCTCCAAACACAATACGATACGAAATATGATACGATACAAAAAATAACTCCGAATGCATTTGACTCACTTCACACTTAGATGCAAGTCTGTTGTTTTCTTTTACAGCTTCATTCAGCTGCTCCCTAGCATCTGCCAGATCTTTCTCAACATCCTCCTGCCTCCGAATCATTCTGCTCCACTTGTCCTTCACCTTTTCGTTCTCTGCCTGCAGTCTCTCCAGACTTTTCTGGTCATCTGATGCCTCCCTCTGCAGTCGAGCGATTTCAGTCCTTGCATCCACCAGTTCTGCTGAACAGCTGGAGGTCATTTTCGCTTGCATTTGATCGCTCTGAACCTTCCACTCTGAAAGGTCTTCAACCTCTTTAGTCAGCTGGAAACAACGCTCCTCCAGTTGGCTCGCTTGCTCACTGATGGTTTTGTTGTCCATCATGAGTTCAGAATGCTCATTTACGAGCTCATCATGTTCACTTTTGAGCTTTGAATGCTCATTTTGAAGTCCCAAATACTCATTTTCAAGTTCTGAGTGCTTGCTTTTCAGAACGAAAAGGTCACGCTCATTTGTGGTATTCTTGTTATTGATTTGCTGAAACTCATGTTTAAGTTTGGCATGGTCGTTCTTCAGTTGAGTGTGTTCGGTCGAGAGATGCTCCATTTGCTTGCTTGTGTTTCCAATTTCAAGCTCATGCTTAATGTTGATCAACGAGAGTGATCGCTCCTCTTCCAACTTCTGCGACAGACGTGACCTGAGGTCTGCACATTCCTTGTTCAGGGAGGCATTTTCAGCTTCAAGAAGGGCATTCTTTGGAGCGTGCGAGACACTTTCTGCCTGGAGCTTTTCTAGCTGGGCCTGAAGCGCACGACACTGGCCACGAATGGAAGAGAGTTCGCTTTGAGCAACTGAATACTGCTTCTCTGTCTCATCAAGTCTCGTTTGCAATTGGCTTCTGATGGACTTCAGGTTTCGGTTTTCCTCTTCCAACACAGCATTCTGCGCCACACAATAAAAAACCAAGTAAATTCAAGTCCAGTATAATACAACATACAATATAAGACAAATAAGAGTCTCTTGTTAAGTCCAATGACCTCTTGAAGACTTATCTATTAAGCAAATCATTGGCAGCTGACACATGACAAATTCTCAAGGATATGTTAAGTATACTTGATATAACTTTGCTATTGAATTGCATTTACCGGAATATAAACTTTCTCTTTCACATTACATTAAAATGCAAACATTATAACATGCTGATTTAGTTCGGATTTCAACATAACCGTTACTCCAATGCAGCATCAGGTATTTTCTGTGGTTGGCCATTTGACCTGGAATGGGCTCTATCTGGAGTTGCATCACCTTCCCAGGGTACCTTCCTCTCCTTTCTATCCGTTACTTAAGATTACTCTCTTCTGCTTGGCCTGGGTCGGGAGCACCTCGGAGTAGAGATCTTGAAGGGGTGCTATATAAATTCTGATTGATAATAAAGTTGTCAAATCTGATGTTCACAGTGCTATCTTGCCCTCTAACAGGCCAACAAAACTCACAACTGTAAATACAATAACTTGAATTTTGGAAAACTTGCTATAACTAATCCCAAGAGACTTCACACTAATAGATAGCAGAGTAAATTAATATAGACATATAGATAATTTTTCTTACCTTTCGCTCAAGTCTTACAATATCACGTCTGAGTTCCACATCAGGATCCACAGCTCCCTTTACAGGACCCAATGTGCTATGCCAGTGTTGGTCTCTTGTATGTTCCATCACATATGCTCCATTGACAGGGTGTTCTGTTGTTGGGTTTATCATGTTCAAACTCAAGATGGAACTGAAACACAGAATTTCAAAAGAACCCAACTCTTCTCCATTGTTCAGTTCAATTCAGCAAACAATCTGCGGCTCAAATTAAGTAATCACTTCACACGAAAGATATCTACATCATCACTACAGGCAACTATTTCTAGTGCCAGATGTTCAGTATAAAGTTTATATATGGCATTAATGATATCCAGCTGTTTAATTAAGGTATTTAGCTGCTTTGAGCCTGTTCACTAGTAACCTATCCAAGGGCAGCCTTGGAAGCCCTTCTAACAGATACACAGATAATGAACCACAAAACTGGATGTTGTCATTTTTTTATTATCCATTTATTTCTAAGCAATTACCATTACCTACTTTACCAGTTAAATATACAAGGCAGCTTTTTGTTTTACTATTTTGGTATTTATTATCTAACTGTCTATTCCATTATGTCTTTTATTGCAAACTGTATTAACTTTATGTTTTACTACCTGATCTGAAATATAAGTACGTAAGTAAATTTGAAATACGTAAGTTAAATGTTTGCCGAAACGACTTTATGCTAAGCTGTTGTATTCCACATTTAAATTAAAGCACCGAGAAATTGCATCTTGCAACGAACAACTACCTGTTACTGGAAGCACCTGTCCTGCTTGGTGCAACCACCTGCACAGGTATAGCAGACAATGGTGTTGATTTCATCTGCTCTACAGTGAGCTCTTCATGTAGCTGCTGGTCTTTCTCCAGATCCTAATAAAACCAGATCCAGATAAAACATTTTCTAGTGAATGATGCAGCAAAACATTTACACATTTCTCAGTCATAGCAAAGTTGCTCAATTTTGATATCACGAACGCTGCCATCTTAACGATTGCCAAGGCAGCTTTTACTACCACTGCTACTATATTTCTAGGCATCATTAATCATATCATCATGGTGGCCTCAGGCTGTGTGGACATCCTGCTGGCATATATGTTCATTTCTCTTTCTATGATCATTATTCATCATGCTAAACCTTATCATAATCATTTTGCACTTGATCTTAGTCAGTGCTTTTTTTCAGCCGGAACGGCGTTCCGGCACCTTTTTTCAGGTACTAAAAAATAATTTATTCATTTTAATAATAAAAGCAATAATTTAGTTATTTTAATTTAATTTAAGTGGTTTGAAGTGTTTTCAGTGTTTATTGAGACCCCTCCCAAGCCCCAAGCCCGTTTTTCTCTGGATTTTAGCCCGCTCATAATTATTCTGCTCCGGAACCTATTGTTCCGTTCCGGAACCTTTTTTCCCAGAAAAAAGCACTGATCATAGTACCTGATTACTCATTTAAGCTATTACCAATTCCATTTAATTTATGCTACTGTCAATTCCGTATCAAGCTTCCATTTAAGCTTTTAAGCATTTGAGGTTAAATTGCAGTGGTTCTAACATAGATTACACATCTTCTGAACCACTTCAAACCTTCTGTTATATTATATTATATTATACTATACTATAATACATTGGCCATTTAAAACAATTCACTTCTATCTGGAATAAAATACAAACCAGTGTTTGCTCAAAATCCTCTTTGTAGTCTCCCTCTTTTGTCTCATGCAGTGACTCCGTCTCTTGGACTCTCATGGCTTTCGACCAGTGGCTTCGTTCAAGATTCCGCACCAGTTCCTTGTTGGCCACTTCCAGCTCCACCAGTTTTCCACTCAGCTCCTCCACTCTCACCTTCCGTTCTTCACCTATCTGCCTCAGCCGCATATTCTCCTTCTCCAGTGCAGATTTTCCTGCCAACAGGCACTGGTTCTCCGCTTCCAGCTTTTCGTTCTTATGCTGGATAATATCAAACTTCTTCTTTGCCGTTTCAAAGGATTCAACCGATTTCTGTAGGTGATCGTTCTGTGATTCAAGCCGAACGTAGCTCGCATGCGATGATTCCAGGTCACTCATTGCCGACTGCAAGTGGCGCTTCAACTGAATTTTTTCATCGATGGCCATAGTAAGATCATGCTCAAGAGTCGTAATCATGATTCGATCAACTTTAGAGGATTCCAAAGAATTCTGAAGCTGAATAAGTTGACGATTCATTACATCTTTTTCATGCTCTAAATTCACAAGTTTAGACGATGAGTTCTTTTGATTTTCGACAGTGAGCTGGAGACATTCCACATCAATCCTCAGCCGAGTATTTTCCTGCTCCAGTGCAGACACTTTAGCCACTGACGACTCCAGTGCAGTCAGCTTCTTCGTCAATTTTTCATTTTCCATCCGCAATTCCAAGGCTGTCTTTTCAGCATCAGAGTATTTTTCAAAAACTAGTCTAAGACCAGCAACTGTATTCTTAAGCTCAACATTTTCTCGATCTAGCCCATCCTTTTCCTGCTCAAGCGCTTTGACCCGTTGTGAACTCTCTGAAGTAAATGTCTCATGTTTTATCATCAACTGCTGATGGTCAAGACTAGTTTTTGCCAGGTTTGATCTAACACTCTGAAACTCCATTATAAGTTTCTTGTTCTCATTCTCTAGATTCCGAACGCGACGGTCCACAACATCCTCATTTTTATCGTGGAAATTTCTTATATCTGGTTCTTCCTCACTGCTACTGAGCCTGACACTCCGCAAAAGCACCTTCGAACCATCCTTCGTCTCCGAACTTTGCTGCAGCAGTTTCAGTTGTTCAACTGCAGTTCTTTTGTCTTCTGCAACAGTTTGTTCCAGAGTTTCGACTTTGGAACAGAGTCTTGCATTTTCCTTTTTCAGTTCCTCAATCTTCAAAGCTGAGGAATCATTCCTATTTTCAACTAGTTGCTTTCGAAGCTGTTGGTTCTCGAGTTCAAGTCTACGAAGCTTAGAAGTCGCCATTTCTGATAGCTGCTCTGACAGCGACACAGCTGTGCCTGCAAATTGACAAAGCTTATATATAAATTATACAAGCATTCATAATCAAAATCGTAATCTCGAAACTTCTAAAGCGCCACTTGAAGACCAAGCACAGGGCACCAGCCTATTCATGAGGCTGAACAATAACTGTAGGCGAGCAACTTGTCCAAACTCGCTACACAGTGGCTTGAGGTAGATTCGAACCTGAGACCCTCCAGTTACAAGGCACAGAACATACCTCTACACAGGGCTTTTTTCAGCCGGAACGAGCCGGAACGGCGTTCCGGCACCTTTTTCAGCAGCTAAAAAATAATTAATTTATTTTAATGATTAAAACAATAATTTAGTTATTTTAATTTAATTTAAGTGTTTTTGAACTGTTTTCAGTGTTTATTGAGACCCCTCCCAACCCCCAATCCTGTTTTTCTCGTGATTTTAGCCAGCCCATAATTGTTGCGTTCCGGAACCTATTGTTCCGTTCCGGAACCTTTTTTTCTAGAAAAAAAGCACTGCCTCTACACCACCATGCCACCATTGAAACACAAACGTAAGTGCACATATCAGTTTTGGATACCTAATACCTGTTTTGAATGCTTAATTACAGAACTATAATCCATGGAGCCAGTGAAATCTTAAGTTACTGAATAAAGATAGACACCATTATTAAACACTTGCATATTTTAATAAGTGACCGTTATACATTTCCAGAATTTCTGATGAGGAAAGGATAGAAAGGTGGAAAATGATAAAAGGACAATCCAATCTGTTTTCCGGCCTCTCTTTTGAGTTGAGAGAACATTCAAGATCATGAACAAGGCAGCATGTAAAAGTGCAGAGAGCTGGTATACAGATTCTTAGAAGACTGTCCTAAATTGTCCTATTATCGTTTATAAGCATAACCTTTCCTTACCTGAATCTGACTTCAGCCTGACTGACTGGAGTTCCTCTTCCAGTGAGATGTTCTGCGACTGTGAAGTCTTCTGCTCTAAGACCAGATGAGCATTCTCTTTGGCAAGCTCATGCAGCTTCCTACGCTCAGAATCACGTTCCTAAAATGAAAAGAAATATAATTTTAATGATTATTTATACTGTAACTATACCATCTTTTCTTATGAGATTAGAATGAATAATACATATGTACGGTTTGGAATACAATAATTTTAAACAATTCGTTTACAATTCTTTTGTCTGCTTCGGCTAAAATAATTTATTAATTCATGCTACAATTGCCCCGAGTATGATCTGATGACACTGATTTAAAACATAATTCAGACCACAATTCAGAGCAGGTGGTAGCGTAAACGAGTCAAAACTGTACTTAAAAGATGCTATATTATCTTGATACATAAATACATACATATACATATATATTGGCCACCTGATCCTTTGGGTTTTCTAAGAGAAGGACCAATGCAATGGGCTTCTTGTTGTTGGATTAATCTAGTCACGTTTATGCTTCAGCAAAAAATCCTTCAAACCGCAGGTCCAAGCTCCTGTACAGCCATGTAAATGAGCAATTTACCTTTACCTGGTTTAAATATTTACTTAAGTCATGTAGGATAATAGACAAATAGATTTACAAAACTAAAGAGACGATTAAGTACATTATGACAGAACAAGGATAAACCTGTAAGATAAAAATGATGATGATGATGATAATAAGCCATTTTTGTGGGGCGTGGTGACTCAGTGGTAAGTTCGGCGCCTTGTGACCGGAGGGTTGCAGGTTCGAATCCCACTCTAGCCGCTGCGTATGGACCTTGGGCAAGTCCTTCACTCGCAATTGCTCGTGGCGCTTCGGTGTGAAAATTCCGGCACAGTATCAAATGCTGTAGTCGGGAGCGCCTCTGAGTAGTAGTTGACTTCGAGAGGCGCTATAGAAATATCCGGAATAAATAAAAAAAATAAATCTATCCCTCCTCTTGGGATGGGAATAGATGAATAGTAACACTCTTGCTTGAAGAGCATAAGATCCTGATAGATGCGGTTCAAAACCCATAAGCTCCCTATTGGTCGACTCGGCCTTTCACTCCCTAGAGGCAGCTGTAAAATGAACAGGTGCCTAATAAAAAGAGACCATAAAGTACTAGAAGACAGATAAACAGATCAAGGATAAACTTGTAAGATGAAAATGATGATGATGACGGTGATGATGACGATGATAATAATAAGCCATTACTAACAGCTGCAACTGCCTCAAGATGGCGCTTGCAGTGGCTCAGTTGCTCCTCAAGATCACGAACAGCTTCAAACTGCTTTTCACCGATCATAAATTTTTCTTCCATTTCAAGCTTTGACTCGAGCAAGAGTGAATTTTCCGAACTGATTTCTTTGACTCGAGCTCTCAGGAAATCCAACTCATTTAACTTCTCCCTGAGCTTTGTGTTTTCCACCTCATATTTCTTTGCTAAATTAGCCTGAAAATAAGTAGTTATCAATATAAGAATCTACTACCGAAAAATGTAAACCCTTCTGCCAGTAACAGGAAACATTTTCAGCAGTTATATTAGCCAGTCTGCATGCCCCAGTGCATTTTAGTATCCATATGATTAGCATGATTGTTAATATGATCAAAGTCATTATAATTATTAGTATCATGGTGTATGCAAAAGAAATTTTGGGGCCTTCTCTGAACACAATAATTCAACACATACTCAGTCTAAAGAAATTAAGATGGCATTCTAAAGATGGCATTTCTAGACAATACAAGACACCAATTTCTATGTACCAATACTGCCTCAAGTAACCAGCATTTGAATCTGAATTGAAGCCTTTTTACTAAATACCAAACAGCAATCAGTTACTGCTAATTTTGCTAATTAATCACATCTAATCTAAATTAATTATTTCTCTAAGGTCTTTATCATAATTGGTCTTTATCATAATTAATTCAAGGCATCATTGATAAAAACTATAATAATAATTTCATGGTGACGTCCATTACCACCAGATGGTGATGATAAGGTTTTCTAATGACCTAACTGACCTTTTCCTGGACAATATCCAGTTCGTCTCTGTACGCCCTGGCAGCACTCGCTTCCTTTATCAAGTCCACGTTCTAAGACAACAACAAAAAAGAATTCCAGTTGCACACAGCTTCAATATATGAATAATTATAATCTGATACGACTGTTTGTGTAAGCACAGTGACCTGAAAATGACCCAGTGAACTGACCTCGTTCCTTAGCTTCTCTGCTGTTCTGTTTAACCGGTCTAGTTCTTCATGAAGTTCTTGATTCTCTCCTGTCTTTTCATCCCTTTAAACAGAACATATAGTACGTCTAATCTGAATCATTGCCATTAGAGCTAGATATTTTAGGACTCAGTAAATGATATATGCCCCTAAACTTGATAGAACAACACGCAGCCTGGCTGTAGGCTAAAATCATTTTGTCAGACTCTACCACTGCTTTGCGAGATAACTTCAAATATAGGATCTACTCTCTATAGTCAACCTCCTCTTCCACATCTTCATCATCACCACTACAACCATCATGAACAACAATAAAACCACCACCACGACCACAATCACCAAGACAATGACATTAACATTTTAACCACGAGCGTGTACTAAAATGTACGGAAAAACAATCCCTCTCGTTGTTACAGGGTTAATAAGCTAATAATGTATAAAAATCGTTACCTTGCATAAACATCGATGCATATTAAAAGACATAATATGTAAGCTTGACTATGCAAGTATAGAATCATTCACTAGAGGTGCTTAACAAAGCACAGAGTACTGCAAGCTCAAAGCATTCCCCAGATGGAGCCATTTGATGCTCCGAAACACGGTTTCTCTGCCACAGAGAGCATAAACACTAATTTCAATTGGCAATGGAGTACAGTCATTAGAGATAAGCTGAATGCAACGTATTCTAAAAGAAATGAAGCAGAGAATGTTAGCCATACTCGGATCTGAACCAGTTACCTTCATAGAGCCGGGCTATGGTGCTAACCACTGTGCCAACAATTTTCCCTCCCTGTCATTTAGTTTACGTTTCTCACACAAATGAACAAAGGGGTGCTCAAAGAGGAAAAACATATCTGACTTACAACTCGAGCTGTAATCTTCTAATCTGGCCAGGCAGATTGAGGTTGTTCTTGGACTGGCTCTGGGTCACATTTGAGGCAAACTGGGTGTTGTTGGATTCCACTCCTGAGGTAGCCTGTCCACTTTTATCCTTCTCCTTCTGCAGCTCTTCCAACGCAAGGGTGACATCTTGAATTTGCTGAAATGGAATTTAAGAAAGGTCAAGGTAACACAATTGCAACAACAGAGACTCCTTGGAAAGCATGGTCCACAAGTTGAAGGACCTGCCCATCTTAGACACAAACTCGGCGATCCCAACAATACTGCCATCACCATTACCATTGTTGTTTCCACCACCATCATTACGTTACAACCACCATTCCCACCATTATCACCACAACCACTGCCAACATCACCACCATCAACCTTCTAATCATCATCATCATTATTCTGCTGTGCCCAATGTTTTGATCAACATCAATAATCACCAATAACTGACAGGCCAACACACTTGTTTATATTTTATAAACTTCATACAGGAAGATATACAAAGACAAGGAGACAAATAGATAATGACAGTAACAGACACAGACAGAGAGAGGGAAGGACAGAGAACGGAAAAAAAGAGTGAGAGATATAGACTAAGAGACATACAATACAGACAACGTGGGGCGTGGTGGCTCAGTGGTAAGTTCGGCGCCTTGTGACCGGAGGGTTGCAGGTTCGAATCCCACTCTAGCCGCTGCGTACGGACCTTGGACAAGTCCTTCACTCGCAATTGCTCGTGGCGCTTCGGCGTGAAAATTCCGGCACAGTATCAAATGCTGTAGTCGGGAGCGCCTCTGAGTAGTAGTAGACTTCGAGAGGCGCTATTGAAATATCCGGAAGAAATAAAACAGAATCATGGTTCTCGACATTTTTGAAGTTCCCTTAAATTAAGGATTTCTCATATTCACAAAAAACTCACCGATCTGTTTTCCTGCCTCTCTCGAAGTAATTGGGTGACATAAGAGCAAAGCACACTCGAAGGATCATCCGATTTTTCTCCAAGAGACTCGACTGAAAGAATGTTTCCTGGGCACTCTGTGACCTGTACCAATCAACAGGAATTACAACTGTGCGGTGAGTGGACCTTGTGTTTAAAATCAATGCTTAATTACCAGCAATATGCACATAGCAGGCCTTTAAGAGCCAATTATATGCAATGAAGACATTATTATATGATCCTATCATGTTTTATGGTGAAGATAGACAAGCAAGTTGTTCATTTTCTACGAAAACCTCAGTGAACAGCATGAACAGTGAACACAGTATCCTTATGTACATACACAACTGCACTGTGATTAGAAGTGGTTCTGGGGCTAAAACAATTTTTTGCGTATATTCAAAGTTCAAACATGAAGTCGGCATTGCAAGAAATGAACTTCACAAAGTTGCATGGTTCAACAATAAAGCAGTTGAAATCTTAGATGTGAAAGGATGACACGTGACAATAGCTAAGTCACTAACAGTTAGATGAAGCTGGTCCATTTTAAAGCATTGTACAAATAATTCATTATGATATAAAACCACTACATCTGGGGTTAAAATCTTCATCAATACTGTCAAATTGAACATTTCTTAACCTCACATTACCAGAAGTTAGGTTCTTAGTTTGGCTTCACAACAGTTGTGGGCAAATGCAGTGGGTTTCAGCTTCACTACATTATACAAACTTGGCAACACAAGCGATTCAACATCAAAGAAAAAATTACTTCTGGGCTTCACTTAAATATCAGATGCACAACTTAACACCAGTCTCCAATACAATGAATGCATATTTCTTCTTTGTTTAGAGATTCCCTAAAACGGTTGACAAAAGAGAATAGTTTGACATGAAATATTAACAGGGTATTGGGGAACAAATGACAGACTGAGAAGGGACCAGAGTCCTGCTTAAATATGGCCACCAATTTACAAGCATTTCCAATGGCAACGATAAACAGTTTACGTTGTTAATTAAACATGTAGCTAAAATCTTAACAATGGAAACAACTGGTTCATATATATATGACTTAAAACCTAAACATTCTGACTGAATGCAAAACAAATGCGCATTTAACTGTGAATGGAGTGCCCTTGTGAGTTACTTATAGAGAACTATACAAGTGTTCTGATACATACACACACACACACACTTTTCTGATTTAAAACTAAACACTTAAAAGACCTCAGTGATCGAGTGCATGATGCTCTCCTGATCGCTAAGATCGAGGCTCTTGATCTTCTCTATGAACGACTGCTTCTGTTCACACTGAACAGCACAACCAAGAATCAACAGCAACGCCCTCTGTATCTCCTGACGAGCCATCTCTACAAACAGAAAACCAATAATCATTCTACTAATAGATTTATTTACTAACACTGAAAGCATAATAATAATAATAATATGTACCCGGTTCTTTAATAAAACATCTGTTAGAATCTCTCATAGGTACCTTTGGATTAACCATTACTCAATAAATAATAGCAATAATCGCAACTATAGTAACCACAAATAACACAAATAAACTACTATTAATAGAAACTAACAATAATAATAATTTTGAATAATAAGTACTTGTATTTATGATTATTATTATTATTCTAACTGCAAGAACTATTTATTATTGCTGGCAGCATCGTTCTTTTAAGCCATGAACCCAACTATCCTGGTACTGCTTGGCCACCTGAAACCTAACTGGATACTCTTCAATACCATAGGCCTACAGTACAATCTTTTAAATTTCAGTCAGCTTCGTGCATAGTATGTATCAAAGCATCTATATAGTGCCTTTTATAACCTCACATACACATTATACAGTACTTATAAAATCGACAAAATGTTCTATATAAATATCTCCATAAATGTTATTAAACACGTTTGTTTTTGTGGGTTAAAATGAAAGCATATACTGATAATGCAACTTAAATTTAACAAATCCATCAAATGGCAGTGAACACTCATTAGTGGCTCAATTATAATATTTGGAAATGAAAATAAGAACTGAAAAGATACAATCGATGAGCAGTTATAACGACCACTGGGCTAGAAAGAGAATTTACCCGAATATGGAAGTTTGCAGATGGTTATGATGTTTGGAAGCCTCATAATGATGAACTGCTGTAGCACAGTCTACACAAATCACACACACACACAAACATCACATAACATCAGTTAATACAGAAAACTCTAGCAGATACCAGTTAACAACGGATAATTAACAACTGATAGTTATGAACAATATGCACTGGTTAATACTAATAAACATCAGTAGCATTTGTTAGATCTTGTTCAAACTGGTGAACAGTGGGTTCTCTAGTTGGCTTTAATTTACTCAATAATTGCAAGAAATGGTTAACCACGTTAATGCTCCTTTGCAATAATAATGCACTGGTTGGTATTGTGTAGACTGGATAGGCAATGGTTGACAGTATGGTAATTACCATTCACATGAAATTTTTCAGGCATTAAAGTGAAGAGGAAATATTTAAAAACACAAATATTCTCTCTTATTTTCTGCAGTCTTTGTTCGTTCAGTTCTATATCCTGAGGGTCAGAATAAAAGGAACCTGAGGGTCAGAATAAATGGAAAAGTGATATAGTCCATAAATCAACAGTTTGTTTCAGAGCTGGGTTGTGGTCATTAAAAATAAATGATGTTGTCTTGGATGAGTAGATGTGCAACGATGTTGTCTATGGACTCAATCTGGACTTAGGTTAAAAGTAAATGAGTCATCAAAGTGAAGAAAGGTTGCCTAGGACGATATTATTCAGACAAATCTCAAGATAAGTCACTGCAGTTCTCCATTGAACTCTGCCCCTATTACCCATCAACAAATCAGTCCAAACATCTGGGCTGTATAAATCACCCTAACCCCAATGAACAAACAGACTAACACTCACTCACTCAGGATTCTGTATTCTTTACTGACAGACTTACCAACAAAACCACCCACTTTAAAGTCCAAATGCAACTCCCACCCACCACAGTATTATCAAGGTCCTCTCTCTGTCTCTGTGTCTCCCTGTCTCTGTCTCTGTCTGTCTGTCCACTCCACCTCAAGTCTGATTCTGTACATTTAATTATGTATATATTATGTATATATGAAAAATTCCCTAGTAAACCCATATAATATTATTTATATAAGCATTCACTGTTTATACATAATTCTATGTGCATACATTATTTGTAAGCAAGTCAAACATTTTATTGACTTTAATAATTTTAAACCACACGGATACACTCATGCACCAACTGTTCTGACCAACCATTTCCAATCAACCAATCAGTAATCACCATCATCAGAGTCAAGCAAACGGTTGTGTGTGTGCGTGTGCGTGTGCGTGTGTGTGTGTGTGTGTGTATATATATAGGTGTATAATATTCGTTTATTCACAAGCTCAACGACAACACTGAAGCATGATGGTACAATTATTATCAAGATCAGATCATTAAACACAAGTCTTGATAGCCTGTTAGGCGACTGCTCATCTTACAGCTGCCCCTAGGGAGTGGAAGGCTGAGTCGACCTAGAGGGGGCTTGTGGGCATTGAACCGTGTCTTTTCAAGATCTAATGTTCTTCAGGCAAAGTCTGTTTGAATCAGGCATGCATGGCCACGAGATTTGGTCTTGGTCTTGGTCTCGAGCAAGGTGTTTCATGTTTCAGTCTTGTTCTTGGTCCTGGGAACCTATGCTCTTGGTCTGTTTCTGTCTTTAGGTAACGTCTTGGCTTTTTGAAAACTGCCTTTAAGCAAAACTCTTGCTTTCTAATTAAACTAATCCAGTTACTTCTACAGCACAATAATCTTGATGCTCAAGACATTACTTGATGGTTGCTTTGAGTGAAACCAAAATCATAAATCATAGTCCACTGGAGAAGCCTGGTCAAAATCTGAACGATTAGAAAAATCAGACGCAGACTATGGAGTGGGTATGCAAGTTGCAAGAGATGAGTCTTCACCTGATGGCATCTAAGAATTGACAGAACCAGCTGAAGTGAGCAGTAAATTCAAGAGCTTCAGATCAGCAACCAAGAATGCCCAACACTGTTTTTGTACAGGCACATCAAAAGTAACATCAAAACTAACATCAAAAATCGCATCAAGAGTCACATCAAGAGTCACATCAAGAGTTACATCAAGAGTCACAGCACCTTTTAATAAAGTCTACTACTCTCCTTGTATGAGGGGAGAGCATGGAACACAGAGAGGTCAGTTGGTTACAATGCAGTACCCTGTAAACTGTAAGGCAGATTTTGAAATGGATTCTTTGCTCAATGGGCAACCAGTACTTGTCTTATCTTCAACCGTCCTCGATCAGAGGATTGGTCACACCACATACAATTCTGATCCATGCACTTCTGTTTCTCATCTCATTCAGTAACTGGTCAAATGATAATCCAGTCCACAATTTGATGTTATAAATCCATCCCATTCTAGGTCTTCCTGCCAAATCTCCACTCTTCTGCAGCACATGCCTGAAATATGAAAGCTTCCTTCACTTGATCAATCCGAAAAGACTTCTTCCACTCCAGCAGTCTCCAACACCCACTTGTTTGTCTTCCTCTCAGGCCATGATACCCATTGATTCTTGCCTCCTCCTCGTCCTTCTTGATGCTCCAGCTCTCACAACCATACATGGCCACACGAGAACCTTCCTAAATCATATCTTTGTGGCAAGCAAGATGTTGTGATTTTTCCATACCTGTTTCAATGTTGCCCCAACACACAGTCCCTTCACTAATCATGACCAGATATCTCTCGGTTATAAGCCAGCCAAGGTATGGGAATGAGTCAACCTGTTCCAACCCGTTGCCTTGTACCCTGATGTCACACGTGGTACCATTTATCAACATAGTCTTAGTTTTGTTCACATTAATCAATTTTTAAGCCCCTGCCTGCTGCCTGCTAGGTCCAAACGATTCACCACTTCCTTCTAAACCTCCAACAGCACGTCATCTGCATGTCACAGATTTGTAATTCTTCTTGCTTCTGTTTGAATTCCACTGCCAAAAACCATCTAGGACCTTCCTCGTGGCCATCTCCGTCATGAAGTTGACTAGGTATGGCATAAAAGGTGTAATCAGAGTAAATGAGAAAAAGGTGTAATCAGCGTAAACATAAAATGGTTAAGCAGCATTAAACGTAAAAGGTGTAATCAGTGTAAATGCAAATGGTGTAATTTGGTTGATATTTTGCTCTTTGTTTGCTTAGCAGTGTCGTTTCGATTTCAAAGAACAGTTGGATTTTTCGACTCTCGGATTTTTTACTGTTGAATTTTTAGAGCAGACAGTGCAATGAATGAAATATGGGCACAGTAAGTTATAGCTATGACAAGAGAGTTCAGAACCATTTTTAGTTTGTGCAAATCTCCCTTAGTGACACGAATGAGAAGCGTGTTACAGCAGTCAAGTCTGTTGGAACCAGTGCATTAGCTAGTGGGATTAAGACAGTACTAGACTTAATTCTATGAATATCCCGTATGTGAGATTGAGCTGATCTGCATAATGCCCGATTGCCCTTAGAAAAACACCACGCCCAAAGTGCATGCACCTGCAGAAGAGTGAGCCAATCAAATCTGTTGAGTTCTTGACTTGTGCCTAAATTACGAAGGTCAGTTTCGGGATTCAAAAAGAGTCTATTACTAGCAATCCACGACTAAACATTGCTAAAAAACAAACAACTAGTTTGAGAGGATTAGATGTCGAACCATCAAATGATGGAATAGTTGGGTATGGTTAGTGTACAAGTGTCAAGTTGTAGTCTAAAGAGCTGTTGGTAAGTAGTGAACCTAGTGGAGTGGTATATGACATAAACAGTACCCCAAGTCTCTCTTGGTTTCAGTCTTGTGTGTCTGTTTTTAAATGAATCAGAGACCCACATCACCAATTCCAGCCAGAGGCTGCGACCTTGTTTGACAGGTGGGGGGGACACTTTTGAACTGGGTCAAAATTTATTTGTGAGTGATTTTTTACCTCTTATTTTGTGCACGAAAAATGCATTAAAAAAATCAAGGGACAGGCACTTTGTACTGGCATGTAGATAAATAAATTTAATCAAATTGTATAATCACATGCAAACTAATTCAAATCTAAAGTTAATTGATTGTTATTAGTTAGTAACACAGTGCAAAACAATATAAACAGAATAAAAATAAAGAAAACTCATTAATTTTTATTATTTGTTGGTGGCAACATGTTGACGTGTCAGCTGCCTGGTCTCAGTGGTCAAGTTTCCACTTGGCAATTATTTAACAATAGCAATCACAACTGGGAGACAACTGTATACTGTGTCCCCCTCACTGTTAAAGGTGGAGGGAACTTGTCCCACTGTCACCCCGGGATCGTGGGCCCTGATTGCAGCAGAAGAACTTAAAAACATAAGTGACTGAAGATGGATTCAGACCATAGCAGTGATTGACTTAGACAAATACCCACATAACCCACGGATCATTTTTCTAGCCCTTGCAGAGTAAGAGGTTTTTATACTTAGAACTGGTATTTGTCAGTGAAGCAATTGCTCAAATAAGTTAGCTGCTGACAGTCTCACAAAAGCCACAGCTAACCTCAAACTCAAGTCAAAGTTAGCTGTTATTTCTCATGCCCTGTATAATTTGTATATCAAGTACAAAACACAAACTCCCGAGTTTATAAACTTGGGGTGCTTGATAGTGTAGTGATTAGCACGCTGGACTGTTAACCAAGAGGTTGGGGATTCAAATCCTCGCTAGGGCAGAAGTTTGGTTTGAGATTTCTGCTCCACCTTCGCCCCTAGCCAATACATCTATGATGAGTACACTGACGGTACACTGTCGATGGGAAGATGACACACTGGGGGAGAGGACTCACCACATGCCCTCATATGCTGAGACTAAGAAAATGAAGTCGCTAACACTTCATATCCATGGCTGCGTTTCTGGGTTAGCTTAAGGGACTCTTCATCTTCTTATAAACTTGAGTACGAATAGGATTACTCAGTATAGAACCGCAGACCCTCTCAACCAGTGGGGTCCACAGACCACCAGTGGTCTGCAGCCATCTGCCTGGTGGTCCACAGACAAGGCCTACAATTTATATTTTTCACAATTAAAAAACGCAAACAGACATATTTTGTCAATTTTTTTAATTTTTGTTTTATTTCAATCGCTAGACTCGGCTAGATGGCAGCATGAAGTTAATAATGCGCATATTTATTGCAAAAAATTTCTTTGGATTGATTTGTTTTTGGCACAACTTCTAGTGGTGGTCCACGACCTATACACAAAATTTATAAGTGGTCCTTGAGTCTCAAAAGGTTGAGAACCGCTAGTATAGAACATTGACTGCCCACTGCTCAAGTAGGATCAAGTAGCAAACTTCAGTATTGATACTTGAGTTTTTCAACAGGATCCTCGCGGATTTAAACTTAGTAATCGACAATCTATTCTGGTTCAATCTAGTTTTCTATTAGTCTAATTTTCTATTGTTAGTTTGAGGACTAGATTTAGCTCAAATTCAAAATTTATCGGCTTTGTAATTGATAACCATGAATCTACTTTAACCTGAAGATTTCCAGATTGCAGTTATCATTGTACACTAGAACAGGAATAACAAGGAGCAAATTTGTAGTAATGACAACCTTGGATTTTCTCAAATCGAGAGAATATCTGTACACTATAGTAATGTCGTTGAAATGACTGTTAAATAACATATCACCTCTCAATCAATCAATGGAACTGAATCCACACTCTATAACCATAATCACTGCAAGGTTGCATTAAAACCCCAAGAGGTCAGTGATATTGGAAAGATAAGCAAGTTGGAAAAGGTCATCTATGTCTAGAAGCGTGAAGAACATGGTCAAGTGCACACCCAAAATGGTAGCAAATTCCAAACAAAACAACTGTGCATTTTAATAAAATGTTACATAGTAATTCAGAATTGTAATTGTAATTGCAAATAATTCATATAGCACCATTTTGGTAAGTAAGGAAAATGAAGTATGACCAGCTATCAACTGACAACCTCTTTTTTTCCCAGTCATGGGTATGCAACTTCATTTTTCTCACCCTCGGCATATGAGGGTGGGTGGCTAGTACTCTCCCTCACCATCTCAACTTCCCACTGACACTGTGCAGTCAATGTTCTCATTGTTGCCAAGTTGGCTGGGGGGCACAGATGGAACAGAAATCTCAACACAAATTTCTGCCCTGGCAGAGGTTTGAACCCCTACCTCTCAGCCGACAGTCCAGTGTGCAGTAACCAGTAGACTATCATGACCTCTTGCTTAAGAAAGTCTTAAAATGCTTCAAATGAGTTGCACAGGCTGTACAAAATCACAGTTCTCAACAGCAAACTTGCTTCTGGTTGCATTTTGCAGGATACAGGAGGTAAATTGGAAAACAGCAAATAATCACAGTTCATTAGCATAAATTATTTCATATCACACAATTGGCATTCAGAGCATGCCTAGGCCGATTATAATTAACAGAGCCAACAAAGCATAACTCTATTACCTGACCCTGCAGCTCAGCAGCCTGCCTGCTTGCCTGCCTGTCTCTCTCTTTGTATCTTTCTGAATGGTCTTTTTGGCTGTTTGTCCCTCTGTATTTCCTTCTGACTTCCCTCCCCTTATGTTTCCTCTCTCTAACTCTGTCTCTCTGTCTCTGTCTCTCTCTCGCTCTCTCTATCTCTCTCGCTCTCTCTCCCTGCACCTGTGCTACCTCCCTTCTTCCCTTAGTGACTCCCTACTCTTGGGCTCTTTGCTTGTCCTCTTTTCTCTCTCTGCATATCTTCCCTCTTTTCTCCTCTTCAACACAACTCCCATAAGGGTGAATATTTGAGAATTGGTAATTTTCAGTTACCGCATTACAAGTAAAAATCCGGTAATCACATTTTAAAAAGCAAATCATTTTAAAATAAATATTAACTGGTAGATTTATTTCTTAAAAAACAAATTTTGAATATTAATGTTTTATATTAAATTATTGAAAGAAATCATTTAAATGTCAGGACCGCAACCGGTATCCAATGTAGGTTCATTATTTTTAATTGCAAGTAGTAGCTGACGCATTGCTATAATTATATAAAATTTTAACAATTTTTTATAGAAACTATAATTTTTCATTAACGTGTGTAAAAAAATATGCATCAAGGCTTGGTTTTCAGTTTTAAATATTTTTTAAAGGTATGTTACTTACTTACAATTATTTCTGTCAGCACCGCAACCGCAACCAGCGCGCATCTATAAAATACTGAAGAAACTGGACCTATCATTTTGCACACGCGTCAAGCTGGGTTGGCGTAACATTTATATTTCAAACAATTTGTCAGCACCGCAACCGTCAGCACCGCAACCATGCAAGCAGTCGCGGTGCAGACTTCACGGTCGCGGCTCTGACACATACTTAGTTGTTAGGGTTTCAGTAGCTATGAAGATAAATAACCATTATGTTTTGACAGTATATTCAATTTTCCATGTTATGCAGTTTTACATGAACTATGAAACTACCAGATAATTTTTTCTTATTCCGCTTGTTTCCTGACATTTTAAATTGGTTGCGGTGCTGACATAACGTGATTGCGGTGCTGACATGGGTGTGGTACACCAACAATTTTTGAAAACAATATTCATGGGGAATAAGGGCATATCCGTTATGAACCATATTCTAATATCTTTACACTATATTGGTATTTTTGTTTTTGTAACTTTTTACAATAAAAATCCTAACTTTTTATTTTTTGTTTAGTGCATCTAAAATTACACATTCTCAAATATTCACCCATAACATAACTACAGCCGATGCTAGCAAATATAACCATCCCACCCAACAGTACAATCCACCCTTCTTCTGACTTTAACTGCCTAGTGCCAACCTACCTGGTAGTAGGACAGGATGGAATTGATCAGGATATCCCAGTTCTGCAGTCGTTCTCTGAACTCAGTCACCAGGACATTCATTCCCATCAGGTTTGCTCCAGGATCACTAGTCCAAGACAAAATACAAACAACACATAACATATAAGACCAATTTAACATAACACTACTGTAACATAAAGCCAGTGTAACATAAGGTCAATGTAACATAAGGCCAATGTAACATACGGCCAATGTAACATAAGGCCAATGTAACGTAAGGCCAATGTAACATATGGCCAATGTAACATAAAGCCAATGTAACATAAGGTCAATGTAACATAAGGCCAATGTAACATAAGACCAATGTAACATAAAGCCAATGTAACATAAGGCCAATGTAACGTAAAGCCAATGTAACATAAGGCCAGTGTAACATAAGGCCAATGTAACATAAGGCCAATGTAACATAAGGCCAATGTAACATAAAGCCAATGTAACATAAGGCCAATGTAACACAAGGCCAATGTAACATAAAGCCAATGTAACATAAGGTCCGTGAATGAATCCTCACATCACTAATTACTGAATAAAGTATACCTCATTCCATTGAAGAAATTTTTTTTAAACCAATCATTCTTTTAAACATCTTTAACCTTTGAATTATGCAAATTAATGGATCAAAACTATTCACAGCAAATAATTAATCCGCCCTTAAGGTAACTCTCAGACTAAATACACCATAAAACTTGGCTACAACTTGGCTATTAACTTTGATTGATTTATCATTGTGCGCTTAATTAAATCACTCACAGCAGACAAATAGTCTCTAAACGACACAGAATAAAAATTTACAACTGAAGTACTATATTACAACTGGTTTCAACAAGATAACCCTGAAAGGTCAACAGGTCGACTGATAAAACCTTCAGCTGACCATTATGCAAAGATTAAGTGCAATACTTATAATCCAGTACGATTAAGTAACATCATATAACATCACTTAATGTAACATCACATAACATCGCTTGGACTAACACTAAGAGCGGCAATGGACTTGACAAATGACCGAGGACAATGGAGATCATTTATTCGTAACTATCGCCGCCAAAAGGTGGCATCACGAACTGAAGATGATGATGACGATGATGATGATGATGATGATGACGATGACGACGATGATGATGATGGTTAAGTAATGGGGCAAAATAACACAGCACAGAGAAGTGCAAGTTGAGAAAACTTAAAAAGCAACCTTTCCTTTATACTTCTGAATTACTGAACAGGTTACAATCATCCAAACATAAGGTAGAAATCGACTATAATACTATACAACACTGGACTTGATCGATTTACTGAGAAAACCTTGCATCAATGCGAGTTCCATAGTTAGGAGATATTTTGCCAGGATCTTTTGCTATAGCTATAGATTGCTATTGTCAAAACAGTTGTCAAATACTAATCAGTAGAATTTCTGTATATGTATTAGTGGCACATAATAACTCAATT
This sequence comes from Allolobophora icterica, assembly GCA_963556255.1. Lineage (NCBI taxonomy): Eukaryota > Metazoa > Annelida > Clitellata > Crassiclitellata > Lumbricidae > Allolobophora > Allolobophora icterica. The sequence continues at coordinate 23,862,281 of OY744615.1, read as the reverse complement.
TTAAATTTTTAAGTTACCCATTTGAAGTACTTCATAAAAGCGTAAAAATGCCAAATGTAATTGTAATTAGTAACTTCCATTGTGCCAGAGTCTAATGCACATGGCATCAACTGATGGCACACCAGAACCAAGCCTTAATCAGGTCAATATCCAGAAGGTCAGTCCATAAGTGATGTATATATTGTATGTATGTATGTATGTATGTATGTATGTATGTATGTATGTATGTATGTCTGTATGTATGTATGTATGTATGCATGTATGTATGTATGTATGTATGTATGTATCAAGACACTTAATACATAACGTTTCAAGTACTTCACAAAGACACTGCATGCATGACTGATTTTAATATGTGCATTTTAAGACACTTTGTTTATGATCGTGCTTACTGACCAGTACAGAATGTTTAGAACGGAGGATATTCCTAATAGTTTTAATTGTGCTGTAGTTTTAAATCCAACAACTAACACTGCAAATTTAGGTTAAGTATGGATAGATCCAACAATGACACAGAAACTGAAGGACGTGGAAAGGTCAGTGACTGCAAGGTAACACACTAAAACATTAAGTTTACTGCTTTCAAATGCAAGATTTTGGGGCTGATTTGTTAAGTGTTATGCCCTCATATTTTAAACTTCCTGCAAGTATGTATGCATATAATTATGTATCTGGGCTTTTATATAACATATCTTAACAACCTCTTAAAAGTTCTGTGCACAAGGCCATCTAAGGCACTCAATAGAATGGACTCTTTCAGTTTGAATTGTTTTAATAGCACCACATAAATAACCCAATTTCGAATTTTAAATGACCCAATTGAAGTACTTTGCTTGTTGTAATAGCGTCAATTAAACATCAGAATGCTTATATGGCAACCCTTAAAGGTACATAGCCCTGGCAAAAGACTATGAAATTTCAAGTGTTCACAGAAGTCACTGTACTTGTAGTATCCTTTGCCAAAACTCTCAGATCCAAGTATGTGGCACAATAGCCCAATGGACAGAGCATGGGTTTTGTATACCACAACAATTACAGTTTGAGCCTTCACTCAGATGGTAAATCAGATTGTGTAATGTGTAAGGACCTTGAGCAAGTCCTTGATGCACAACGCCACAACTGTTTTACTGCATGGTCATGTGTGCACAGCTGAACTTTGGAAGGAGGGCAATATCAAGTGTACAGTTGAATTGTTACTGTATGTATACACCAAGAAATCTTAGAGAAAACACTTAACCTAAGTAACACTTACACCTAAGTAACACTTAAACCTAAGTAACACTTAAACCTAAACTTGTAACACTTACACCTAAAGTAACACTTACACCTAAGTAACACTAAAACCTAAACTTGTAACACTTAAACCTACCTAACACTTACACTTAAGTGACACTTACACCTAACTAACACTTACACTTAAGTGACACTTACACCTAAGTAACACACGTAAGTAACTTTCTGTTGATCAACATTTTTTAACTGTTGAGCTGCGATTGGGTTGACACAGTATGATTAATTTTTTTCAAATTCAGTGACAATTTATTTGCTTAAAACCATCAAGACCTCATGCACAATTATTTGCTCCTTATTTGAGAGAACTGACAGATCTGCTGATAAAAAATTGTGGTATCATCAGTAAACAGCATGAATTCTGATTGTTCTATTTGCGCTCTCATGGTATTAAAATAAATTTAAACTAAAAATAAAGCTAATACAGAAAAATAATCTACTCCTTTGTAATATTATTAGTACTTTACAAAGTACTCTGAAAAGTGATTGAAGATAAAGAAACTGCAGTTGGATTTTCCAGTTTCAGAAAGCACAGTCACTTGCAACTGCAACTGTTCTAACCATCAGAATATTTTGTGAAAAGCTGACCATGCCAACCAGATGTTAAGTAACTCAATGATTCAACTGCAGAAACTTTGCAGTCCAACCAGGGTGGGAAATGTTGGGGGGGAGGTTGGAGGTACAACCCTCCTACCCTTTATTAGGACTCCCAGTTAAGTCTTCATTGCACATCCCAGGAGGGGGTCGTTTCCAACCCTCTCAGTTGTGCTAGTGTGATTTAGCATTATCTGACTCTGAGTCTCTCTCTTTGCATGGTGTATCATGTATACATTTTTGAATTTTCTCCTGCTAGCGTTGAAATCAGCTGCTTTAAAATTTCGTTGAGATCAGTTTGTAAAATATGGGTTAAATGTTAAACCCCCCCCCCCGAGTCTTTTTTCTACAATTCCTACACGGAGTCCAACCAAACCATCTGCAAGAGAAAAAGGGAAGTGCATCTAAGTGGCAATTTCAGTAACTACTCAATAACTGAACAAGATCGAGAGACAATGATCATGGAACATAACTTCAAAACTTAATTAAGTAAACTCAAAGTTGGAATGTTTGGAATGAGTAGAGATCCGAAGGCTTACATTTGTCGTATGACGTCACCCAGAAAGGCTCCATCGCACAGGTTGCTATAGGTCACTGGATCCGGTTTAAAAAGTTGAACCTGAAGAACAACACAAAGCGCTTATTAGACTCGATGCAGTCATAATCGTAAACCTAAGCTCCAACCTCTCAAGCACTTATAACTATTTTAAAGGTAGGCTTACGGCACCAGCTCATTCCTGAGCACTGTACCAATTCCATATACTTCAGGAAGTACTGGTAGTTTCCAGTGTCTAATGACATCTTACATCTGCCAAGGCCGTTGAGGTTGCCTTTACCTTACCTTTGAAGCAATGCTAGTTAAGAGGAATGGGAAGGTCACCGACTGGCTGAATTAGGGTAAGATTTCTTGAAGTTAGGCCTCAGTTTTGAATGGAAAGATGGAGTGGTGAGAGATAGAGGGGAATGAGGTAACGGAGTGCTTGAAAGATGGATTGGATGATCAGACAATTTCCAAACTGCAGGTGGAAAAGCATATCAGAAGCAACGTGTGGAACATGAATCCATTAGGGAAATTCAAACAAGTTGTGATGGGCAGTAAATGAGGTAGAAGGTTGATTGGGTGGTGAAGCTTGGTTGAATGGAGAAAAGCTATATATAGAAAATGAGTGTATTGAGAGTACTGCGGAATTAATTGGTCTAAAAGTTGGATTATTAACACCAACGCCATCAAATGCAAGGAATGAGCTGTATGATTACAGTTACTGCAACCATGACAACCACACAGCTCCATGGTTACAGTCCTCATCAACAACAATCATGTAGCAATCTGAGGCTCAAGCCCTTCAGACAATGAGGGAGAGACATGGCAGCAGAATACAGCCTACCCCTTGGGGACCACAGCCAGGGGCTATGAGTCACATGACCCTGGCTGACCTTACCTTGCATAAATTTAAAGTTACCATGGCTAACAGCAAGGTGACCTGGCTATCAGGCAACGCGGTCATGAATCACTCGGGACAGTAAATTGCCACACTATCGTTCAGCCCCCCCTTCCCCATCACTCCCAAAGGCTGCAATTAGTATAACAAGCCATAAATGATCATCCAGTGAAGGGCTTGGCCATGGTTGCTCACGAGTGTATGGGTCAATGTACCTGTGTTTCTCTCTGTCTCTCTGTATATATGTCTGTGTGTGTGGGTCTGCATTTATCTGAATGCCAACAGCATAAACCAAAATTACACAGAAAGCACAAATTAAGATAATTTCTGCATAGTACTGTATCCCAGGCCATAGTTTTTATTCGTGGTTAAACATGTAAATGGGCCTTTGAACATTCATGTAAAAAGGCCTATAAATGTAAAAAGGCCTATAAATGTTCATGTAAATAGGCCTTATGAAAGTTCATTTAAATAAGCTCATGAACCTCCATGCTAACAGGTCTATGAACATTCCCATAAACAGAGTCATGAATGTTCACCTAAACAGGCCTATAGATGTTCATGTACATAGGCCTTAGAACGTTCATGTAACTAATAATAATAATAATAATAATCGTCTTTATTAATTCAAACTGACAAGTACGCAGTAAGATTACTGGTACATTGAAACATGACAGTACAATCAAGATCTTAATTAAACACACGGTTTGGCAGCCATGCAAGGCATCGCCCTAGAGGGGGGTATCGAACCCGCTATCTAATGCTCTCCTGCCCATGAGTGTTACCATTACTCTATCCCCCTCCCCAGGCCTTAGAAAACATAAACAAATTCAAGTGGATGGACTGAACAAGATGATATTGCAAAGAATTCTAATGGAGTTACTTGTCCAAGTGTCAGAGATCATTCTTTGGTTTAGTCCAAAAAGTGGATTCAACTACGAAGCTAAGGTTTTGTCCTGGCAAGATTTTCAGCAACCTCAACCAGCCGGCTAACGATAAACATTTCTGACTTAAAGTCATAGTTCAAATACTCTGGAAAATACTTTCTGAAAGTATTCTAAACAGTAATCTAAATATTTTGGAAGTATTTTAAAGACTAAGTATTTAAATATCATTAAATATTTTCACTAATTCTCAGTTCACTGATCACAGTTTAGTGAATATTCAATCAAAGTCTGTTTGCTTGCATGTGTGTGTGTGTGCGTGCGTGTGCGTGAGTGCGTGCATGCGTGTGTGTACATATATGTAAACACATACAACATTCATATTCGTTAAGTTTTAATGTAACATGCAGTACAACATATTGTTTAGGAGAGAATGTTAATCCTAGTTTTAATGGGACAGTCCTGATTTTTAATGGATTGTCCTAGAAAACATACAGGCACACCCAGAATCAGGCTTGATGGTCCTGTTTTTTTCTTAGTATTTAGAATTGTTACATCATAGCCGAACAGTCAAATGAAATCTTCAGAGAAATACATTCCCATGGCCATTGAGCTTTACGTGTGAAAAAGTACAGCATACCAAAGTCCCAACTTATTCTGCTTGCTACTTGCACATCAAAGCTGAAAGTCTAAACTGGAGGAAGAAGGAGAGGGCGGAATGAGAAGGGGAATAAGAAGGCCGAATGAGAAATTTATTGAAAATGTTCCATTTTTCAATGGCAAACATTTTGGCTCTGACTTCTGAAAAACATAGTCATTTAGAATTTTACTGTTATTACATCATGTCCATAAAAATATACAAGTAATTTTAATTGAAATTTAAGAACAAATGCAAACATGGTTTTATTTAACTTAGTTCATATGCAATGTGCTCTGCTGAGAATCTGAACCATTTTTGCATGCAGTATTCTTTTAGGCTCCAACTTGCATCATGAGCGCACACAAAACAAATATGCAGAAATGTATGCACAGATTTATAAATGCAGAAGCACATACAAGGTCAGACCGTTGTAGTAAGTTCGCATACATGTCCCCCATAAATAGCCTCAGCACATACAGGAGATCAAAGATTAGAAGAAGAGGTAGCAAATAATCTGTGAAATTTATGAGATCATGCTAGGACACCACTTGATTCACTAATGATCAGTCAAATGTTTTTATTAGGTTAATTTGCCATTGAATAACACTTAACGTTGAGCATCTCCTCCCTTATCAAGAATGCTTGATATTGATTACTAGGTCAAAAAGATATTTAATGTTATCGCTTTTTCATTGGTCAGAGAACTGATGACTAAACAAAATTATTATTTACCATATAAATATAAATTAGCAGTGGAAGAATTGATCAACTGCAGTGGGCGATTTATCTAAGCCAACTCAACGCTTGGGATTAAATGTTCACTCGATCAATGAATTTGGTGTAAGAACTATTGTAGCCTCTCCTTGCTAAAATATGCAACTACCTGCATGACACAAACTAGATATTCAAACATGTATTGTATTGTATTTAAAGATTTCTAAAGCGACTCTCAGTACAACCTAATCAGAGGCACATAGGCGCCGACTTCTAGGGGGCCTTGGGTGCCAATGCACAAAGAGAGAAAGTTCAGTGGGTGCCTGACACCCAGAAGAATTCGGACCTTAAATTCAATTTTTTGGACAACTAACTCACAACTTGAGAAGTACAACTAACTACAACAGAAGTTTTTGGGGTATCCCTAAAAAAAGGTCGTCACATTTTTGGGGGCATGAATTCCTAAAAAAAGGTCGTCAAATTTTTAGGAGAGAATTACCTTAAAATATGCACTGGGACCCAGGCACCCAGAGACAAAAAGCAAAAGTCGGCGCCTATGCAGAGGCGCTCCCAGTGCGAGAAGCCCCAAGGGAAAAGGAAAGATTTCAGGCAGCGGACAGAAGCAGTGAGACCCCAATTAGGATCGTACAGTGAGTGGCAGAGGGGAGATCATTCCAAAGTGAGGGACCCACACAAGCATGCACACATCTTTCATTCACCATGTTGCATAATAATAATACTACTAATGATGATGATGATGATGATGATGATGATGATGATGATGATGATGATGATGATGATGATGGTGATGGTTTCCTTTATTCTAGAATGTATAAATAATAATAATAATAATAATAATAATAATAATAATAATAATAATAATAATCTGTTCTTTAATTAAGCGCCTGCAAACGCACTGCTTAATGCATACAGAAACTTTGGTAATTTATAAGATTTAAATATTAAAACTTACCCAGCGCACCAGCGGACTTTTCATGAAATCCTCAATTGACATTCTCAAGAAGCCATGTTACAATATGAAAGCGACTAAGTACTTCGACTGAAACTGCGTTTATAAATTCTTTTAGGCTTCTACTTAAAATCGACCGCTCGCATCCCAATCGTCGAGGGGCGTGAAACTTTCGATAGATTTAAAACACTGTCAGTTGAAAAATTCCGCCAAGAAAACGTCACCTGGTTGGACTCCCACGACGCAAAGCAAGCAAGCACCTTAGCCAAGTCCTCTAGGTTTGACTAAGTACGAGCAAGGCCGAAAATGTCAAATATTGTACGCGATAGGCTTTTAGCCAGTGTTTTTCGGGCTAGAAAACGACAAGTTGCGACTCGCCCGTGAAGTAGGGCTGCCCCTCACGTGGAAACCGAATTCACAGCTGACGACCCTTGAACTGGTCGGCGATTGACATTGCATTCGCTAGGAGCGCTTCTTCAAATTGCGTCATGCGTTTTCGTTCACCAGATGACAGTGCGTTACTTTCAAGTGCAGTACATAAGTAAGATGGAGTACGTGAACGCGGCGCGCTAATAATATTATCAGTACCGAGGTCGTTGATCAGTACCGGAACCGAACAATTATGGAAAGGCTAAATCGAGGCGATGCCCGAGAAAAAAATTGGAGTGGGGTTTGGGGAGGGGTTCTCGATGAGCATAGTATTAGTAGGCCTATTACTGCCATATAACATATGCCTAGGGCAGGGCTGTAGTCGAGCGTATACGCGGGTATACAGCGTATACTTACCTCTAGAGAAATTTGAGAGCGTATACTCACGGCTGTAGACGAGGGTATACGCGGGTATAGAGCGTATACTTACCTCTGGGAACGAAAATTTTTCAAAAAAGAGAGGTTTTTTAAGGTTTTTAGGGCGAATGACTAAAAAAAAAAAAAAAAAGGTCATCAACTTTTTCAGAGACAAAATCGTAAAAAGTCTGAAAATTTTCAGAGAATTGGTGAAAAGTCTGAAATTTTTTCCTAAAAAAAGGTCTTCAAATTTTTTTACGCCGCTGGTCACCGGTAGCGTATACTCACCTCAAATTTTACCACTACAGCCCTGGCCTAGGGTCCGTAGAGTAATGGATAACACACTCGCGCGAAGAGCTGAGGGTAGCAAGATCGAACCCAGTAGACCCAGTAAGGTAAACTCAGCATTCCACTCGCTAGATGGCAGTGGTTAAATGAATGTAGGCCATGAGTGGCGCCGTGTGGCTGCCGCTTAAACAGATATATTCGACTCCTGTAAAACTGTTATTGTGTGCTTCGACTGTTTACACGTATGTAAGGCGCCCTGCGTGGCTGCTGTTTCTACTATATGTGCGTTCACTGTTCAGCGCAGTGCGTTTGCAGGCGCTTAATTAAAGAACAGATAATAATAATAAAAAAATAAGCAAATTTATGGAATAAGGGCATTGTTGTAACGAGCAATATTAAAATAATTATTTTAAATATATCAAAAAAGAAGAAAACAATTAAATTAAAAGAACTACATTATTTCCCAATAGCTGGAGAAGGTGCCGGAACGCATTCCGGAAGAGAATATAGCGCTGGTTGTAGTTGTGGTGGTGGTGGTCGTCGTAGTAGCAGTAGGAGGAGCAGCAGCAGCAGCAGCAGCAGCAGCAGCAGCAGCAGCAGCAGCAGCAGCAGTAGTAGCAGTAGCAGTAGCAGTAGCAGTAGCAGCAGTAGTAGTAGTAGTAGTAGTAGTAGTAGTAGTAGTAGTAGTAGTAGTAGTAGTAGTAGTAGTAGTAGTAGTAGTAGTAGTAGTAGTAGTAGGCCTAGTAGTAGGCCTAGTAGTAGGCCTAGTAGTAGTAGTAGTAGTAGTAGTAGTAGTAGTAGTAGTAGTAGTAGTAGTAGTAGTAGTAGTAGTAGTAGTAGTAGTAGTAGTAGTAGTTGTTGTAGTAGTAGTAGTTGTAGCAGTAGTGGTAGTTGTAGCAGTAGTGGTAGGAGCAGCAGCAGCAGCAGTAGTAGTAGTAGTAGTAGTAGTAGTAACAGCAGCAGCAGCGGTAGTAGTAGTATAGTAATATTAATCAGGTACTTGCAACAATTCTTTTAAACGATAGTAGGCCCTATAAAGAGTTTAAAGCAGCCTCCTATAATTTTCACTCAAATAAACTGACTTCTTCACGTAATATGCAGAGGCACTTTTACACGTAGGCGCACTAGGCGCGCGCCTAGGGCCCCCAACCCTCGGAGGCAGGGATCTCGTCCTAAACAAAAAAGAACCGGAACGCCGACGAAACGGCGATTGCCGAAGGCAAGAAGCCCCTAACGACTAGGGGGTTTGGGGGAGCGTCGTAAGCTCCCCCAGCGGGGTCTGGGGCGGAGCCCCAGAAGCTGACGCAATTTTGAGCGTTTGATGCCAAAATGGAGTACATTTTAGGCTCTTGTTTACCTCAAATTTTTCAACAATGATTTAGAAAAAAACTGCCTAAACCAGCTCTTCAAGCGCCATGTTAATCTAGAAATTTATATGGTCTAATGCAGAGTCTCCCAAATTGTGGGTCGCGACCCAAAAGTGGGTCGCGAAGCTCTGTCAAGTGGGTCGCCAAATTTTTCAAGAGACACATTTTTTCGGAGCAACAACTTTACTCACTTTGTTGCCTTACATGGGTGCAACAGTTGCTTTTAGATAGCAAGAAATTATGAACTGTTTTTACTTAAATTTCCTTTTGATGCTTGAAATATGCCAATTTCAAAACGCTGTGCGTAAACCCGCATATTTCGATGCCAATTTACGAAGTAAATTTTAGTGCACAATGCTTAATTGTTCACAGTGTGACAGTGGGTACCGAAACTGCCAATAGGCCTATATTTACGCGACCCAGTGAAGTTTGGGAACCGTTGGTTTAATGAGAAAGACATTTTTATTAGGATGCATACGTTCTAATTGTCTGACATGTAGGCTATGTAAACCAGAGTGTGTTATGTCAATTGGTCAAATAAAGAACATACTTACTTACTTACTTTGACGGCAGCGCTTTGAAATCACGCGAACGTTCGCGAGGGGACGCCACTGTCGCGACATTCCCGTTTTTTGAGAACGGGCTTCTCTCTGGCATAGCTAGGATTTTTACCATAGGGGTTGCGTAATGCGAAGCAGTAGTCTTCAGAGGTGAGTTTATAGGGCGATCTCCAGAAGCATAGAATGCTAAACAATCACGGAATCAACTTTTTCGATAATGCTTTCTTATTTTCAGTGATGGGCAATAGTTAACTAAAAAGTTGCTAACTATTAGTTTAACTAAAAAATTTTAGTTAAGGAAGAAGTTTAACTAAAAAAAATAGTTTAGTTAAAACCATAGTTTAACTAAAAATTTTTAGTTGCTAACTAAAAAGTTTAACTAAAAAAATCAGCAATATGCAACTATTTTTCCACAGTGAACATTGAACACTGTCAGCAAAAAAACATTTTAACACTGCATGGTTTTAGCATTTACAGCCTGTGTTTTCAAATTCATACACTACTTACAGTGCACATGTAACTGTATGCCAGAACAGTACACATTGCATAGTTTGAAGGTGAAATTGTCATTGACGCTTTGCATTATTACAGTTCACTTAACGTCTTTTATTGCAAAAATGTTTGTCGTAAATAGTTGGAAAATAGTTGGAAAAAGTTTAACTACTTTTTTTTAGTTTAGTTAACTAATATCCAAAATCAGTTGCCAACTTTAGTTTAACTACTTTTTTTTAGTTGGAAAATAGTTTTAGTTTAACTAAAAAAAAATAGTTTAGTGCCCATCACTGCTTATTTTAGCAGATTTCACAGAGGCTGCGTATCACTTAAGGTTTAACTTTGTAAAGGCATAAGTAGGCCCTAATGTTCCACAAAGTGAAGCAGATTACTTACGTCGAGCCTACTGCTTTAAAGAGCAAAGCGACAACTACTATTCTGAATTGGTACTGCATGGGACCCTGCTTCTCTCTCTCTCTCTTTCTCTCTATCTCTCTCCCTCTCCCTCTCCCCCTCCCTCTCCCCCTCTCCCTCTCCCTCTCCCTCTCCCTCTCCCTCTCCATCTCTCTCTCCGTCTCCGTCTCTGTCTCTCACTCTCTCTCTCTCTCTGTCTCTCTCTCTCACTCTCTGTCTCTGTCTCTGTCTCTGTCTCTGTCTCTGTCTCTGTCTCTGTCTCTGTCTCTGTCTCTGTCTCTGTCTCTGTCTCTGTCTCTGTCTCTGTCTCTGTCTCTGTCTCTGTCTCTGTCTCTGTCTCTGTCTCTGTCTCTGTCTCTGTCTGTCTGTCTGTCTCTCTCTCTCTCTCTCTCTCTCTCTCTCTCTCTCTCTCTCTCTCTCTCTCTCTCTCTCTCTCTCTCTCTCTCTCTCTCTCTCTCTCTCTCTCTCTCTCTCTCTCTCTCTCTCTCTCTCTCTCTCTCTCTCTCTCTCTCTCTCTCTTGTTCATCGTTTAAAGTCTTTTCTGTTTCCGCGAGAGGCTCACATACATGCTGAGAGCGCCTCTGATAGTTCGCACTTTGAGAGGCGTTTTATAATTTCCCAGATACCATACCATACCATTCTGAATTAAGAAGTTCGTGGTGCTAGGCCACGCATATGATTCTGGTGGAGCATAGAATTCGGTCAGAAATCGAAATTTGTCTGCATCAGTTAACTTAACTTTGCACCAACGGCTAGAACAAAATCATTCTGATGACCAACGTCTTTTAATGTACCTAAGTTAGTAAGTTCTCTGATTGAGCAACTGAGACTGTTTTCAGTGACACAGGCTCACACACAGGTGACACAGCTATTAAATCGTTTTCGTTAGCAATGCCAGGGACGTAACTAGCGTTGGGCTTGGGGGGGCTTAAGCCCCCCCAAACGAAGTTGAAGCCCCCCCAAACAAGTCAAGCCGTTGTATGCTTACGGCTAAAATTCGTATGAACACTGTATAAATGTTGCCATGTTCAAGGTTTAAGCCCCCCCCCCCCCAAACGAAAAATCCTAGTTACGTGCCTGAGCAATGCCAATGGAATATTTTATTATCTGTAGTGCAAACCTCTTCAGTCCCATTTCCACCTTAACAGTCGTTGCTGGCTTGCTTTTTTTGGTGAAGAAATTCAACAGATCGGTTTCTCTATAACGCTTCATCATCTATTTATTAAATTTAAGCAGCTAGACTTAAAAATGTAATTAGAAGTCGTTCTTTTTTGTTTGAAAGTAAACGAATGAAAATAGCGACTGTATTCTCAACGTGAAGGACTACATGATACTATCACAGCAGGCCGAGTAACATGAAGAACGAAGACTGCAGCCGTATACAACAGGGTTGTAGAGAGACATTGAAAGAGACATACTGCGACAGAGACAGAGCGAGAGAAAACGAGAGAGACAGACAGACAGACACAGTAAGACAGATAAACAGAGATAGCGAGTAAGAGCGAGTAAGCGAGGGAGTGAGAGGGCAAAAGATCGGAAAGACAGACGATCATATTTCAGGCATTTCTTAGCGCGGGAGCTGACTGACATACCCTTACAGTGTATGAAGTGGTTGGGAAAGGGAGAATCTGGCTGGATATTAGTGTGCATGCGAATGAACATAATCTCATATATATACAACTGGACTGCCATGGGCGTCTTTCCTACTGAGGGTCACCCAGGGTCAAATAACTCAACCCATTAGGGTGAGGGTCACTTACACAGACAAAATACGTATATATATATATACGTCTGTGGCCCTGTGTATATAGCGTATATACCCTACAGGGTATATTCTGGCTGCAGAGAGGCTGAAATCTACATGGGCCATTAATAATCCGCCAGAAAAGTATAGGAAGTAACGAAAAGACGCTCTAGATACTAGAAATTTTCTCCAAGAAAGAACCGGTACGGCGTTCCGGTCGTCAAAAAAAGAACCGGAACGCCGTTCCGGTGCGTTCCGGTCCCAACCGATCCCTGCTCGGAGGGCCCCCAAACGATGGAAAATATTTTTTTTAATTATAGAATTATCCAATACAATTTGTAATGAATTTATCACAATAATGGGGACAATTTAAGAGCTCAGTTTATTCAAGAAGTGAAAATGGCCACGTATTTCGCGTTGATTGTTGATTCAACAGTGTTGAATCAACACCAGATCTCAGTGTTTTTTTTACTAAAATAATTAAATGAAATAACTTCACATTCCTTAAAAATAAGTTCTATAACTAATCATAATTACAGTGTCAGTGTCAATAAACTCAAAAAACGGCTTCAAGTTCAATTTCGTGGGCTTTACACAGCAGCACATGATAGGCTAAACACCACCAGAGTCTCAGACGGTCTTGTTGTCAAGACCTTAAACCTCAAGACCAAGACCAAGACCAAGACTTTGAACCTCGAGAACAAGACCAAGACTTTGAACCTCGAGACCAAGACCAAGATCAAGACTTTGAACCTCAACACCAAGACCAAGACTTTGAACCTCAACACCAAGACCAAGACCGAGACAAAGACCTAAAAATCACATTCAGCCGAAGACTTTTTAAAGTACTTTTCCTTAAAAAAAATTGTCAAGTAGGTCTACTCGCCATATTAATGAAAACGTGAGTCTTTTATTTTATTCAGGCAAATTAATTTTAAATGCAGACTGCAGAGAATTCCAACTTCGTATTTACAGAAGTCCTTCATGCAAAATGTTATTCCAAATGCCTTTTGTATTTGATAAAAAACCAATTTGCTAAGAATTTTCTGACCAAGGTGTGCCTTGTGGGGCCTCATAAAATTTTGCCATGTGAAAAAATACGTTCTACAGGTAGGCCTACTGAAGTCGCTGGCATACACTGTAGCTTTTCATGCAAGCACTGGATGTAAATGTAAATGTAAATCGTGAGCCTTTTTGAAATCCTCCCGTGGTTTATCAGACCGTCTGGCTTAGAAAAAGTCTCGGCAGGGCTTCCAGACACAGCATAACTTAGTTGCTGCTGCCGATGGGTTTTCCTGACCAACAAGACTTGCATCCGTCCGTAGGTATTTGTCGTAGGCTATGATGCAAACAGGCTTGATAAATTTTTAAATGCTTGAGTTTTGTTAAATGGCTGTTCATACTGAGACCAAGACCAAGACTTTGAACCTCAAGACCAAGACCAAGACCTTGAACCTCAAGACCAAGACCAAGACTTTTGGTCTCAAGGCCAAGACCAAGACCAAGACTTTTAAAAACGAACTCGAGTGCACTCGAGACCAAGACCTTGGTCTCGAGGACAACAAGTCTGGTCTCAGACTCTCAGTCTACAAGTTCAGAAGGGCCCCCAAAAATGTTTGCGCCTAGGGCCCCTGCTTTCTGTAAACGCGCCTCTGGTAATATGCATAGGCTATCATGTAGATATAATTAAGACCTACTTAATGACTTAACCATTGGCCTACGCATAGTCACATGCAGTATGATCACAATAATTATCATAGCCTTATATTGACTCTAACGCAATAGTTTTCTACCCTTTTCAGAGCAAAGCACCCTTACTAAAAGCCATTCAGCCAACGACATCTGGCCCTAATTTCGTTTATTTTTCTTTCATGCATCTAGGCCTAGTTTTTTTTGTATTTTAACGACAGGAAACGTTCCTCGATCGTATTCAATTACAGTGTTGCGACTATTTCTACACTTCTTGAAGTTTAAAATAGACAGTTACAGGCCTCTATCAGTGGTGATAATCAGTAGTGCTAATCAGTAGCTAGCCTAGGCCTAGTTTTCTCATTTTTGACTCATTCCACCATCCAGCTGCGGCAACCAGGTTGGAAAACATTGCAGTCACACAGTGTTTAATCTAGACGCCTTTGGGGGAATGTCCCTCTCCAGGATTTATGTTTCCCCCCCCCCAGAGGCCAGCAATATTACAATGTAGAGACCTTTAGGAGAGGAAAATTCCCCCCCCCAGGATACATGTGTATGCATGTCCCCCCCCCAGAGAGACGAATTCCTAAAAAAAGTCATCAGCCTTTTTTGAGACAGTAATTGCTGTAGGGAAAAAAGTTTAAAAAATCGGATGAAGGAGTAAAAAAAGGTCATCAACTTTTTGAAGATGAAATTAGGAAAAGTCAAAACGTTTTAAAAGATGGATGAAATTAAAGAAAAAATCTTGTGTAAATTCGTTGGTCCCCCAGAAACTTGTTTCCCCTCCCAGAAGAGGGGGACTAGATTAAACACTGGCAGTCACAACGGCAATAACAATGCCATAATGAAGAATAGCACTAAAAATAGGCCTAATATTTCAAAAGCAATCCCTTATCAGCCGGTGTACTAGCTAGGTCTCATCGAAGTCACTTGAACGATTTCAATAGCCGACCATAGATTGACAAGCTTGCATCGAACGGATTATAACTTAGGACCTATAACTTCAAGCAGAGGATAAGGAAAGTAGGCCTGATAACTGTAGACCTCAAGAGCTCCTCTTCATGTTTGTCCTTGAGCCTAACAAAGCGGTTTAGGCCTACTTAAACTTGAGTAGGCCTACGTAAAACTGATTGTTCTATAGAGAAAGCTGTTATTAAAGCCTTACAATTTTTTCTCTGGCTATTATCTTTTTCTGAAAGGCGACCAATTGCATTTGGCGGAACAGTCTCTTTTTTTCCATCCAAAGGACGACAGAAAGATGACGGCGTGACGCCACCTACAAAAATTTATCGTTCGTTTTGTCTGTAGGCCTAGAATGAAATAGGGCCTAATGCAAAGCACACCTAATTTTTAAGAAGTAATAGTTGTATGGCTTAGAATTCGTTTTAGTTAACAGTATCCCGGTAGGCCTATATATATATAAAATATATAGCCACTAACTAGCCTCAGAGAGTCAGAGGGGTCTACTCCATAGAAACCTTGGAGCAAATGCTCCATCCAAAAAATAGGGGGGGAGAGATCTCTCAGTGTATTTGCCATCATTATTGGGGGAGGGGGAAGAAGGGGAGGGGGAAGAGGATGGGAGGGGAGGGAAGTTGCTCCAATGACTTTGGGGGATAGACGCCTCTGACTAGCCTATGATATTGTGATTTTTATAGGCCTACTGCATGTGACTATGTGTATGGTTAAGTCATTAAGTAGGCCTTAGTAACATGTTAGCCTATGCATACTAATCTACGTGAAGAACAGTGAATAAGATTATAAAGGAATGTGCTCATATAGTAGGCCTACACTCTTATCGTTGGGTCTAACTCCAAACATCATCCTATACTAATTCGCAATCGTAATCTCGAGATTTCTACAGCACCCCAAAAGCCAAGTCGCGGGAACCAGCCTATTCACAGAGGCGCTCAGTCAAAACAAAATAGGTAGGCAGAAAGTTCAAAATAGCCTAGGTTCCAGGTTATATTAGCTATAGGCTAGCTATTAAACTTGTAAAATAGGCCTAGTTAAATGTTTGTCTTCATCTGCCTGCACTAGGCTATGAAAGCTGACGAGAAAAGGCAGAAATAGAACGAGAATCGGTAAATAACCTGGTTTATTTTTTAGCACGTACTGGACTTGGTTCATTTCTCGAGCACTGAAGAAATGTTGAGTTCATGATCATTTCGCCTACGATTACAATAATTTAATTACAATAATTAATGGGCGACGATCCCGCCATCATCCCGGGGGCTCGAGGGGGGCAAGACCCCCACCTTTAAGAGTGGGGGTGGGGAACACACCATACATTTGACCCCCAAATTTTGAAGAAACACCCCAAAAAAGTCACCAGTTTTTTTCGCGCGTGACCTCTTTTTTCAGCAGATCAGCTCAAAGCTCTTTTTTGACCTGATCAATTCTAAATTGTCCCCCCCCCCACCTGTCAAACACGATCGCCGCCAGTGCAATAATTCATATTAATCACGATTAGACCTGGTTGTTTCTGAATTGTCTTGGAATCCCTCATTGGCTTTTGACTTGACTCACCTTGAGATTTGGCTTGCACAAGACAGTTGCACAATGATTTTGCACAGTAGCGACCATCGACTGATGCTTTGACCCTAATTATAGTATGGTGCTATAGAAGTTCTTAGATTAGCTTATATTATTCTAATATTCGTGATGTCAATGATTTCGATGACCCATTAATTTTTATAGTCTTTGACGTATATAATACGTGCTTTAGGCTGTATGATGCAATAAGTTTTAGTGTTTCGAGAGTGGTTTTGTTAATAAGAGTGCAAATAAAAATACTTACATTACACAGTTAGTATTTTTACACTATAGGTGTGGGGGTTACTGAATCAACGATTGAATACAAACAATAGCCTACTGCTGGCTAAACACTGTTTTACACTAGTAGGCTAGGGCTGTCTTCGAAACATTGCAAAATTAACGGTAGTCCTGCGTCTGCGGGGAGCGTTCGTGGGAGTATAGATGATATCGCATGTCTATTCTGATTTCACACAGAGCGTACGCGGTTGTCCGATTACGATCTAACCTCTTTACTCTGAACCTAGGTGGTTATATGCGATCTAGAGTCTTTGAGCGGGACGATTAAAACGCGAGGTAAGTGTGTTTTAGCCTCGTGTATTATACTGGTAATGTAATTGGAGAGGACTTGCAACACTCCGAAAATCATGACTGATGCTTGTCCTATGGATGATAATGTACGTGGATGATAATAAGTTATTATCATCCACGTACACGGGTTATTATTAATAACCAGTGTACGTGCCTCATTCATTCGAAGGCCATTTCTTCACAGGAGAATTGGTAACAAGATGACATATATGTGGTGATTTATGATGACTTCGTTTGCGTAGGTTTCCACTGGAAGCTGTCACTTGAGGACCGAACATTGTTAATTTTTTTGTCAGAAAGGCCAGCAGATGATTTTGGTCTGTGTGAAGTAGTGGTGTGTACCTCTGGAAAAAGATGAGAATTGTAGGTTTTCAGCAGTGATGAGTAAAATACTTTTGAAAAGTCATTAGAGTACAAGCCCATCATCATCATCATTGTCGTCACTGTCACCGTCGCTGTCATCATCATCATCAGTTCCTGATGCCAGCCATTTGGCAGCGATGGGTACGAATAAATGATCTCCATTTCATCATTTTCTGGGCCAAGTATTCATGCACCTGGTGCGCAGATATAGAGAATGGCCAGCTCATCGATGATTAGTTTGATGTTTGTCCTTCGAGGTACTCCACTTGCCAGTCACTTGGAGTATGTGAAACAAATAAGAACAAAACAAATCGGGACAGCCATCTTTCTCTGGCACTCTCCATCACATTATCATATGCAGGGCTGTAGTGGTAAAATTTGAGGTGAGTATACGCTACCGGTGACCAGCGGCGTAAAAAAAATTTGAAGACTTTTTAGGAATTCGTCTAAGAAAAATTTCAGACTTTTCACAAATTCCCTTAAAATTTTCTGACTTTTTACGATTTCGTCTCTGAAAAAGTTGATGACTTTTTAAATTAAAAAAAAATTTTTTTTTTAGTCATTCGCTCTAAAAACCTGTCAAAACCTCTCTTTTTCCTCCAAATTTCATTACTCAGGTCTCTGCAGAGGTAAGTATACGCTGTATGCCCGCGTATACCCTCGTCTAGAGCGCTGAGTATACGCTCTCAAATTTCGCTAGAGGTGAGTATACGCTGTATACCCGCGTATACCCTCGAATACAGCCCTGATCATATGTGAAAATGGCCTGATATCTTTCCAATTATTAAAAGCATTATGGGATTTTTCGTGAAAAGTGCCTAACTTTACCTGTGAAATACTAACTTTCTGCATCAACATGTGCCATCAGAAAGCATTTCTCACTATAGCTTATTAGCATACACATTGTTTCATTCCCTCTCAGTGCCAGCTCATCTATTGGTTTTCTACAGATTTCAGCTGAGCTTGTAGCTCCTGAGTCAATAAACACTTGCCAGTCTGACTCTATGAGATAACGTCATGAATGTTAATCTAGTCAAATAAGTTATCATGGTTGTACTTCGCTTTGAGATCACTTGATGCGGCTACCAATTCCATCTGTAACCAACGTATCCCTCATTTGCTAAATAAGTATTTACATTTTATGACTATGATGTCAAATTATTATACTCATGGTGCTGTTTTTATTACTAACTTACTTTAATTGTTGAATAAAATAGTTAAATAACAACAAGTTATTTGGATAGGGTGAAATGCTACACAGACAAATTCCACCCTACTTGTAGCTGTTAACACAAGCCTAGCATCAGAATTAACTCTTTGGACTTAAGTGTTAATAGCTGGTTTAAATATAATGTATGTTGACACATTTTATCATCATTCAAGCATGATTTTCCTTGGATCTGGTTGAATTTAACCTGAGGTCAGGTATAGGTTTCCTGCACATTTGTGATGCCCTCCACTTCTGCTGAAGTCCAATACTGACTTCAGAATATCCTGCGTGCCTAATCCTCCCGTCACAATCAGTTCATCTGGAGAGATTGAGTTACTATTGCTGTGCCGTGGATAAGGCAAAGCCCGGCTGTGCCCAGCTCACTTGTATTTTGAATCTCTGCTAGACAAATACTTGTGGCCTGTTTTTAAAAGTAGATTTTTTTGTTAAAGGCTGGCAAACCCCACTAAACGAGGTCAGAAAATTATAACCCTACTGTACCCAAATGATAGAGGGAAGGATGAAAAGTACCCTGATCAAATGTAGAAAGGTGGGAAGGGATGTTTTCTCTAAATGAAAGTTGTCAATTCACTAGTCTGTGTTGTAATTTTTGCACCTCACTGTATATCATCAGTCTTCTGGAAAGTAAAATTTGAACTAGAAATTACCAATATATTTGTGTTGGGCTGCAGAAAATCTATGGACTCCTTATTCCAGGTCATAATTTTGTCTGATGCTCTAGAATGCCCTGTTGTAGAGCACAAAATGGTCTCCATCCTCAACAGTAACATCACATATAGGACTTATGAAACCCATGTGACGATATTCCGATATGGGCTTTATATATCATACCATATGAGACCATATGTAATAATCTTTGTTTATTAACGCAAACTGACAAGTACGCAGTAAGATTACATGATATAGTAGTAACAGACGATGACAAGTTTAACAGGAGTCGAATTTATCTGTATGGCAGCCATGCAAGGCGCCCATCTGTACTACTGCTCATTTTACAACCGCCACCTAGGGAATGAAGGCTGAGCTAACCTTGTGGGGCCAGCGCCGCCAGCGGGTATCGAACCCGCGTCCTTCTGATCTTCATGCCAGCGTGTAACCATTTAACCATCTCCCCGTCCCATGTAGTTATATTGAAGCCTGTATATAAGTACTGTCTTATGAGCTTCATGTGCTCTACATATGACGTTGCTGTCGGGGCTGAGGTTCATTCACTCGCTCTGAAATCGATCCTAGATTGCCAGCTTTTATTATTTATTTATTATTTCATAAACATTTTACATGCCAGTGCTTTGTGATGCACTAGAGCATTGACTTCACTCGTCATTCTGGACACTGCACCAGAATTCTGACTTGTCGGCCAACATTAAATATTGATGTAACTAACTGGAAGGCTTGACAGATTGTCTGGTTATCAAGGACACTAGTTGTGGCTTGTAGCATGAGGCCCTCCACTTCTGCCGAATTTGGCATTTTGATGGGAACCTTGCAGTTCTTGTGGCCTACAGTTAGACGTTTACATACATGTTCTTTTATCAGGTAGTAGGGGTATCTTCGAGGGAACTTGTGGCCGCCAGCGCCTGTGTGTGTTGGTTGCAGACATTATTTTTACGAGCACAGTCTGGCAGATGTACTAAAATTCAAACTCCAGAGCCTAGACTGCCAGTCTGTGTGCTGCACTAGACTGCCACTTCGATATCAACATTGCACTTCTTGCTGTTGAAGTCTGGCGTGAATCGCTCGACTGCCTGCTTATTACTGCGCATATTTTGTAGTAGTGCAGTAGGATTCAAATCCCAAATCAATAGTCTGACGCAAGCTTAGCACCATCTGAGCCACGCACACGTTTACTGACGATATAACTATGACCTTCTGGTTTCTTAGCAATCTCAGTCTCCCGGTGAGACGGTGCAATCCACAAAACGGGTCAGTGACCGAGCTAAAAATGGTGCGAGAAAATCAATATGGCCGTCCTTGAGCGCTTTTGAATGTATGGGTTCTCTAGTCAGCCAGAGTGCTTTGCGAGAAGGCTTCATATAGCTTGCATAGTCTGTCACGGAGGACGCTTCCAGAGAAAGCCAGCTATAGGTAATTCTTTGAACATGAAACGTTAGTCATTGTCATGATCAGTTCTAGAGCTGTTTTAATCTCGCTGTAATTCAGCGGCATATGACAGGTAACTGAATCCATGTCATCTGAAACGTCACAGTGAAGTATGGATCCTGTAATTATTGCGGCCGTCCTTGAAACACATGAGTCACATGGTGTCGCTAGCAGGCGGCTATTCTCACTTTGTCAGGAGAGGAAAGTAAATCCAATTTATGGCTCTATAAAAATTTCTCACGTGCAGTTTATTATTACTCAAGGTCAGAAATTTCCTTTCCCAAGTGGATTTGCGTGGGGTGGGGTTTGAATTTTGTATTATACATCTGCTAACAGTCCTAATAAATCTATATCTGACAGTAACTGTTGCAAGGACAAGGTTTTTGTGATGCAATGTGAGAATATCATTGATTATTACTCTGATGTATTCTCCTATAACTGTACTATATGTTGTTTTGATGTTGTTTAATTAGTAAAACTGCTACACATATTAGATAATAGTTATAGTTTTAAATTTCTCTATTATTATGATGCTTTTGATGTAGTGTTAATAGTCATAACATTTAATTTTTTTTGATTTACACTCCTTTTTTTCAAATATTATTATCTTCTTATTATTTCTATGTTTTATATTTTTTTCTATACTTGTTCATCAATGTGTGGTTCACTTTTTTCAATAAAGAATATTAATAATAATAAAATAAAGATGATAAACAGGATACTGGTCTCGGGCATATTTCAAGGTATCTGTCCATATTTATTTCACTTGTGCAGGTTTTTGTAGGACGTGAGATCACTAATTCCTGTATATATGTATGGTGTACAGCCACCAATTCTATCCTGCCAGCATTGGTCAGAAGTAGGTCAAGGACATTAGTCACATAGCATTATGTGACTAATGTCCTTGACCTACTTCTTTATTACATAGGCATAAAGCCGTCTTAGCCAGTTCCAAGGGCTTTTAAGAGGCTCATAAAAAGCTTCCTAATTGCTCCTATACTTGTATTTATTACAGTATAAGTACATACATGTATGTATGCATACATACACACATACATGCATACATGCATCCCATCCATACACATATTCATAATGTTTACATCATTACATGCATATATGCACACTGGGTACATACATTCATACCTGCATACACACATACGTACCACTACATACCTACCTGTGCTTATATGCCTTTACATACACATGGTACCTGATTGGTTTGAGCACTTACCTTGTAATGCAGAGTCCTTCATGCACAGTTGCTTGTAGCCATCGACTGTTGCTTAGTCATTTGATGGTAGTACTTAATAAATGTGAAAATGTAAATATACGTTTCTATGGTGACCGTATGGCCTCGACTCAATGATGCAGAAATAATAATAATAACCCCTACACATTTATGTGTGTATATGTATATATACATCATTTTAATTCTCAAAATATACAAGTAATACACTGTCTACAATGTTCTACATGGAAGAAAATTGTCAGAAGTTTATTAGAATTTTTGGCTGAAATGCATACAGCAATACAATAGCTTTTACCCATACAATATTACTGGTTAGATCACTGTTTCACCCCCTTGAGAATATGAATAGGTGGTAATATATAATTTCTGTATATCCAGATATGTCTATGTACGTATGTAATTAAGTATGTATGTATGTATGTATGTATGTACGTATGTATGTACCAACTCATTTCCGTATTATCGATGTCTGTGTGATGTTTTATCTTTCTACATGAGTTTTGTTGGTAGCTGCCCTAGTTTTCAGATGCCTCAGTTATTGCAGTACTTATCACGAACGTGGTATAATGAAAATAAAAATTGCAGAGTTCAGAATTCCCTGGCACATACTAACTATCACTAGTGCATTAAAATATGACAAGATTAGATGTGTGCTCAAATACACAATGGCACCAAAGGGTACATAGAATTTTGTCAAAGTATTTGTGTCGTAGAATTTTTGTTACGTAACGCACAAATTTTTTATTATTAAGAGATTACGGTAAGCTCTAAAGTCCACCTTATTTAGTTTTCACACAGGCTAAAACGTGTTCTGAATCGAAGATTTTTCTACAATGTGCTGCTTTAAATATCTGCTCTGCTGACTGTTTGCTGCCCTTCTGGTCTGACTCAAGGTTTTCTGTTTTTTAAGAATGGTAATCATGAATTTGTACAGTGTTTCTACAAGGAAACACTGATTCCCCACTGATTCCCACCGATTCCCCACTCAGGGCCTCTGAGAGGCATTTCCAACCTGACAACATAAGACCACGACCAAACAGAATGGTTTTAAAGTGCTTAGGGACAAATGCAGAGGAAGACCAAGGAGTTGTTCATGCCTTAGGCCACTAGGCAGTTTCAGCACGTTTGTCAAACATAAGTCTCTCAGCCTGAAGTGACCCTTCAGCATTGACTGGATGGTAGAAAGGTGTAGCTGTCCATCAAATTAATTTATTATCTTGTCGGTATCCTTCTCCAACAGAAGGCCCGTGATTTTTGTCTGGTGATATCTTGGGGTCAGCAAATCCCTGTCAGCGGAAACATTTCCATAAAGCATTTTCAGATAGAATTGAATTGCTATTCTGCATGAACTTCCAACTTATGCACAGCAAGGATCAGAAATAATCAGATCAGAAATGCTCAAAATAGCAGTCATATCCATTATCCATGGGCCGTTTGGGTTTTTCCTATTGTAGTGATTGAGTTACTGGTCACAAAGCATGCAACTGGCAAGGGAGAAGCGCAGTGTATTAGTATTAGTAATCGTAATCGTCATCTCCAATTTTCTAAAGTGCCATTTTGAAGCTAAGCACAAAGCACCAGCTTATTCATGAGTGCTGCGTCATATCCGAAGGGTTGTGCCAGCGATTGATGTCCATTGGTGGTGTGAGTCCAGTTGAGAGAGAGAGTAGAGAGGCAGAGCAGCTGTTATGGCAGGTTTCGTTAAGGTCGAGAAGGCTTGGAAGGCAGAGGATCAGATGGATTAGGGTAGGAATTTTTGAAGAGGTGAGTCTTCAGTTTGGAGTGGAAAGCCTGTGGGGTGATGGGTAGAGGAGCCTGAGGTAGATGACGATGAGTGAGTGGCAGTATTGGTGGAGGAACTGAGAAGATGCGGAATTTGGGGGAACATTCGTTCCAGATTTGAGGTGCAGTGTGGGATATGGATTGGTGGGAGAACTTGAGACGAATGGGGGACGGGAGAGAGTGAGATATAAGGATGAACAGCTGTTGGAAGTGAGTGTTTGTGTTCAGTCAAAAGAAAGTGAACTCTGTGAAGTATGTTAAACTCTGCTGAAATTATTTTTTCCAGCTATGTTAAGATGCTTCTGTTCAGTTCCCATAGACAGCCATATTCATAGCGCTGGTGGATGTTGTGTTGTTACTCTTGTATTGATTTTGTTTGTCTCATACTTTGATGCTTCAGGTAGTCCTCGGAGTCAGTTGCTAAGGAACTGACTTAATGAGTTAGCAACTGTCTTAACGTTAGTCCACTAAAATATTCATTTATATGGATGTCATGGGTCCTGTCATTAAAATGCGAAGATAAAATGTTCTTTAAGAGCATCCAGTTGCTGTCTTCACCAGTTACTGCCCACAAAACACCTTCAAAAATTCACTTACGAAAGAGGGGACTTCCATGTTAATTACAGTACTTTAATACACTGCTGCATAAAAAATCCTTCATCATTCACTCAATGTACAAATATACAAATAATGGGATAATGCTAGTCATAATGCTTGTTCGAAGATCCAACCTGTTTCCATTTGTAAACCTGAGTAAAGTTTATGTTCTTCAGATCGTTACTATAGATAAAACTATATAATTGTATGTAAAGCAGACATCCTAAAAATGTTTATAATAATAATTGCATCAATTTTTTTCCTACTGATATTGTGCTATTGTGCTACTCTTCGCCAAGTATGTGTTGTTGTTGTGAAGTATGAGCATTCGTCTTGTGCTCATAAAGATTACTAACTACTTAGTTAATGTTGATATGAAATTACAGCATGGTATTATAGTCTCTGTGCACAGTAATATTACCTGTCTTGCCTTACTGGTAGAATGATTTGCCAAAATGTGCTCAAATGACTGACCGCAAATGGCAGCCTATTTACCCAAATTTGACAAACATGTTATCAATTTTCCTGGCATCAGGTGCAGTTAAACGACTGGCTGTAGACGTTGAAAGCAACGTTTTTCAATGCAGCACTTGGCTGATGCTTGCCTGTACAAACGTATGTCATTTTCAGTTAAAACAATTGCTTGACACCAAGCAATGTAATAGACATCACTCAGGCTGGTAGTTGGTAAAGAACTGGTGATCTGACATCTACTCGATTGCTAGACTGTTAGCCTGTTACACTGACTTTTTTTCAATTCAATTTTTTTTATTGATCCACAAAGCAAACGTGACAATATACAAGAAAATATAATTTAAATAGCCACTATGATGATGAAAAGGTTTGAAACATTAAGATATTAATGGGTTTAGAAGGCTACCTTATACTTGTACCTAGTGATTGAGTTACTGGTCACAGAGCATGCAACTGGCAAGTGAGAAGCACAGTGTATTAATATTAATTAGTAATCATAATATCAAGTAATATATATATATAATATGTGTGGCTACTGTATACCTTATACTTGAAGACTTGTACAGGTCTTATAAGCAAGTGTTGCTCCTGTCCAGCTGCTGATGTCTTTGTCCAAATCGAAACTGGGATAAGTACTGCGATTAAACAATAACCAAAGTATTAAGTGAATGTAGTCACTACCAGTCGGTAGCTTATCGACTGGTTTCAACTTGAGGTCTTAACGGTGGCTGCAGATAGTAGTGGTTGCATGGACTAGCTTCAGGTACATGCAGGTGAAGGTGCTGATCAAATCCATCCCCAGAAGCCTAGATATGCTGAGATCGTCTACAGTACTTCACCAGATGATCTTTGAAAAATTGGCTGAATGACATGGTATAAGCGAGGACTTGAGAGTCGAGCACTTCCAAGTGGTGCGCTCATGAGTTGGGCAGACAACAATGGCTGATAAATCTATCTTGTTCCCTGCGGACTGTTCTTTGGCTGAAATGTCAGACTGCAGTGTAAAAATTACTTGCCCTCTGTGACACAATTCCGTTCAACCACGTGACATATCTGGCTTATATCACTGTTGCCTATGGCAACAGTCTCAGTGCTCAGTCTCAGAGTTCGTCTAATGGATATTCTTGGTCGTATCGCATCGATCAACGTACATGAACAGTTCTGAGAAGCGAAGCGAAATAAATCAGCCTTAAGGTAACAGTTGGAGTGTTCCTAGTTGTAACTGTAATCGTAATTGCAAATTTATATAGCACCATTATTCCCGATTATGCATGTTTTTATGCCTTGTGCAGCAGTAGAGAAGCTAATGTAATGTATTGTAAATATAATAAATTTCTCAGTGTGACGGAGAGAAATTTTGGAGATTTTCATCACCTTACATTTGCTTTCTGTTGAGTGAGGTAGGATCTGGTGCCTCAAGTGAGATTGGCAAGAAGAGTCATCTTCAGATAGGTACAAGGATAGGTAATTAGCATCTGTTGATGTTGTGCTCCACTGTGTCTTTCTGCAGCTGTTTAAGTGTTGGTTTAAAAATCTGAATGTAAGTGTACGTGTGTTTGTATAACCCTGCTTATTTTTCAATGAATTGATCGGGTGAGATACTTCAATACCGTTGCCCATTTGAATGACTGCCTTGGCATTTAAGGTTCCCGTGTACAGACTATATGAGTGGCGCTGTATAAGTGTTTGGTTACAATTACAAATACTAGCCCTAGATTGAAATCTGTGAAATAAGCCACCATCGGGAGGCGAACCTGGAACCGCATGTGGTACTGTCTGGTACTTCGCAAATCCACAGTACTTTTATATTAAGTTACGGTATGTATGCATGTGATTGAACTGAACTCAAGTGAAGAAACTCGATTGAAGACCAACATTTTGGCCGAACATAAAGAAAATCACCTGTTGTCAAAGAGAGAACTCAGAAGTGGCCAGCTTGGTTCCACCTATGGAGTTCCCAGTTCTTACAATGCGTAACTCTGTATGCGATAAGGGACTAGCATACCAACACCATCATTGTTGCCATTCCCACTTACAAATTATTCACATTGCTCCAGTCTGTGCAGCACAATCTACAGTTTCCATGGTACAGTCATCTTCTGTGTTCCAGTAAATCGGATCTCCACACCTCCTTCCAGGCCATGCATATCTCCACTGAGCAGTCTTTGTTGCAGCCTTGCTTGTGGATGCTTTGTTTCACTGTTGGAGTCTAGTGTTAATGTCTAGTCTATTCTCAGTCATTTTAAATGACTGTTTGGCTATTACTGTCACGCTCACATTGTGTGCCAATGTCTTTGCACTTGAGAAATTGTTTGCACGCTGCATGCGGTCAAACTTGAAAGACCGTTATCCGGCCGCTAGATGTAACAGTGGTCGAGCTATTTTAGATTTTAGAATGATGTACAAAGTGTTCTATATATGTGTCTAATATTTAGCTCAGTTATGCCATCAATGTAGCGGTTGAAGCATGCTTGACGTTTTCATTATGGCTTTTGCTCTATGGCAACCTGTGAGCACATGCTGAGGCTCAGTGGTTATGACAATGACGCCCATCATTGATCACAGGTTCTTAACCCATCTGCACCTGTCTGTCCTACAATCCGTGTCTGTTCTGTTCTCCGTAGGGGCCAGCCTATTTGTTCATTAGACGGCGCTGAGCAATTGAGAGTGAATGACTTGTTCATTCTGTTTGAGAACTGTCTTTATTATTATGATTATTATTATTATTATTATTATTATTATTATTATTAATTAATTAATTAAATTTGTAACGTGCGCACGGTCACACCAAAATGTGAACCTGAGGCGCGGATAGTCGGCCACTAGGAGAAGTTGCAGTTAGATGTCCAAGTGCTTGAAAGCCAGGAAGAAATAGTGTGTTTTTGGTTATAGTTTGAGTGTTTTATGTACACCCTTCACCAACATCCCTACATGAACCCATCTCATTTGTTCCCTAGGATTCTCTGGGTTCAAATTTACTTCATTCAAGGGAATAAAGTTAAAATCCAAGAAAGCAGGGTAAGCATCCAACATAATCTAATGGCATCTACAATGCTGTTGTCATAATGGATAAGTTTCAATCGATGGTCACTTCAAGGGAGATTGTATTTTTAGAGTCAATACATTAGAAGAAGAAGAAGAAGAGACGAGCAGTCTCTTAAGCTAGCCCTGAGGCAGCCATTTGTATGAAGTGTTGGCAATTTCAATTTCTTAGCCTCGGCATATGACCAAATTTCTGCCCTGGCAGGTCTTTGAACCCCCGACCTCTCAACTGACGGCCCAACGCGCTAACCACTACACTATGGAGCACCCAGGTCGAAATCCAAAAAGTCAGAAACTAGAAGTCAAGCTACAGAAGATAAGGGGCTGAAAGAGATGAATTTTAAGTTTAGTTCTAAGCAACAGAAAACTGACAGACGACACATATCTGGACAGTGAATTTAGCAACTGTGTATCTTATACTATCTTATACTTAAGAAAAGCACATGACAGGCACACATGATTTGACAGTAATTTCACTGGTTCAGGTCAGGAGGGCCAGTGCCACTGATGAGTTTTTTTCTTAAAGTGGTGCTTTAGAAATGTCAGATTACAATGACAATGATGTGCTCTTCTCTTTGGCCTTTGCATTAGTGAAACGTGCTTGGAAAGCACCTATACATGTGAATGCCACTGATGTTCTCAGGTGACATCTGATTATGACTTATTCTGATATGGTCAGAACAATGAGTTTTGAACAGAAGTTGTGTAGTTTTCAAGTACACTCACGATGCCGTATATATCCAGTAATTATTTTGGCTTTGGCTCAAAATATTTCTAGTTCTAGGTTACAATGGCTGCTTTTATAACTACACGTACACCGTTATGGCCACACTAGTCTTCAGTGGAAATGGAGTGGAGTAAGAGTCTGGTAGCATTTTGTCTATGCTTGTGGTTGGAAGCAGTGGAGTAGAAATCTGTGAGAGGAATGATGGGAATGTGAAAGTGAAAACCCCCCTGAACCAATGAGGGGGAAGTCTCCTCTACCAATGTATACCCTGTTTACATTGTATCAGTTCTCGTCTTTTGTATTCAACCAAAATCGTTAGGTCCGCATTCAATCTTTACATTCGTGGGAAAACCTCTGGGAGGAAAGAAATGAATAGAATGCATCCCCCTAACTACATCTGAATCTGAACCTATGACCTTTTCTCTGTATATATATATATATATATATATATATATATATATATATATATATATATATATAATTATATATATATATTATCTATATATATTATATATTGTGTGTATATATATATAATATATTATATATATATCCTATTAGCACTGCATTGGTCTTGTTCTTCCTATTGGATCCAAACTGTAACCTCATCCACTTCCTGCATGCTTGAGTAAGCTAGCTCTAATAAAGAAGTTTCTGGTGCCTAAGAATAGTAAGCAACAGTTTCATTTTTAATTTGTACAATTTACCTTATTGCTGAGCTGTGTCTATCGCTTATTCGTAAATACTTGATCGTGCATTATATGGGAACTGTCCTTTATCACAGAGTTTTTTTGGCTACATACCTTAGGTGTTAACCTGAACATTCTGGATGGTAGATAAACTCTTTTTTTGTGCTGTGTTAGTGTTACATGTCTGCTTAATTTCAGCTATAGGACTGTGCTGGTTATTGTCAGTTAGACACTTATGTTGTACTACTGACAACCAAGACTGTGAAAGCTGTCCAGCTGAAATTTATAGTACTATTGCTTTTAGAACACTTAGTCGAAATGGGACTAGCGGGGAAAAAATTCTGAAAAAAATGTGATTTCACTGATAGAGAGATTGTACTGTGCTATCTATAGCGAGTGAATGATCTAGATAAAGTGACTGAAAATACACACATGGCCTTTTTAGATTAAGAGTCCTTGTCATTTTATCATGATGGTCTCATTTCTGCTTCTCCTAAACGAAATGTGAATACGCAACGAAAACGAGACAGAACAACAGTTTTAGAAAAGTTCTACCCGTTAATTTGCTGTCTCGTATGGTACTGACAAGCAGATTGCTTTTTTTGGACATAAATTGTCTGTCTGCGAATCACACAGCTGTGATTCGTCACAGTTAGTGTGGCTTTTCATCACAATTGTCTAACCATATGGTACAGTGATGTAATGCATTGTAACAAAACATTTAAGTAAGTAAGTAGCCTTTATTTGCATCTGACAAGCACACATGCATTTATATAGCACCTTTCATTGTCTCCAAAAAGCAATATTACATGGCTGTCTAACCAATGAAAATAATTGTGTCTTAGGTAAACAGAAAATGGCTGCTGAGTTAGATCAGTTAAAACAGTAGAGAAATTTGATGCAAAAGTAAGGTCCAGTGCATGATGTCAGCCCTATGAGCTCATAATGATTTGCGGATGTGAGGAACCTCTAATTCAGGGGTTCCCAAACTGGGGTGCCCGCACCCCCAAGGGGTACGAGATGGCTTTTCAGGGGGTGCAACAAAGAGGGAAAGTATGTTTCTATTGTACTGATTTTTTACAGTAAAATTTTTTCTAATTGCTCGATTTATATTTGCATTTTATGCACTGAGTTAAAAGCATATTTTTTAAGTTCAGTGTGTTCACCCATAGCACTGTATGAGTGTATGTGGTTCAATCTGTGGTTCAAAAAATAGAAATTTGACTTATTCATCTTCAGTTGTGATATTACTTTTGTAGGGGGTGCAAATATCAATCAAACATTTCCTAGGGGTGCAGGGCATGGAAAAGGTTGGGAACCTCTGCTGTTATTCTTCAAGCGCAGGAGAGCAACATTGGAACTAACTGAAACTCAAAGCTAACTGTTGTATGCCATGACATTGCAATATACCATGATTTTCTGATGACATTAGTGTCTGCACATACCAGCCATTAATTGTAAGAGTCTAGGCTACCACTGTGCGTTTCTGCGCTGTATCCTGGCTGATGAAACAAGCCTCTGTTATGTGTTTTCTCAGTTTCAGCACCTCAGGTAATTCATCCGCCTTGTTTCCGATTCTCTCCCATCTCTGAAACTGAATGCGTTATCCTCCATTTCCACTGGATACATGTTGATATGCTTCCTCATTTTAGCAGAAGGTCCAGTTTCCACAAGGCCTTCCAGATATGTAATAGGCTAAGCAGTGTACAACATACCGGTTTTTTTATCAGGTCCTTTGGAAACAAAGTCCAGCTGTAAAAATGTGTCTGGAAGTACTTTGTACTATAAATGGTTTGAAGTAGTTTTCGTTAGATTTTTTCAGTTATCATTGTATTTCTATACTGTCTCAGTGTTTATGGCGTGAGTATGTCTGTATGTATGTTTGCACGTGCTTCTTTAGTGATGACGTGGCCTTGACCCTGCCCACTTTTCAGTTAATTTATCTAGTAAGATCATCTGGTCAAATGGTAATTGTTGGTGTATTGTGACATGTTGGCGGATTGGTTGTGTTCACACAGAGTCAGGGTCAAGCCAGCGATTGTTACCTGAGACAGTAAAGACCTTCACACACAATTGCTTAGCAGTTAGCACAATTACTAATGCTTAGTGATTAGACACGAGCACTATGAAAATACAGACTTGACAATAATTTAAACTACCTTGGTGTAAATATCTCATTGCAAAGTAAAGATATCATGCAACATAGGGACTTGGAAAAGTTGCTCATTTCCGTTTCTGATGCCATTGAGCCGGAAATTGATGAATTTCAAGGTCCTCGATTTGAGGAGGGACCAATTCATTGCAGAACTAATCGTTTACTTCCTGCTTGCCTCTGCACCAAATTCTACTGCTGAGAGAGACAGGCACGTGGGCGTGAGCAATTTACCCAAGGTCGTTACATGAAGTCCCATCAGCAGTCGTGAATCTATCAGCAAGTTTATGGTCAAAGGCCTAGTACACCAAAGAAATAGACCACGACGTAGCACATAGGCAGCAGGCAGCCTGGCTGGCAGGCAGGCGGATAGACAGACGGACAAGGCAGGCAGGCATGCAGACTTGTAGGCAGACAGAGCGAGGCTTTCCTTCTAGCCCCACCCTGACCTGAATCCTGATGCGCTCGTGCCTTCACTCAAACCGCAGACATAAATCACTCTTGACGTCAGTGGCCTTCCTCTGCTATCTACGCGTCTCAGCATTTTCTTTAGTCAGTTAACAGTGGAATCCATTTCATCGTGTGCACAGGCGTACAGGGTCTTCTAGTGGAGCACCTTTCATCAGGACAAAAATGGTGAGGGAATTAATTGCCTCCGACTAGTAATCTATATCAGAAGACCTTGCTTTGGAGGAGGGCTCCTGCCTTGGCTGCTGGATGATTGACAGGTACAGGTATTCGTACCTAGCTAAAATAATTTGAGTGCGGTCGTTTGCTTCGATACCACAATAGGCGACCTTCAGTGTCGTGCACTGCACGTTAAGATGAAATTAGCAAGTCAGAAGACATATCACATATCATTGTACTCAGATTATAATGTTGTATATATATATATTTATATATGTATATATATATATATGTATGTATTCAGCAGTGAGACCATAGGCAGTATGCACTGTAGACAGTGCTGGTGTATTGGCCTAGTATAGTGTTCTTCATGGAACATATGCAGTCTTTGTAGTGAGACAATTCTGTATTTCTTATGCAGAATTAAAACTATAGGATTATATGCTGGGCACATATATATTATTTATTCCAAAGTATACCTAATAATCGTGGGCTATTGTATATAATTGCAATGTATATTAAGCTGTAAAAATTCAAATCCAATAAGTTGCCTCAGAAGTAATCCTTTGGAGTTCAGTTACCAGAGTTTTTATGGCAGGATGTTCTAAAGTAATCTATTGTGCCTTTATCATAATACCAAAGACCTCAGTCAGTGGTCGCTTGTAGTGAAAACAAAATAAAAATCATCATCCACTGGAAAGCCAGGTCGAAAATTCCATTGGAAAAGCCAAGTGAAAAAATCCATTGGAAAGGCCAGGTTGTAAATGTTCCTCCCTTTATCCTCTCCTCGGCAGATCTGTTAGGTCTCTGGGGAGGGGGGCAATTCCAGGCCACAAGGCAGAGTACAGCATTCTGTATTACTGCAATGTAGACACGGCCAGGTTACATGTCAAGGATCGCCTCTTCAATTATATATATATATATATATATATATATATATATATATATATATATATATATATATATATATATATATATATATATATCAATGATATATGGGTCATATTGGTAGATTGTATTAGATACTGCTAAGCCAGCAAGGACTTTAGACTGAACTCTTAATGCAGGCATATTTATATATACTATATATATATAATTATATATGCATGTATATATATACCACATAAATATATGAGGCATAATTATTAAATATAATTATTAACACGTATACATTATACATGTATGTAAGTACATTTATCATTGTGTAATGTTAAGTAATTATTGTAGCTCAAGGACACTAATTCAAGAACCTTTTCAGTATATATACGGTATATATATATATATAAAGATATGTATATATATTAGGGTGTCTCTTAGCATAGTGCAAAAAATTTTTTTTAAATTTTTCTCCTTCTCACCCTCCCAAGTTGTTAGGTTCATAGAAATAAAATTCTACAAAAAATTTCATTAAAATTGGATAATATTTAGAGGTGGCCCTCGAGCTTTAAAGTTTAGAAAATTTATGATACTTCGTACAATGGGAAATGTAATGTTGCATAATAATTAATCGTCAGTTGTAGTACTAGTTAATCAATTTGTACTTTCTGCGTCTATATTTATGTTAAAATTAATATCTAATGTCCAGAGACATACTCTCATTCGTTCCTGAATGAGGGTCATGCCTCACTCGGCCATGTCATTGACGACTGCCAACCCGTTGATGATGTGCAGAGCCTATGGAATATTTCGTTTCCTCTTCATCCTATTCAGACGGGCCCAGTGCAAGGAAAGTCTGAGGAAGGCCAAGCATGGAAAAGAGTCGTTTTATGTTTATCATGCAGAACTGCTCCACTGTCACGGTGTACTTTTGGTCGCTTTGGTGGATGATCCGGGGCTGGATCTTCCATGGTGGCTAACATCAGTCTCTTCATCTCCACAGACACTCTTGAATCAAAAAGAGTCAGTCCGACCAGCTCCTCAGAAAGGTACCATAGATGAAGTCCAAGTTCTTTCCTTGTTGTGCTGGAAATGGCTTCATGTGAGTATTTTTAGAGTTCAACCATTAGTTGGAAGTCGCTCAGAGGTACTTCAACTCCGATTGGGGCAGTAATCCAGGCCTAGAGGTGAATGATAACTGCAAAAGTTGCCAGATCAGGAATTCCTCTCTTCTCTGAGGCAATCATCTGGAACTGGTCATGAAAGAGCCAGATCTTAATTGCATGTCATAACCTTGACCATCCAATTTGCACGATGCGTAGCGCCTGGCACCTGGTAAAGAACACCTCGTGCAAGAATTCCAGTTCATGATATATAGTCATCTCGTGGTTGCTTTACTTCCAAGTTTACTTGAGCAAAGTTAAGAATAACATCTCGGGTTGATGCTCGGTTCTTTGGGGCAGTCCTGATGTAACCGGGCCATATCCTGCACCAACTACTACCTCCAACCAAACCTACCTACTACCTCTGTCCCCGTGCCCATGACTGCATTATTCCCCCAGCTGACAGCCTGATATGTAAAAAATTTATCGTTAGGATGTTATATACTTTTTAACTGGGATGTCTGCACAACAAAGTGCGATTAGCAACTGGTTAATAAAGAATATACTTACTTACTTATTTACCATTTTGACTTCATGTAGGACAATGCTATGAATAAGGTAATTGATTGCAAAATAAGCAATGGCTTTGTCCCTAATCCACAAATCATGCAGGTGGTGTAATTGAGTAATTTTCCACTTACTTGCCGCGAAAGTGCATTTATTACAAATTTGTTTGAAACATTTTAAATTTGAATTTTCAAATTTGTCGCCTGCAACTTGTTTACAAATTGAACGGGAGCTAAGAGTCTGCTCCTCTGCTTCTATGGATTGAAATTGGCAAATTAATAAGGCAATCTGTCCTTCTTGTAACAATGAGAACTATATAGCATGGTTGTAACCAATAGGCCTACAATGCTAAAACTTTGATATCAAAGGGCCACCTCTAAATATCATCCGATTTCCACCAATTTTTTTTGTAAATTTTTTATCCATGAACCTAACAACTTGAAGGGGTGAGAGATTGAAATTTTCAACTTTCATTTTTAAGAGACACCCTAATATATATATGTGAGATATATAGAAATATAAAGAGGACTGTGTGAGATAATGATATACATTATTAATATTATCTGAGCCTTTTAGTTTGAAGCCCACAGAGCCTGCCCAGACAGTGGCAGTCACATGGGTAAGCCTCAAGGAACATTGCTCTTTTAAGTTCTACTCTAAATAATCAATTGATTGGTGGGGAGTTGCCGCTGCATAGGGGTGCCTTATTCCAGATAGTTGGTACATCAGTATATATTATTTGTACACTTCCCTAGCATCAGCTAGGGCCTAGCTGATCTATGCATGTCATATACATGTCATAAATATATGTATATAATATATACAGAGGTGCTTGAATTATGTCCTTGATAATGAAGTTTAATATAATGATGAATGTCATCATATGTGTGTGTGTGTGCGCGAGCGCGTGTGTGCGTGCCTGCGTTTGTGTGTGTGTGTGTGTGTGTGTGTGTGTGTGTGTGTGTGTGTGTGTGTGTGTGTGTGTGTGTGTGTGTGTGTTTGTGTGTGTTACATATTTAAATGTGATATGTATGTATGCCTTTATTTATAGTTAGGTCAAAGTCATTTGCTAGTCTAGCACAAAGACCTAGTTAATTAGAAAACACGGCTGCCTTTTGGCCTCCAAAGGACTGTTGAAAGGGTGCTGGCTACATCTATAATTATCAGTCTATATGCTGCTCCGCCCTTCAACTTCATCACTGAAATTTGGGATTCGTTCATAGCCATAGCTGTTCCCTTCTGTGGAACAAACTCCAGCCAGAATTAGGACAAATATCTTATCCATCCTAGGAACTCACCAAAACCTCACCACTTGCTATCTCTCCACAGGTCTTTCACTCAAAACTGAAAGCACTGCTCTTTCACAAATCCCATCCAGATTCCTCCTCTTCCCCTTACCTCCCTCGCCGTTTCAACTCTAACCACCCACCTTAGCCGTCTGAATCACTGAATGGCTGCCTGCCTGACCCCTTTGGGTCTTGACCTGGAACCGATTTCACCATCTGCCTATCCATAATGATTTAAATGAGCGTCTGTGAATAATCTGGTTCCCGCGACTTCGCTTTTTAAGGTGCTGCAGAAATTTAGAGATTACAACTAAGTAAGTAAGTAAGTATATTCTTTATTAAACCAGCGATTATGATTTCTGTGTCCAATAATGTACATACATGTATGTGGGGTGGTGTTTGTCAGTCTTGTTGTCAATACCTTAAACCTCAAGACCAAGACCAAGACCTTGAACCTCAAGACCAAGACCAAGACCAAGACCTTGAACCTCAAGACCAAGACCAAGACCTTGAACCTCAAGACCAAGACCAAGACCTTGAACCTCAAGACCAAGACCAAGACCAAGACCCAAAAAATCACAGTCGTATCCAGACTTCTATTCCTTACTAAAAATTGTCCAGTCGGACTACTCGTTATTTTAATGAAAACATTAGATTTTCCTTTTATTCAAGCAAAACAACTCTAAATGGAGACTGCAGAGAATTCCGAATTCGTATTTACAAAAGTCCTTCATGCGAAACGTTATTCCAAATGCCTGTTGAATTTTATAAAAACCAATTTGCTCAGAATTTGGCATCATTTGTTAAGTTCTTTAGTTAAGAGTTCTATCATTGTTTCTTTTACCTGCTGATCATATAACTTGATCGATGTTACCGTTAAAAGTATTGATTGTGCTGCCATTTACTTGTATTACGATAAATGTTAACTAGGTGGCCCTGCTAAGCGGGATCAAGGTCCCTTTTGGGTCTCCTCTTGTTGCCAAAGTTCAAACTTTTATGTTGTATTTTCCTTGTACTTCAAATGGCTTCAATAAAAGGATTGATTGATTGATTGATTGATTGAATTTTCTGACCAAGACGTGACCTGTGGGGCCTCATAAAAATTCTGCCATGTGAAAAACACGGTTTACAAGTGCTGAAATCGCTAGCACACAAAGCAGCTTTTCAAGAACCGGATGTAAATGTACAAATTAATCATGAGTCTGTTTTGAAATCATTCCATGGTAAATAACCGGAAGTCAAAATAATTGTCCAAAACAACAGTGAAGCCTCATTCACACCGTGTAAATACTACAGCAATAACTGTATGAGTAATTATTGGATAAATTTTTAAAATTCTTGCAGTTTGTTAAAATTAATGACTGTTCATATTGACAAAAGGCTTGGCCTTGGTCTTGCAAAACCAAGACCAAGACTTTGAACCTCAAGACCAAGACCAAGACCTTGAACCTCAAGACCAAGACCTTTGGTCTCAAGACCAAGACCAAGACTTTTAAAAACGAACTTGAGTGCACTCGAGACCAAGACCTTGGTCTCGAGGACAGCAAGACTGGTGTTTGTATACCCAGACTCCCAGAGGTATAGGTGCCTTATCCCAGTTGACATAGCTTATCATACAATATGTTACCTGCTTAACTAGCACAGTACTGAAGTTCACGGTGTGTAACAGTATATTTCAATGGCTTGGATTCAATCTGCTGTCTTACATCATCTTGTGGATGTTATAAATTTATGTAATAATAATTAGAAACCATGACATCTACTTAGAAGTTTATGCACACTGGATTTGGTTCTAATTCTGCAATGTACAAAATTGTACATATTCATTGTGATAGCAGAGCCCACTGTCTTGCTTATTATTATTATTATTATTATTATTATTATTATTATTATTATTATTATTATTATTATTATTATTATTATTATTATTATGATTTTTTTTGTCCCGAGGTAAACATAATCCCTCGGGCGTCACAAAAATTTGTCAGGAGACAAAAGAAAACTAGTTATTATTATTATTATTATTATTATTATTATTATTATTATTATTATTATTATTATTATTATTATTATAATTATTATTATTATTGCTACTACTGCTGCTGCTGCTGCTGCTACTACTACTACTACTACTACTACTACTACTACTATGATTTTTATTATTAATTTTATTTTTTTACCCAAGGTAGTACTAATCCCTCTGGCTATCAAAACTATGTTCGGAGACAAACTGATGTCTGGAACAGCCTTTTATTATTATTATTATTATTATTATTATTATTATTATTATTATTATTATTATTATTAGTATTAGTATTAGTATTATTATTATTGTTATTATTGAATTTTTTTGCCCTGAAGTACTTCATTCCCCCAAGGACTTAGAAATAATTATAATTATTATTATTATTTTTACACCTATTTCTTTTTGCCAGTATAATGAGTTCATATTGGTAGCTTGAAAATGCCAAGCCTTTAATTATTCTCAGATGAGATGAGAGAAAGACGGACGCCAGTGGGAGTCGGTTCCGCGATATAATATAAGAAAAACGGACTAGCCTATTAATAGACGCGAAACGTGAGAACTGAAAGACAGCCTTTCTTTCGGAGATTGGGACAAACAACACTTCCCAGAGGAAACTGTTTCTGGATTTGACTTAGAAGTAATAACTGCATGAAGTCAGCTAGGCTGCTTAGTGATAGATCCTGATTCTATATCTCGATCTATATCATATCATCGTTGCCATCATCGTATGTGAAGTCAGCAAGGCTGCTCGGTGATAGATCATGATTCTATATCATATCTCGATCTGTATCATATCATCGTTGCCATCATTGTATGTGAAGTCAGCAAGGCTGCTTGGTGATAGATCATGATTCTGCATCATATCTCGATCTGTATCATATCATCATTGCCATCATTGTAGGTGAAGTCAGCAAGGCTGCTTGGTGATAGATCATGATTCTGCATCATATCTCGATCTGTATCATATCATCATTGCCATCATTGTAGGTGAAGTCAGCAAGGCTGCTTGGTGATAGATCATGATTCTATATCATATCTCGATCTGTATCATATCATCATTGCCATCATTGTTAACATTGTTGTTATCATGTGTGCATCAGCTATTTATGAATCTCACAAAGTACTATATGTAATCAGCATGATCATTACTATTTTAACTGTACTGATCCTTAGTGTGACCCTGGGATCATTGGATCGGTTGATGAAGCACTGATCATACAAAAATAGTGATACAGTGTGGACTTGTTTACATGCTCCCAGTTTACACGTGGGTCTGCTTAGCACAAAGTGGTGCTATGTCCCCCAAAGCTACTAACATAATACACCGTATACTGGTTAATGTGTTGTACAAGAATTGCAGTGTAGCAATAAATGTTTTCTTTTTCAACGTTATCCCTTTTTATGTGAGGCCGGTTTACATGCTGCATCACATAATGCTGCTTTATAAATCTGTAAATACAATACAAGACAGTCATAAGGCCTGTCCTCGGACGACTTCGTTTTAACTAGTCCACACTGTAATGGGAAGTCTTTCCTTGTAGATTGTATTGTCAGTCTGTCCATATCCCTCTGACATAACGTAATTCATACGTAGGTCAGAGTTGAAAGGCTAAATGTCCTATCGAAAGCATCATTTTCTCAGTGGGTGACTCTCCTCTCTGTCCAGTCCTTCTGGGGTAAAAATTGAGGTAGCCATCCACCA
This sequence comes from Allolobophora icterica, assembly GCA_963556255.1. Taxonomy (NCBI): domain Eukaryota; kingdom Metazoa; phylum Annelida; class Clitellata; order Crassiclitellata; family Lumbricidae; genus Allolobophora; species Allolobophora icterica. The sequence goes on along the minus strand of OY744615.1, from coordinate 23,822,694 downwards.
CTGACCACGTCGTCAACGGTGAACTTCTGTTTTCATCTCTAGTTGTTCCGGTGCCTTGACGAACTAAGTGTGTGGCCGCCCCTCCCAGTGTCCCATTTACTATGCTGTATAGGACTTTGTGATTTGGACTTGAAACCATGGCTTGCTGAGGACAGGGCTTTTTTTATGCGCTTGTCCTCATAAGTTCTGGACCATCTGAGCGCCGATTGTGCGGCGGAGGGGGAGGAGGCATCGATGGCGGAGGCTTGAATCATGGTCCATGCTTGAATGTGTAATCGAGATAAACAGTGGCCGCCATTAACCGAGTACTTTTTGGACCAAGCGAATCTCAAGGTCCTTCTCAGTTGCTGCCTACGGCTTTCTGCTGCGTGTTCAGTTGATTCGAGGCAGGAGACAAACAGGCAGGGGTATCATCAGCTAGAAGGATCGTATTTTAAACTACAAGGAGCTTTTTGAGATCACCTATTAAGAGATCTATGTCAAGCTGATGCTGTTCGCAACTCGATCAACCGGCCAGCCTTCCGTCCAACCATCCATCCATCCATCCATCCATCACACCAACAAGCCGACCAAACATCCAGCCATCCAACCAACCTGCCGACCAAACATCCAGCCATCCAACCAACCATACAACGAACCATCCATCCAGCCATCCAACCAACAGCCGACCAACAAACCAGCTGGTCGGTGTTCTTAAAGGTAAATTGCGGATGTATCTTTCAGTGGCCTACCAAATCATTGTGCTGATCGTGCCCTGAGTTGAAGAGATGCCGGGCAAAGTAGTCTGCAGTCAGTTTTAGCCTTGTTGAGCCTAATAATGCCTCTTCTTGCCTGGTGACGTTTTCAGTGCCACCGCTCAGATTTTTACATTGACTACATGTAATAGGCCTGGTGTGGGTGCAATGGGCTAATGGCTCGGCGTGCTGGACTATTGACCCAGAAGCAAAGAAGTGGGTCCAAACACCGGTCAGAAGAGAAAGATATTTCAAGGTTTCGTTCTTCTAGTGACCCTTAGCAAACTCAGTTTTTAAAGAGTACATCAACTGGATGGGAAGATCAGATGGAAAGGGAGAGAACTGGTCAACTACACGTGTAATAGGACATGACACCTGACCAACCCTACTGACTTTTTCCGTCCTATTCTAAATACACATCTCAGAAGTATTCTGATGTCTTCATATCAAATCGTTCATGCCTCTGGTGCACGAAACACTGCATTCCTTATGAATGTTGCACGCATCCTTTTCTTTCAGTTCTTGTTAAGCTTTTGATCAGTATCAGTATCCTGTAATGGAAAAAATTCTCCAATTCAGTGTGTAACAACATATTATGGCTGCCAGGTGCAGTTTGTGGTTCTCAGAAGTCAGAATACACCGGAGGCTAGTTTTAACACACTTTGTTATAAGATGAATTCTAGTATAACGTGGTCGAGACATTGATCCAGTGGTTAAATTCAGCCGGATCTCATCGGATTTGAGATCCAGCACCTCAGATTTGAGATCCGGCACCTCAGATTTGTGACCCGGCACCTCGGATTTGAGATTCGGCACCTAAGAGAGGAGATCCATCGCCTGAACCATCGCATTTTTTACAGTAATTGACTATATGCATCTTGTTTGCACATCTGTATAGCAACGATTGAGCATTAGTTATAAATTCACCAGATCGGCGCAGGTTTCAGATTTGTAAGAATTTGGAGATCCGCCGCCTCTGAATGAGCAATTCCTGATCTCACTGCATTGATGCCGAATTTAATCCACTGTGAAAAATGATATATGTCTCCCAAACACTGTTATAGCAGGTTTCTGGTGTAATCAGAATCCTCCAAGCACTCAAGGAATGAACTTGTGCTTTAGAACGCAAGCGTCAGAAGGTGAGAAACTTGTTTAAGAGGTTCTTGAAAGGCTCCCTGGAATAATGCTCAGATACACACATTTGTCTATCTGTCCTCCAAGGCACTAATCATGTCTAGGGGAGTCTCATGAAAATCCTGTGAGATCAATTCATTGAAATATGAGCAAGGTCAAGGCCATGCGATTGCTATAGAAAACCTTGAAAACATTTTACGTTTAAGTCAAGGGTCATTCCTTTGAAGACAAATCCTCAAAGTATAAATTATTCCTCTAACAAGGTATCCTCTGTTGTAGAATTCCTTCCTTACTGTCTGTCTGCTTCTTTGCAAAACTATTCCTCATTTAAATCTTCCACTGCAGGAATAATTATTCCTCCAGTTTTCTCCAGCCATTCCTTTGAAGAGGGTGACAGTGCCCAGTGTACAACACCTTAATTTTTTCTTACAGAATAGTTAGTCAGAATGTCTTTCTTTTTCAGCTGCTGGTTGCCTTTGTTGTTCAAGTCCTGCAAACGCCTCTAAGAAAGCACACATCATAGCAATTCCAGACACCTGGGAGGTATGTAAAGTATGCACAAGTGGGCATAAAATACAAATTGTAGTCTTTTAATGTTGTTGCTTTCTGTGATCGTTGTTATGATTGTTCTTATGGGTTTTCAATGTGGCAGTGCTTTGCTTTATTGATGTTTGTGTTCGCCTAAGGACAGAGAGACGGACACACAGACAGACACACAGCCAGACTCGCACAGAAACACAGCCATAGTTCACGGTGAGAGACCATTTAAATTAAGGGTAGACTTTGATAAAAAAAAACTTAGGTACCATAGCAAAGAAAGAAGGCAGATGTAGAATGATTGACTGCTGACATGGAAGAGGGGGAGGTATACAGAATGACAGGCAGAGTAAGGCTGACTTAAGCATGTGTGTGTAGACGTACTTAACAAGAGACAGGACCATATTATGGGGGTTTATATGGACAATGTGAAAGCTTTAGATACTGTAGGACAAACCTAGCCATACTGAAAATCTTGTAGGACAAACATGGTAATTTGAATGTGGTGTAGGTCTGTAGGACAAGCTTATCAATAAACTGAAGGACAAATGTGATACTGATAGGACAAACATAACCACAGAGGTAGAAGATATAAGGCATCGATAAAGGAATACTGATGGTAGCAGATGGCAGAGCAAAAGTAACTCATACCCACTAAAACAGGTATGATAGTGAGATCAATATGTTTATAATCACAGAATCACACACACGCACACGCACATGCACACACACATGCATACACACATGCACACACACATGCGCGCACACACACACGCATATGCATACAGATCTGCATACACAAATATACACAGGAACAGAGGAGCTGATAGACATCTTGTGTGATCATTGTCCTAGACTGCCAGATAGTTATCTAATCGATGGTCTATTTTCTTATCAACATCATTAAGGAAGTTAAAGAGAAGACTATATGAGTCATGAGTGCTGAATATTGTCAGGATTCCCGTTAAATATAGTCTTGTTTTATCTGGACCAGTGAGGAGGTGATTGAATATTTTTGCCTTTGTTGTTTATCGTAACCCTCCAGCCGTGATGCGTCTGATATATATTGAGTTCTTACAGATGGCAGCAGTGTAGCTGGGCGTGTCAGTGGATGGTTGTGACGAATGCGTTGTGGACCAAGGCTCGCTAGAGTTTGGTTGGCAATCTGCATAATTGGATTATGTGGAGAATGAATGATTATCTGGAAATCATAGGACTTGCAACCGAGGACCACATTCTGTAGTTTTCCGTTATAAAATAAAACGTTGGTTGCTGTGTTACTCTGCAAGGACTGGTGTTTGGGCTGTTCTTGATTTAATGGGAGTCCCGCGCCCTGCTAAATCTCTCGTGGAACCACGTTTCAGCTATAATGGTGTTCACTGTAAGGACGCTCCTGTGTATCATTTGCCGGAAATAGTTCAGCTCTGTAGAGTCGGGCGTCTGCTGTTCTCTGGTCCAGTGTTCAGTATCGTCCTGTCTCATCAACTGCGTCCCAATTAAACACTAGCGTATCCAGGAGGCGCGATGTGGGGAGGGATTTAACCATGGTGGTTGAGGTCTTGTACGTTGGGACAGTTCTGAAGATCGTATTGTCCTTTTCACCTTTGCAGCCGGCTTGATTAAATAGCGGATGATTGCTGTTCTAATTCACAGTTTTCGGCCGGTTTTCCCCCATTTTCAAGATTTGTCACTTTCTGAGTTGTTGCCCTTGATTTTTTTCGACTTCATGCTTTTCCGTATTTTTCCGTGACATCACACATTGGGTTTCTTATTTTACTTTGGTCATCCTATTTATCCTAGTTTTTCCTTTCTGTGCTTTAACGATATTATTATAACCATTTTTCTACATTTTTTTTGGTTAATCTGTAATGACTTTGGGGTCCAACTCAATGCGTGCTTTACCAGAGTCAATTACGGCGCATAGCAGCAGCAGGCCTGCTCCTCGTATCCACCCTTGCAATCGATAATTAATCACACATGTGGCAGCTTGGACTCACATTCCAGATGATGGTTTTATATCGGTCAACCACCTCATGGAACAATGGATTGAATTAGGTGGTCTGCTCTATTTCGCTCTTCCTGCTCGTGCCTGACGGATACAGGTTGCATCAGCTATTCTTATCTACGATGTATCGTCTGTTCGCTCAGAGGTTGATGTCCTGTGCAGTTACAAAGAGGTTAACCAGTGCTATATCTAGCCACGTGTTAGGTGCCGCACTTGACGTGCAGTTTGATGCAGTGCAAAGCTAATGTGATTAATGCAGCGTACGATGACGCATTCTAATGTGATGCAGCAATATATAATTGAGCATAGGGTGATGTGTTTTAACGTGATGCAACAATGTATAATTGAGCATATAGTGATGTTTTTGATGTGATGCAACAATGTATAATCGAGCATATAGTGATGTTTTTGATGTGATGCAACAATGTAATATTGAACATATAGTGATGTTTTTAATGTGGTGCAACAATGTATTATCGAGCATATAGTGATGTTTCTAATGTGATGCAACAGCGAGCTTATAGTGATGTTTTTGATGTGATGCAACAATGTATAATCGAGCATATAGTGATGTTTCTAATGTGATGCAACAGCGAGCTTATAGTGATGTTTTTGATGTGATGCAACAATGTATAATCGAGCATATAGTGATGTTTCTAATGTGATGCAACAATGTATAATCGAGCATATAGTGATGTTTCTAATGTGATGCAACAATGTATAATCGAGCATATAGTGATGTTTCTAATGTGATGCAACAATGTATAATCGAGCATATAGTGATGTTTCTAATGTGATGCAACAATGTATAATCGAGCATATAGTGATGTTTCTAATGTGATGCAACAATGTATAATCGAGCATATAGTGATGTTTTTGATGTGATGCAACAATGTGTAATCGAGCATATAGTCATGTTTTTGATGTGATGCAACAAATGTATTTATAATCAAGCATAGTGATGTGTTTTGCTGTGATGCTACAAATTATCGTATACATGTATTAATGTTATGCAATAGTATGTAATTGCATACTCTGTGATATGTGTTAAATTGAGTTAATGCATAGGGCCTATCATAGAGTATTAAATTACACACTGTAAGGATGCAGCATAATGTAATCAACGAAATTTCTTGCATCGTAAGGTGATGAAAATGCATCATTAGGTGATAAAGATGCATCATGAGGTGATAAAGATGCATCATGAGGTGATAAAGATGCATCATGAGGCGAGAAAGTTGCATCATGAGGTGATTATATAAATGAAACAGAAATAAATAGTATTATGAAATTTCTGTATTGTATTTTGATGTAATGTAACAGAGCGTTATTTAACCTGTTATACTGTTAACATAAAGACACACCTGTAAGTAACTCTTCAGTGAAAACTCCTTAAAACTTTTACCATTTTGACGGCGCAGAACGGTTTGAACTGCTTACAGCGTTGAGGCAAAGAAAGGTCTACACACTTATGTTCCAGGTTGCTAGGCAACCAACTGTTATTCCAGAAGGAAAGACTGCTTTGTATGTTGCACTGTGGATGCTGAGGGACCAACTAGGTCGTCTCCTGCTGCGGCAGTCTAGCTCATCCCTCTGCTGCTGCAAGTGAGGTTCACTGCATGGTGAAGTTTTCTAAAGGTGCTCTATAGAAAGCCAGATGCATATAGCATTAAATTGTTATGTAAGATTTTGTCTCATTAGTGGTAGGAATGCAATTTGATATGAGGAAATGTAATGTTAATCAGTTGAATTATATGGTTTTTATGGTAGAGTCAATCAATCAATCAATCAGTCAATCAGTTGTGTTTATTGTTCTATCCAAGCATATGCAGCAATTTACAGAGTTAAGGTAACTGCAATAATACTGTAATCAAAGATAAACCCGACCTACCTGATTTATGTGCTAATAAATATGCAAATGTGCCATGACAGAAGGGTTGCATCTGTCGTCTGAGGAGACACCTTCAGCCTCTCTTATCCTGTATCTTATACAGTTTAAGATGTGGGATATATGAAAAGCATAAGTTTTCAGTACTATAACAAATCTAGTTTAGTGGATAATTAAGCTTTGTTGATTAATCAGTTCATATTTTTATATAGAATTCTGTATATGAAATTACGATCATCCTTCTCAGGGAGTTGGAATTGGTGGGTTCTCGGTCGGAGCTCATATCGTGTGGGTTGGCGTCTTGGGGGAAAATAATCCATGCAGCACGCGCCTATTTTTTATCTTTGGTTTATTATTTGGTTTTTATTGGTTTACAATATATTACATAGTGTCTTATACAGAAAATTTGACAGGGCACTTCTGGTATGGGAGATCTGTGGAAATCAGACAATGTGATTCATAACTGCATTCTTAAGTGGTGCTTAGGTTTATCCGTACATTAGAAATCGTCTGTTTATTTAGCCATCGTTTTGGAACAGTACTGATCAGTTAATTTATATGTAACGTAATATTCTCTGATGTAACGTAATTGACATTAAGGGAGCCAGTATAGATGATTACTAATGTGTATAGGGAGTCAGTCAGAGGATGACAGGTTCAGGTGAAAGTGTTGCGGTGAATCCTACTGTGACAGCGCCTATTATACTGTATGCGGATGACACTGTTTGTTAGGGCCATGTTTGAGTAACGTTGTCTGAATACCTGATGAACCAGCATTATAATGAGCGGCAGGCACGTCCGGTTTATCATATTAGTTATAATAAAAGCGGTGATCATTGACCTAGATCTATATAAAAATACTGTGACAGTCACAACGACGGTGTAGGTTTAGAGTCCGTGTTAAGTACTTAGTGATGTGGTGTGATTACTAAGTTAAACTGGGTTGTGTGTGTCTGGCTAGCATTTATGCTACGGCTGTGACACTGATAATTGAGGTTTGACTGGCATATGAAGCAGTCTAAGGTTTTCAACTGGCAAGACCCTGTCTGATGCCTGCTTTGGGGATGATAGAAGTTCTGGAGGGAACAGGGCTGTGGATGTTGTCTCTCTGATTTCTTATTTTTGTATCCCTCGAATTTTCTCTAGAAACAAATCTCTATTTTGAAATTGCCTTTCGGGATTATCCCAGAAATGTTTTTCAGTCTTAGCCCAAGAATGCCTTTTGGGTTAGCCTAACAATGCCTTTCATGGTTAGCCCAAGAATATTTTGTGGTGTTAGCCCAAAAATGTCCTTTGAGTGTAGCACATAAATGCCTTTGATGAATAACCATAAACTGCATATCACGGTTATCCTAAAAGCCTTTAGTGCTGTTTCAAAAATAGCTTTGGGTTAAAAAAAATGGTTTTAAACATAAAGCAGATGTGTGTGTGTGTGTGTGTGTGTGTGTGTGTGTATGTGAGTGTGTCTGTGTCTGTGTCTGTGTGTGTCTGTGTTTGACAGGGAAAGACACAGAAAACCTCAATATAGGAGCACATCATACACGTGCCGCCAACTGCTATCATTCTTAGGCAGACCTTCTTATCGGACCAGAGTACTGGTGCACTGGCATACCTGCTTATATGCCATGTCCAGGTGTATGCGATTATTCTGCCTTGCTGCAAATTGCTTACCAGGTTCTGTTATCTGCTGCTCCTATTTCGGATCATTGGGATGCTGCTGTGTGGAAGCATCCTCGGCTGGCAGATGAGCTTTCGACACAGTTGTTAATCTCCTTCCGTACCTGGATCATCTTCTCATATATCCCAACCCTGACTTTTGCACGAATCTGTTGAGAATTGGTCATAACATTTACAGAATTTGATGAGCGTTTTTAGATTAAGCAAAGATATGGCAACAATTTCTGACAGGTTGTGATTAGACTGGTACCCTGCGCTTAGCTTTAGAGTGGCGCTCTAGAAATTTGGAGATTACGATTGCAGGTTAAGGAATTGTATGAAGTGGAGATTTGACACAGTTTCTGAGAAAACATGATTAAGATTCGACATGGGTTGAAGGAAGATATGGTTAACATCCGGTGCTCGTTTTAAAAGAAATTTTAACTTTTGAGGCAGCATTAGAACAGATATTTAATTGACATTTGTGGGGTGGGATAGAATTATGGTAAGTTATGGTAACACTCATGGGGTTCGATACCTGTTAGCTTCCTATAGGTCTTCTCAGCTTTCCATTCCCTATGGAGCAGAGCTCTGTAAAATGAGCAGACACCTAACAGGCTGCCAAGACGTGTGTTATATACTGGTAAGATCTTGATACTTGTACCATCATAGGTTTCAATGCAGTTTGTCAGTGAGCTTGTCAATAAACATGAATATACCGAATCCCACACAGTGCACTACATGCAAGATTTGAAGGGAAAAGACACAAAGGCAGACCAAGACTACGCTGGATAGATAATATAACTGAGGACATAACATCACTTCCAAGGACTAACATTAAGGGGGCAATAGACTTGACAAATGACCGAGTACAATGGAGATCGTTTATTCGTACCCATCGCCGCCAAATGGCTGGTGTCGGGAACTGATGATGATGATGATGATGATGATGATGATGATGATGATGATGATGATGATGATGATGATGATGATGATGATGATGATGATGATGATGATGATGATGATGATGATGATGATGATGATGATGATGATGATGATGATGATGATGATGATGATGATGATGATGATGATGATGATGATGATGATGATGATGATGATGATGATGATGATGATGATGATGATGATGATGATGATGATGATGATGATGATGATGATGATGATGATGATGATGATGATGATGATGATGATGATGATGATGATGATGATGATGATGATGATGATGATGATGATGATGATGATGATGATGATGATGATGATGATGATGATGATGATGATGATGATGATGATGATGATATTATATTATATTATATATTATATTATTTGAGGCCGAACAAGCAGATGGTGATTTGAGATAAGTTTTATTTGACCTGGTAGTCTTTTCAATTGCACAGTTGCTCTGTTTACAAAAGATTGCGGGTTTGAAGATGCTGAGCAAACTACTTGTAGCAACATTGTTTCCAGTGCCTGGGAACATCATATAGCTGCCAGGGCTGTGAACTACGACCTGACCTCATCTTTTGGTGAATGTGATAAGTAGAAGAAAGATAATAAATACAAGTTCCAAGGTTTAATGCTAGATTTGTTTGTGAACTCAGGCCTCTTTCACCATGCAGTATAATTTAGTTCAGTGTAAGCCAGGAAGTAAATGCTAAGTCCTGCAATGCGCTGGCCCCATGTCCAGACCTTGGGATCCCCTTCCATTGATGGGTCAAGAGCCGAAGATGGGAAATGAGTACCTCCCCATTCAGCTATGAACATGGGAACTTTACTGTTTTTAGATTGCTATAGTTGGGTTTGACAAATGACCGAGGTCGCTGGAGATCATTTATTTGTACCCATCGCCACCAAATGGCTGGCATCAGGAACTGGTGGTGGTGGTGGTGGTGGTGGTGGTGGTGGTGGTGGTGGTGGTGGTGGTGGTGGTGGTGGTGGTGGTGGTGGTGGTGGTGGTGGTGGTGGTGGTGGTGGTGGTGGTGGTGGTGGTGGTGGTGGTGGTGGTGGTGGTGGTGGTGGTGGTGGTGGTGGTGGTGGTGGTGGTGGTGGTGGTTACCTCAAACATATTTCTGAAGAGTTTCTTTGCAGGCATGTCAAGAAATGCAGTACCGTTATCTTTCTCTTTACCTTTTTCCCCATTACATGGATACCAGTATTTCATGAGTGATGAATGTTGTAATCTTCCAATGTGGTGGTTTAGTCAATCACAGCTTTTAGGATGTGCGTTGAAACCCCTCCCCCCGTTGAACCCCCTCTCCCCCCCTCGTATAAGTGTTTTGTTACTAGCTGTGCTTGTGTGAGTAATATTTCATCAGAATTAGTCATTGAATTATGTGTCTGACAGTCAGAGATTAATTTTCCCAGCTGTAGGCAGACCCACATTAACTGCTGTCCTGAAACTGGAGCTCAGGAAGAGTCAGAACTTTACTGCTACTCAGTATTTTATGTCCATTTTTAATTGATGCTATATAGGGATTGACCGGAAAGAGATTTTCCACCGGAAACCGGAACCGAGTATTTGGATGAACTATTTGCCGGAAACGAACTGGAAACGAACCGGTACCATTTGGTCCATATGCGAAGAAATTATCAACATAAATTTGTGTACTTGTACTAAGTGACTAATACAATTTGAATTGTAGTCATTTCTGTGCAGTTGTGAAGTTTTCTATGTAATTGTTTTAAGGTTCAACATTTATAATTTTATATACGTAAGTTTATTGAATAAGTTTGCAAAGAAAAAAAAATTTTGTAAGAAAATTTTTTGCAAGTATTTGCGTCTACAATATTTGCCGAGGCGAATACTTCCGGAAACGGGATTTCCGGCCGAACCGAGTATCCGAAACGGTTTCCGGTCAATCCCTAATGCTATAGCTGTATAGCACATCTGGAGAACCTAGCAATTTTCCCGAACAACACACAGCTGGTTTGATCACAGCAAATACATACATACCTGTAATTAGTGAAAAATTTTACTGGCCAACAGTGTATGTGTGCCGTTTTGGGAGGTTAATCTGACTGGTGTTTACTTGAGACTTGAGATGGCTTCAGGAGCTGGAGACGGTCAATGGTGTATCTGGAGTTAAAACTGAATGACTTCAAGACAAGAGGAAGACCCAGACAGATACTGCTGGACTGGATGATGGTGGATGAATGCTAGGTCTTAAACAAAAGAAAATCAGCGCCCAGAGGAGTGGCGTCGTCGGAATTTTTAACCTGCCTCAGCAGGCCTGAGAACCTGAAGAAGAAGAAGACGAAGAAGAAGAAGAAGAAGAAGAAGAAGAAGAAGAAGAAGAAGAAGAAGAAGAAGAAGAAGAAGAAGAAGAAGAAGGAGGAGGAGGAGGAGGAGGAGGAGGAGGAGGAGGAGGAGGAGAAATTATTGATGTCAGTTGGATGAACAGTTGTTGGGAATGGTTCCAGGTGGTTGAACCAGTGCTGAAGTGGATTGGTGACCCAAAGCAGTGCTAATTCTTCCAAAAACTAGAGCAATCACAGAACAACTGATTTGTAAGTCTGGGGGAAACTTAGGACTTGTTAGTAAACAAGTTCAATTTATGATGAATTCAGAGCAGTCTGTAGGCTGCCATGCGTGACCGCCTAGCCCTAAAGATGATGTTTAAGCAACAAGGGTAACTTCTGTTTTCTGTTTCTGGTTTTTTATATGAATGTTTTGCATGTATGAAGGTCGTAAGGTATGGTGCTAATGTTCTGGCTGGTAGGTGGCTATGTTTGTCTGAAATTGACCAAGCTGAAAGGTATGGACGTGGCGTTTGATTGAGCGTGTATACCTGATGGGTAAGCGATGTGCAAAATATGTCAAAGCTGCTCAATGGACTGTGAAAACGGCCTATGTGCCTTACTCATTTGATTTGCAGGGAAACCCTGGCTGTTTGGAATGTCAATGCCTTGTATGTATGGCTTGCTTTTCAGTGGAGTTGGAAAGTTTATCACTTCTGTTCCTTGGGCCATTTAAAATTCAAGAGCCGTTTGAGAAAGTACTACTAAGGACGTTGAAGAAGGCTAAGTGGGTTAGTGTATTGTTGGATGGCTGTTAGAGTGGTTTAGAGGTACATTTATTGTACCTTGAGATTTTAACAACTTTACCATGAAATTTATATTGTAGCTTGAGATTATAATTACTTTTCCCTGAAAATACAAAGGTTCTGAAGCATAAAGTTCATTGCAGTAATAACTAGTGCGAAGACCTTAAGCCACAGGTGAAATTATGTTTGCGTTTCTTAAGCCAATGTTGTTAAATAAGTGCAGAATTTGCTCGGGCCATTTTTAAAATTGGTTTGACTTCTAGCTACTGTTTGCTCAGGCCCTAACTTGAGAACTGAACTGCCAGAAAATGTATATGTAACAGATGTATTGCAAGAAAAAGCACTCTGTCATAGCCGTAATGTGTACATTCACTCACTGAAATGATGGCTGCGATTTACCATATTTACACTACAGCTTCTTAGAACCATTGTTTAAAAATTAAGCAAAATTATTCACACAAATAGTTCAATGCCATGTGCTTGTGATTATTAACCACTTAACTTCAGTCACTGCCCAAGTTTAATTTTGTAGTGTAAGTTAGTAAGTGCAACTAGTGAAGGAGAGTAAATTACCTAACTAGGGTTCACTTTAAGAAATTGTGTCTTGCTTACGTTACAGATGTAGCAAAAGCTGCATTGGCTAGGGACACTGATAGAGCTGAAATCTCAAACCTGTTTTCTGCTCTGGCTAGAATCTGAAACCCACAACCTCTCAGTTGCCAGTCAACCACATTAACCACTAGACCAGCGGTTCCCAAACTTTTCTGGGTCGCGACCCACTTGTGAATATCTTGGCAGTCTCGGTACCCACTGTGTAAAATTAAGCATTGTGTACTAAAATTTGCTTTGTAAATTGGTATCAAAATATGCGGATTTACATACAGCGCTTAGAAATTTAAAGCATTAAAAGGAAATTTAGGTAAAAGCAGTTTACAATTCATTGCAATCCAGCTATATATAGCCCAATCATAGCCAAATGTTGTTGCTGCAAAAAAAGTTTCTAGAAAAAATTTGGTGACCCACTTCAATGCCAAAGCTTCGCGACCCACTTTTGGGTCGTGACCCACAGTTTGGGAAACTCTGCACTAGACTATCGTGCACCGTTGGCAAAAACTCCCCATAATGGTTAAATCAGATTGGTCTACAATGGTTTTGTTTGTTCAGTCATAGGTTGAGTCCATGATCATCCGATGATAAAGCGACGGGTCTATTTTTCTTTAGTAGGGCAGTGGACCTACTGTTCATTGATAAGACGATGTACAAGTTGTGTATTGATTGGATGATTGGCCTATCTTGCATCTGTCAGACAATGGATATGATATTCATCACTGGACTGCATAGGCTAGCATATGTGGCAAAATGATGTTGAGTGAAGGAAATACAGTGTAGCCTTTATTAAACCACTTGAAATCCCAGTTATAGCAAAGATTCAGTTGTTCCATGAAGTTACAGCAAAGAATCTCTGAATGAAAAACTTGGCTTCCAAGTCAGTATTGCAGTTGTTCGTGAGGGGCCAGTGATGCACTAAGGTTAGCACTTTTCCAGATGGGATGTTATTATTATTAGTACTATTATTACTATTGTTTCATGCACATATTAGCACCACTATTTAATGACCGAGCATCACTGGATGGCACTGAGCAATTATGAGTGAAGAACTTGCTCAAAGTCCCTACACAGTACCGGTAGCCACCTGAGAGGAGGTTTGAACCTGTACTGTGTGCTTTACGAGGTGAGCACTCTAACCGATCAGCTACCTGCAAGGTCTCAACTCTCCAATACTCAGTAGAGCCAAGCCTTGGGTCGTCGAACTTGTGCTATAACAATGCTTTACGACACTACATGTCTTTAGAGTAGTAAAGGTAAGGTTTATGTCGTCGACCCTGACACTGGTCATAACCCTCCCTCCCCCATTGTCCGCATTTGTCCGCATTCTGAGCACCCCTCCCTGCCTGCCTCATTGCGGACGTCCTTTATTTATGACCCCTTAGACGCCGGTTACCACTAGACTACAAAACGCTTCGCATTAGAGATTTACTGCAGTGAAGTGTGTAACAAAGCAATGCTGTCCTCGTCGGCCAAGTAGGCCTACCATCGCTGCCCCGATAGAAGGCCAATGCAGCTGTGGAAAATTTTCTAACTTTTGATGAGTCATCGGGTTTTCTGCATCGAAGCCAGCCACCCGCTCCTGCCGCTGCTGCTGCGAGTTGCTGCACTGTGGTTTGGGAGTTATTTGAGGAAGAGGAAAAAAACGAGGGCGAATTTTATTGGAGTCGTCGTGATTACTCGTGGTCAGTCCCCTCTGGAGGGTTCGTTTGTTGGCGCGGGTGAGTGGTGACCAAGTTCACCGAGTACGTTCGTTATTTGGTCATTGGTCAAGAATAAAATATTGCGAGATCGAGAGAAGATATAGCGACAGGGCAGCTCTCGTTGAAGTGGTTACCCGTATTACCTTGGCCGCTATTGAGCTGTGTGATATTTGGCTGAGTTATTTGCTTTGGGCTTGTTTAGTGGAACAGTCTGTCGGATTGCTTTGAAGTAGGTCAGCTCAGGTATTAACTAATTTATTAACTGATTTATGCTTTACTTATCGGTTGTATGGGCGTGCGGACTTATGGGTAGACGGACTAATTGACGGATGGACAGATCGATGGATGGATGGTGGGCAGTGATGGGCACTAAACTATTTTTTTTAGTTAAACTAAAACTATTTTCCAACTAAAAAAAAGTAGTTAAACTAAAGTTGGCAACTGATTTTGGAAATTAGTTAACTAAACTAAAAAAAAGTAGTTAAACTTTTTCCAACTATTTTCCAACTATTTACGACAAACATTTTTGCAATAAAAGACGTTAAGTGAACTGTAATAATGCAAAGCGTCAATGACAATTTCACCTTCAAACTATGCAATGTGTTCTGTTCTGGCATACAGTTACATGTGCACTGTAAGTAGTGTATGAATTTGAAAACACAGGCTGTAAATGCTAAAACCATGCAGTGTTAAAATGTTTTTTTTGCTGACAGTGTTCAATGTTCACTGTGGAAAAATAGTTGCATATTGCTGATTTTTTTAGTTAAACTTTTTAGTTAGCAACTAAAATTTTTTAGTTAAACTATGGTTTTAACTAAACTATTTTATTTTAGTTAAACTTCTTCCTTAACTAAAATTTTTTAGTTAAACTAATAGTTAGCAACTTTTTAGTTAACTATTGCCCATCACTGATGGTGGGTGAATGAGTGGGTGGACGAATAGATGGGTATGTATGGCAGGAGTTGTTTAGTGTAGGCATGTGCTTATGATTTGCTATGGATGGTGGTCATGTTTGGACACCATCTATCACCACCATTTTGAATGAGTCTGATTGTGTTCCCGTTTGGCAGTGAGTTTTGGCCAACTTTCCTGCCATTTGTGACTGGAAAATTGTGGATTCAGTCATGATATGGTGAGCTCTGTCCAGAGCGACATCAACTGCCCATCACAGAGTCCTTTGTGGTATGCGAAGGGCTATTCCTTAGCTATGCTGGACAGTCAACCGAGAGGATGGAGGTTCAAATCCCTGTTTCAGTTTATGCTTTGCCTGCACCCCCTAAGCAATAATGAGTACACTGTTGGTGGGAAGATAAGACGGTGTGAGTAGGGTAGCGGTTTTCAAATGGTAGTGTCACTAAGTGGTATGCCAAAAAATGCAAAAAGATTACATTCTTAAAATGATATGTTAATTTTAAATTTGTCTATCTATGGTCCTACGCTCGCCTATTGTTTTTGATCTGACCTTTACTTGTGGTATGCCAGCATTTGATTATTTTTACCTGGTGGTACAATAAAAAATAAAGTTTTAAAACTGCTGGAGCAGCCCCAATATGCCAAGGCATAGGCTTAGAAGGAGGGGGACTCAGAGGGGCACTTGCCCCCCAAATTTTGGGCGTTCCTGTTTTTTGGGCATGTCGGTTAGGCGCATGGAAAAATACTGAACAAACTATCTCCAACTTGCCCTGAATCAGAGTAGCATTAGACTATTAATAGCTACTAGCTTGCAAACCACCATAGCATTTGCAAACCACCATAACATTATTCATTGATGTACTGAATAACTAGTTACTATAAATGCACGACGTCAGTTATTCGGGATTAGTTTTTGTTTCAGTCAGAAGTAAAATTTTCCTTCAATGAGCTGTTATCATTATTCAATATCCTAAATGCAGCATAGACGGGAAACTAAATACAGTCTCAACCGTCCACTGAGATGAGGTTGCATATGTCGAGTTCTGTTTGCAAACACGAGTGGCGGATAAATGAAATGCATGACACTGCCAAAAAGTGGACGGAAGCCTTATTAATTCTGTCGAATTATTTAAATTTTTCGACTATTTCGACTCGGATGGTTTTGTAGTGTGAGTGATCGTGGGTGTAATTGATTCAGTTACGAGCTAGAGAAGGTCTTCGGATGATTAACTTGGATCAGATTAAAATGAATTTATCTGCCACGGTTATAGATTGAATATAATTTTATCAGGTAAGGTCAAGACTACTGATAGAATGTCTTGACACTGTTTCACAGTGCTACAAATGACAATTATGAACAACTGCCCAAGAAAAAACTTGGACCATGTCCTATTTTATTCTGCGGTGTATCGTGTGCACTTGAGCGGATCAAGTGTAGCGTGATGTCATATTTCAAGCCGCTGTCACTTCTTCTCTAAGGTGAAGTGAACTTGTCGAATCAGGCCAAGTGGTGTACTTGTGCATTTATTGTGATCTCTTCTTCTAACAAAGCCGTAGATTCGGTAGAGCCAGGGTATAGGTGCAAAGTTAACAGCTGACAACAGCAGACAGGGTAAATAAATCCCCTATAGGAACTGTGACGGTAATGATGAATTGAAGGTGGACTGTGAGGAACAAGAGAAGTGAACTATTTAACATTAAGAGGATAAATGAACATGTTTGAAGGTGGTACAGTCCATACTTTTTGGAATTTGTGGACATTGTGGGTTATATTGTCACATTTGCTGAGCTCAAGTTGGGTATAAATGTGCTTTACCAGAAACCTACTTGTGGTTCGTATAGCTTTTCTGTTGACGTATATGTTCTAGCTTAAATATTTAACCTACATGTATTTGTTTTATGTATTATGGTACATGCCTCGTAGATTCCTCATGTATGGGGTGTGTGACAAGTGTAGTGGATAATGTGCTGGATTGTCAAGTGAGAGGTTGGGGGTTGAAGTCTTTGCCAGGGCAGAAATTTGTTTTAATAATTCTACTCTACTTGCACTTGTTAGTCAACTCAGCTATAGCCAACTGTAACGAGGGAGAGGACTGGTTGCGGTATGACAACCAGTTTACTCAATAAACGAATATACTTACATACATACATACATACTGGCCACCTACCTTGTATGCCGAGGGTATATAAATTCTTGCAATGAATGAATGAATGAATGAATGAATGAATGAATGAATGAATGAATGAATGAATGAATGAATGAATGAATGAATGAATGAATGAGGGTAAGAAGAATGAAGTTGCTAACAACTCAAACCCATGGCTGCCTCTCAGAGTAGTTTAAAGGACTGCTCTTTTTCTTTCGATTTATGTGAAATAAGTACTTTCTGTGAGGTACTTGAAAGGCTGTATATATTGATTGTCTGGATACCTAGGTACATAATAAGATGAACTTGATCCTATTCTGTTCTCATAATAAACCATATCCTTAACTAAATTTACATATCTTTGTTGACAAGCCGAAAATTATACAGGTGAACTCGTGTAAATTTCTAGTGTCTATATTGAGTCACTCAACCTTAGAAGGACCTAATATATCTCATAAAATTGCCAAAACCATGTTTGAATACTGTTGCCTATATTCATGTTTTTATGATTCAATATGTTCTGCTAGATCTTGATCCACTTTATATGGTTATTGTATTATAATCTGGTATGGACTTAAAATTACCCTTCTCATTAAAAAGTTTGTCTTGTATGGATCTGTGATGTTATTATATAGGACTGCATGTAACGGATTCGGCTGAAACCTGCACATACAGATATATATTCGTTTAATATGTAAAACCGATGTCAGACCCCATCGGTGAACAAAGAGGTGGGGGATGAGGGATGATGAACACTTAAATCATGATAAATGGATATGAGAGATGATGGGTAAAAGCACAGATTGAAATTTTAAACTTGTATAGATAGATATATCATGTCTTGTGTAGATATATCATGAATTGTGTAGATATATCATGAATTGTGTAGATATATCATGAATTGTGTAGATATATCATGAATTGTGCGGACTGCCATTCCAATTTAACCAGATCCAAGGATATTACTATAGCACCTTCGCCAAGGAAATTACTGTTGCCCCTTTGCTCTATCAACACCTGGCCTTTTCCAATTAAATGTGCTGGTCCCTCCTTGTGGAGACTTCTCCCTAGGAGCATCAGTTCAGGGTCTAACCTGCAACTATTTTAAAACCAGCTGCGTCTTTTTAAAATGTTCATTGCGATTGTGCACTTAATAGCTAGTTGGTGTATGGTTTTGTTTTTACTTCTCAGCTACCAAGGAATTTGTGGTGTAGTTGAATTTTTAAGTATTAATTTATTTTTGCCAGAGTTTGGTTTATGTTCACGTAATGTATGTTGGTCAAGTCATTAACGGCCATTTCACTGCTACTGTGTTTCTTCAGGATGTGCCTTTGTGCACCCCTTCAATTGTACAGCATTTGTAAGATGTATTAAAATACATTACATACAGAGATACTTTATATAACATTCATATATTACATCTCATACATACATTACATAATACATTACATACATACATACATAGTTTGTTTTGTGTTCTTTGGACCAATAAAAAGAATTGATTGATTACATACATACATACATTACATGCCTTCTATGTGACTGCCCCCATGACCTGGAATGGGCTCCCTACCAAGCTCTGCTGAATACCGATTGGTTATTTCACCCTGTTTCTTACTGTCCTCAAAATTGAGTTGCTCGACCATGGTTGGGCTGCGAGTGCTCCTAAGTAGGCAATCTTGAAGGGGCGCTATATAAAACTGCTTTAATAATAATAATAATAATAATAATAATAATAATAATAATAATAATAATAATAATACGGACGACGAGGTTTGATTTTCCGGATGTTACATTAATTAATATTGAAGTCCCTGAGGGATCCTGTATACCTCGGGGCATAAAAAAAAAAAAAAAAAAAAAAATAATAATAATAATAATAATAATAACATACATACAGTCAACATACAACACATGTATTATGTTGTATTTTACTTAGTAGTAAAAGGCTCTAAAACTTTGACAAAGCATAGCCACTTCCAACTCACTTCCTTGTACTGTGTGAAGTTCAAAGAAAACGTTGCTGCTAATTGTGCCAGCCAGTGCAGAATTTGTAGCTTAAAGGATCTGCGTCTGTGCAGGGAAACCCTGGATACATTAAGACGTCCTTGGCCTGTGTTGCACCTTCTGCCTTCTGCACACATTACAAATGCTCTAAAACTTGGTTCATCTGGCTTGGTAGTCTTGGGCAGCTGCAAAATTGACTTTGCCCGGTTTACTGCAATGCTTCTCTGACAGATCTCTTTTTTCACTGATGTGCATGACCTTTGTGTGACCGAGACGTGTTGTCCTCGAGACCAAGGTCTTGGTCTGGAGTGCATTCCAGTTCGTTTTTAAAAGTCTTGGTCTTGGTCTTGGTCTTGAGACCAAAAGTCTTGGTCTTGGTCTTGGTCTTGAGGTTCAAAGTCTTGGTCTTGGTCTCGCAAGACCAAGACCGGCGGTCAATATGAACAGTCATTTAACAAAACTCAAGAATTAAAAAATTTATCAAGCCTGTTTGCATCATAGCCTACGACAATTACCTACGGACAGATGAAAGTCTTGTTGGTCAGGAAAACCCATCGACAGCAGCAACTAAGTACTGTTATGCTGTGTCTGGAAGCCCTGCCGAGACTTTTTCTGAAGCCAGACAGTCTGATAAACCATGGGAGGATTTGAAAAAGGCTCACGATTTGTACATTTACATCCAGTGCTTTTTCACACGGCAGAAAAGCTACTGTGTGCCAGCGACTTCAGCACCTATGGAAAGTATTTTTTCACACGGCAGAATTTTTATGAGGCGCCACAAGTCACATATTGGTCAGAAAATTCTGAGCGAATTGGTTTTTATAAAATAGAAAAGGCATTTGGAATTACATTTTGTATGAAGGCCTTTTGTAAATACTTATTCGGAATTCTCTGCAGTCTGCATTTAAAATTAGTTTGCCTGAATAAAATAAAAGACTCACGTTTTCATTAAAATAGCGAGTAGTCCGACTTTACAAATTTTTTTAAGGAAAAGAAGTCTTGGGCTGAATGTGATTTTTTGGGTGTTGGTCTTGGTCTTAGTCTTGAGGTTCAAAGTCTTGGTCTTGGTCTCGAGGTTCAAAGTCTTGGTCTTGGTCTCGAGGTTCAAAGTTTTGGTCTTGGTCTTGGTCTCGAGGTTCAAAGTCTTGGTCTTGAGGTTTAAGGTCTTGACAACAAGACTGGTGTGACCTTGGATCATGAATTGACCTTTTCAGAGCATGTGACGAACATATATGTCATCACCTGCATCAGAAGCTCACAATGTAAAACTCGTATGCAATGTTAGGGTGATTCAAGTTCTGTATGAAAAAAATAAAAGTAAACAATTAAGAGAGGCTCTTTACTTTTTGAGTTCCTTTTAGTCCATAGAGCAAAACTGTAAAATATGGCTGAAATTGGTTTGGATTTAGAACTGCCTCAAGGAGCTTAAATATTTATTAGAAATATAAATTTTATTCAATTTAATATTTTTATTGTAAGGCATTTTAAATTACTCAGTAATATTTACTTACTTATTTATTAATAAAGAACTAAAAAGAACATAAAATATTACTATAATTTATGAAAAAGAAATATTGGAAACTATTTGAGAAATATTTTTTAGCATTATTTAATAAATAAAGGAAATAATATTATGGCTGAAAACCTGTCAAAGACATCCATTCATCTTATTGGAGAACCTCAGGAAACGTTCTCAAATAGGGTATTGCCTACAAGCTTGGGTGTTTAAAAAGTTTATTTTATTCATCGCAAGCAAAATGAACTTTGATGCAGTGAAAAATGTAGTTCAAGAGAGAAGCGAAATCTGGGCTAAAGCAAATTGCAGAAGAAAGAAACATTGTTCGCAAGCTAGATGCATTACTAGCAAGATATAGAAGTATCTGTTGTAACAAGACAGACCAAGCTAAAGAAGATGATTTTGTTAAATCTATTAATATTCTCTTTGATATTGCTCATCATGATGAGATGAGTATAATTGAAATTGAAGAAGACAGAACATTTGTTGTGGATAAGTGATCAGAAAGAAAATATACCATTGCATGCAAATTTGGCCAAGAAAGAAGAAAATTAAAAATTAAAATTACCAAAGGTAACTTAAGGCGTATAAAAGAGGAAGAAAGGAAAGAAAAAGCAGCGGAATATCTAAGCCACAAACAGTTGTCTACATCAGGTTCTGAAAGTGAATCAGATCACAGTGATTCAGAAGATGAGTACTAATGAACAGTTTTCAAATTTTTTGGAGGAACACTGTGTGAAAACTCTAATTCCATCGACATCTGACTATGTGAGTGAGACAAAATAAGTTCAGTTCTGCGAATATCTTTCCACCAAATCTTGCTTCTGCACTGGATCGAACAAATGTCAGCAACAGAGAGGCAACCTACATCTCAGCGGCAGCGAAGAACTGAACTCATGGCAACGATAATGTATCCGTTTTATCCAATTTATCACTTTCGCTCAGCAGCATTCGAAGAACCAGATGATTCATCGATTCACATGTTCTGCAAATGCTTAAGTTGTCAATGACAGTGTGGAAATAGGGGCCTATGGATTGCACTAGCATTAACCTTCAACTCAACCTTGACGAAGCAAGGAGATCAAAAAGAATTCTTGTTCCAAATTGTAGAAGACCATCGGAAACAATTTCCAAATTCAAACAAAAAGCACTTTTTCCTGAATGTAGTCGTAGTCAATAATTTTTCTAGTAAATACAGTAAAGAAATTAGGGACTTATAATTGTATACTTTCTAACGAGTTTCATTTTAATTCATTGGAAACACATTGGCATTTAAAGTTATAGACAAGAACGTAGCCAGATTTAAATTCAAGAGGAGGCAACTCCTGGAGACATCCAGGAGTAGTAGGAGTGCGGAGGTATAACCAACTGAAAATTTTTTAAATCTAAAATTTCTCAATGTGGCTACGCCAATGGTTATAGATATAGCTTCTTAGGCAGTGTTACATTGTTTTTTAAACTTGACAGTTAAGTTTTTCAGTAAAATTGGTTGTTTACTGAAATTCGATTTTTCGGACAAAACGAGTTAAAGCTAACTAATTTCAAAGTCGTTGAGGCAGTACTAAACATCATCCAAATTCACTGAAATTTTGTGTGGCTTATTTCATTACCAAAAGGAACAGAAAAAAGCAAGAGCACAACAAATATAAGATTTTCCATTTTTCTGAATCACCCTAGTATGCATGCCTGAATGTTCCAGGGTTGACTATGGTAATGCCATTCATGCAGGCTTGACTTTTCTCCCATTAATCAATCTGCAGTCTATTTTATATGCAGCAGCTCGTCTAATTGGTTGTGACACACCTAGGTTTGGTCGTAAATCCAATTTTTATGTGAGAGGAACTGCATTGATTATCCGTGCGAAAATGCATTGAGTTTAAAATTGTAATGCTTATGCGTAATTGCTTTGTGACTGTGTTCCATCTGCGTTAGAATACTATGCATCTTAGTCGCTTCCATCCATCCATCCATCCATCCATCCATCCATCCATCCATCCATCCATCCATCCATCCATCTTTGTTGTGGTCTGCACAGTTACGGGTTTGTCCTGGCGAACCAAACTTCCACGGCTCAGCATAGAAGTTTTGCTGTTGTCAGCCCATCTCTTGGAATAAGCTGTCTTTCAGTCTACGAACTGCGCTTCTTGGCCTTCCTTGCCTCAGTTCTATAAACGTTTTAAAACCATTCTGTTTGATTGTGGTTTTATTTCGACAGGTCTGGAGCGTCCTTGATTTGTTTTGCTTGAAGTGGCATGGTATAAATTTGCAATTACACAAGTTACAAGTCCTTGGCAGTGGCTGTAATTGCAACTCGTAACCCCAATACTGCAATAATGCACTGGCTTCCTACAGAACAAAATTACTTCAGTTTAAAGTGTGTCTCGTAGCATATAAAGTGATAAAGATCGGCCAGCCAACTTGTCCTTCATCTTTGCTCACCTGTCAGGTTCACTAACACTGCGTTTGCTCAGTTTTGTGTGTGTTCCAAATGAAAACAATACACTCGTACAGTACCTGGGTTCCTGGTCTCTCTCTGTCGGCTGCCCAGGGTTTTGAAATTTTCCGATTAGATTAGGTTAGTCCAGAGAGTGTCCACCGATGGCCTTAGGATATTTAGTCAAATTGTTTTTCACTGCTAATAATTTTATTTTAGTAGTTTGTTAACAAGTACAACAATATTTAAAGTAGATGTCAAATGGTTTTTTTTATGCTAAAAGAGTTTGGCTATGTACATGGAGAGTGGAATTGGGGATGTTAGAGGGTGAAATGACAGATTACTGAAGACCAAATCAAAGTATCCATTACATATTCCTCCCTCTTTTACAGATTGGCATGACCTTCTGGTGAACCTGCTCAATCCATATCCCATCTGTAAAATGACAATTTAAAGCAATCACAGTACCTGTGGCATCTCCGTGTACATTAGTAGCCAAAAAAAATTATCGTTAGCCATCCGTGACCAGTAGGCTGTAACACTGAAGATTTTTGTTGTCTGCGGTGTTAAAATTTTTATGTTGTCTATATGAAAACACTGTGAATGATTGACGATTCTGAAAGTATACAGCGGTGCATTTTTGTGTGTGCTTCTGCTGAAGCAGGAAATGCTTTGTAAATCGTTTCATGTATATGTGCAGAAGGCAGTTTTAAGCATAGTCACATTTTTTTCATAAAACTGCAGAATTATCTTGTTGCAAAATCTGTCTGAATTGCTGCAATCCTCAAAAGATAAGAGGTTAAATGAATTACAAAGCATTTTCTGACTCAAAGGCAATTATTCTTTATGCAAATGCAGCTTCATTTGGGTGGAAGAAATTTACAGAACTTTGGGGGAATGCGACTTATAATGTGGGGTATTGCTGTCCAACATTTTTGACACCGCGGGCCACTGAAAAAATTATTCTTGAAGCCAAGTGCCGCACCAGTAAACTCAAAAGCAACAACTAAAATTTATTGAAAGTTTTATTAACTGTATTAAGATTTATTATGGCAAAAATTATGTAATAATCAGTGAATAAATAGCATGTATGTTTGGCATGCTTTATAATAGTTCAGCGTCAAAATGTATAGCAATAAACGTTCAAGCACATTTTAAGTGAGATATTTGGCTTTGAATTGTGCTTGCAATTTTTTTATTTGCGGTTGGTATTCGGCTCTGACTGCCGTCTAAAATCAGCCCGCGGGCCACATGTTGGACAGCACGGTTGTATGGTATTTTTCAGGCATGCCCAGGCCATTTATTTTAGACCAAGAACTTGCACCTCCAGGCCAAGGACAGGATATGGACACTTGGCCTGTTAGATTGAAATAGATCCGTATGCAGGCAGCAGAACCTTGAAGATGTAAAGATTGAGGACAGTGAAAAGCTTGAAAGATAGTCTTTGGACTTGTTAGATGACTTCAGGGTATCAGGACGACACACAACAGCTGAACTTAGAAGATAGGCGTTAAACCAACCAGCCAGACGTTCTTGGGTTGGTCTGAACCGATCAGCTGAACCAGTTGAGGCCAAGAACTTGCGCCTCCAGACCAAAGCCAGAGATATCAACAGGTGACCCGTTAGACTGAAACAGATTGGCAATGATGAGCAAAGGTAGCAGAACCTGGAAGATGTAAAGGTTGGGAAAACGAGTAGGGTGACCTTATAAGATGGTCTTTGGGCTAGTTAGATGTTCATTTCAGGAAATCAGGACAGCACAGCAGCTAACTTTAACTATAGCCATGAAACCAGTTAGATGTTTTTTTGGGTGATCAAACCCAACCAACTTGAGGCGAGATTGATTGAATGATTGAGTGAGCAAACATCTGATGCCTAGCTTTCTGGGAAATTTCCAAAGGCACCGGGCAAACTGCAAACATTTAACTAGTAAACTTTGGTCTGAAAGATCCATATGTTCCACACAATTGATGTCCCTGCAGTCTTTGTATTACTGCTGACAGTGCTGAGTCATTTTCAGTTCAGTTGGCCGATTTTTTTGTGTGCAGCAGAAGGACGGATAAGTTATCAAGTGCATAACTGTCAATATTTGAAGTAATGAACGTCTCTCTGCACGACAGCAAAAGCCCCTGCAGGGTGAAACAAGGAGGTCTGAGCTCACAGATGCAACTAACAGTGTGGCGGGTTCAGTTATGTCTGGAATGCCATATAGGTTTCGTACTTTTTGTCTTTTCTAATCTCGTAACTTTGAGTCTTTGATAGGGAAGTATAAACACCGCGTGACGTGAATTGGGAAGTCGAAATTGTTATTCTGTTCTTCTTTGCACTGGAATAACACTGCTCGTTTTACAAGCTACGCTTAACTTGAGTAGGCTTCACAAAATGTTTCAACATTAACAACACATTTATGGACATTTTTTGTAAAATTGATTAAAAACAGAAATTTAGAAAGGCTTTGTAGTGAATTTCTTTTTACGTTAGCAAATATGCTAAAGAAATTATCCAAACTGTTCAGAGAGAACCAGTGTTGTTATTTTTAAAAAGTCCATGCAAAAAGATGATAGAGTGGAAGAATTTGAGCTGTAAGGCACTTCAAGTTGCAATGAAAAAGGTATAAATTTCAAGAAAAGATAATGTGATTTGTGTGTAAGTAAGTAAGTAAGTAAGTAACTAAGTAAGTAAGTAATGTGTATGTATGTAGTTATGAATGTGCGTATATAGCAGCTGCGTTATCTCGTACAGGATGTAGCAATCTTCACAGCAACCGGGTTGATTGCATCCAGTGTTTTCACTGGGTGGAGACCCGAATGTAGGCTAATTAACTCATAGACTAAATACTTATACATGAAGACTGATTCATTCCGTAATTGCTGCTTTAAAAAAGAGACAGGATGTACACATGGCATGTGGTCCTGATGCAGCTGGCCTGTAGCCATCTTCCCATGTTGCCGTTTACGAAAGGTATCCCATTCTCTTCTTTGATCTTCAGTTTCAGCGTGCTAGTTGAATCCTGATGAGCCGGGCAACGGCCAACGAAGGAGGACACACGCTGAAACGGAACTCAGTGGCAGGGCTTCAGTTTTGTGAAACATTGGGTAACTGGGTTTGAAGAATACCATATCTTTTTGATGTCTCGACCACCCCGGTTCTGTAATTATTAGATGGCAGTGAAACTCAGTGCATGAATAATTAGGTCCGGCTTGACCTAACGCCTTGTCTGAAAATCGGCTCGCAGTAAGTTTACAAAGATGCGAGAACTTCTGTTGCCAGCTGTGTGTGCTTTCATGGCCTAAATTCACTTCATATATTACTATCTTCGCTATGTTATTGTTGAATATCGGTCGTTGAGCCTTACCGCATGCTGCGAGCCTTTGGTTGTTTCTGTCAGTCAGTGAATGGGTAGCAGAAGACCGTAAAAGAGGTTTCCTATTGTTGGGTTACTGCTCAAGATCTTCCTACCCTGGGACAGTGCTTTTGATTTCCTTTAAAGGAGTTCTGGTGTAAAAGAGATTGAGTATGAGCAGATCAACACGCCCACGGCCCCCATTTATCCCCACCAACCAATCCCATCATCCCCCAGGTTGATGGTCAAGTACTGTGCATTCAAAATCCCATCCCGTGCTTCTGGGTCTGTGCCGTTTAAAAGCCTAACGTGCATTGACCTGACTCACAAAAAAAAACGCTGCCACTGCTCGTACTCTGGCAGTGCCAGTGCCAAGCCTGGATGAAGGAGGAGGGCGATGCTAATGATCTTTCTTATCACACAGTGTCGTTAAACTGAAGCTATTACCAGACTCAATCGGATTTTTCCGTTTGGATCGAATAGCCGGAATAGGGTCAGTGTACCGCTGCTGTCTTAAGAAAAAAGTCTTGCAATTGTAATCTTAATCTCGAGACTTCTACATGGCCAAAGGACAGGAAATTGGGGGGAAACAAGTTATTCACTTTAGGTCTGCTTTGGTTCCAGGTTGAGATCCAAGGGTGTGATGGTTATGGTCGATGTTGTTTGGAACTGAAGCAGAGACAGAAGTGGAAGATGAATCTTATTTCCAGTCTATAGTAGAAGGGTTTTTCAACCCGAAAAACCTGGTTCGACACGGCAGAGCGGAACCCATGATTGCCTGGTTCTAATCGGTGTGTGACTCAAGTCGGCATTGTCCAAATGGGTAGAGGTGATGAAGGATCTCACTTGATCAATTCCTTGAAAAATGGGCAAGCCATACGGTCGCTGTGTAAAAACGTGTGCATTTACATTTTTATATTTAGGCGGGGAACGACACTTTGCATCCTAAAATGTTCTGACCTACATCTGTTAGACATCAAGGTCACCGACCTGCAGCGTCATCCAAAAATCACACATGGCACAGAGCTCCCAAGGATAATTGTATATGGATATGTGTATGTGGGTGTGTAGATATGTTTGTATGTCATGTTACTTATGTTCGCCTGTGTGGAAATACTTAGGTGTGTATCATACGGAAGACGCTCGGTATGCCGTTGGGTATGTTAATAATTCGAAAGCCTGTAGTAGTACAGACGGTAAGAATAGTGGAGTTGAGCTAATGGTGGAGGCTGCACGAGCTATGGTTCCATGCACGGTGCAGTCGTGGACTCGTGGCTCAGGCCGAGGCGGTGGTCCTGCGCCGCATTAATCACGCTGAGGCCGTCATCAGGCCAAGCAGCCGAGGCCATCATCACGCTGGCTACCTTGTCGGGACCACGTATGACGGATGGGTACCGAGGAGCAGAGGTGGGCCGGCTGGACAGGCGAAAGAGAAGCGACATAAAGAACGGAGAGAGAAAACCAGGAAGACGGATATACAGAGACACGCACGTGGACCCGCAAAGCATTGAAGCGAGGGACACGGCCTGCGAGGCTACAAGGCTATTGCTATATCTAGTCCAGGTTCAAGGCCCCGCTCGACGTTAGCACTGCAACGCGTGCGATCCTGCCAATGGCCTGTCTCACGCAAGTGGGCGTGGTTTATTTTTAGGGCGCATTGATTGACAGCAGACCATTTGCTCTGGCCAGCCGAGGTGGCCTCAGAGACGAGCTGTGTGAGTGAGACATAGCCACATATATACGGAGTGGGAAAGAAAGACAGAGAGCCGGACAAAGCCTCACCCTTCCGTAGTGTGGCGTGATACAGCCGTTGTAGGTTGGCGCGAGGAGCGGGCTAGCGCTTGAGCTTCAGCTCAGAGAGAGCGAGCGAGCGAGCGAGGGAGAGAGAGTTGAACGCTTGCTAAGGCGAGTCGGTCGGCCTCTTTAAGTGTAGACACACTGCACAGGGACGGGCTTCAGAAGCTCACATCATCGCCGTAGTCATCGTCGTCGTTGTTGTACCTGTTCTGCGATCGCTTTGGTCGATCGAGGAGTAGTAACTGACGACTGTGTATTCTGTAAATCATTTCCTTCGGATTTTGCGGAATACGAAGCCGCTTGACGATTCGTAACGCTGCTGTGAACTTACGTTCGGAATTTTAAAATTCTTGATCGGTTGCCGAGTTTTTGTGCAGATTTTTACCCGGAAAAGGTAAGCTGGTCGATGGTTTCAAAGTTTTTTACTTTTCTGATTACACGAATGAGGTAATCTTTGAGTAAGTGATAAGTTATTTTTCAGTTATTTGCAGTTTGAGATGATGATAATAATGATTTTGACAAAGATAGTTGCGCTGAGTATTTGTGTGAAGGCTGTGAATAGAACACTGTTCTAGAACGAGCAAACATCCGGCCTTGAATAGAACCAGATGCGGCTTCAAGGACAAGAGGGGCTGTAATATTCCGCTGTATAATAACCCAGTCGGTGAAATTGTGCTTTTGGTGCGGAATCCACGTTCATCTTTAGTATCTGGCATGAGAGCGGTTTGTGCAACTGCTGTCATGCCAGAAGCTGTGACCTACTTTGTCCAGTTAGTTTCTATGCCAAGCACAAGGTCTCATTTTTTATTCTCATCGTTTTTTTGCGGTATCTTGTACAACAGTGAAACTGGAACTCTACAGTTGAACATCGCAGAGTTTTTGACGTATGTGCTCGGACTTTTGGTGCAGAGCATAGCATCTTGGACCGGCACATTGGTCTCAACGTTGAAAAGACCATTTTCATTGTATTCCGTTCGCATTGCAAGTCCGCTCCAGTACATGATTGTAAGATTATCGTGGATGGAAAATGTATGAATTGAGCGATGTCTTGCGGGTTTTTAGGTATATGTCTGTATCAGCATTCGACATGGAGGGACCACATAAATGATATGTCAAAGAGATTGCGAAAAACGTTGTTTGCGAAAAACGTCTTTGATCAGTTTATATTATGTCCCTAACTTATCTTATTGCAATATCTCATGGGGCTCTTACTATCCCTCTTGCTTGAACGCATTGGTAATTCTTCATAAATCTATCCGTGTTATTTTAAATTTGTACGTGCTCTCAAGCATAAAAGTTACATTTCTGAAGTGCAGAATATATATGGCAGTTAGGGGATATAACTAAATTACAAATAAGTCTCTTCATGTTTCATTACCATCGATATATGTAGCCTCATGATGTTGGCAAATTTTGTTACATTGAATCTGAAGTGCATGGTTATAGTACCAATGTACTATGGCATCTGACAAATAGTGTGGTGCTAATACTAGAACTAAGCTGAAACAATTTTACATTAAATGCTATGGCCTGTCATTATGGAATTCTCTTCCTGAAGATTTTAAGAAATCTGTAGCCATCAATCAATTGAAGCTCAGATTAAAGAACTTTTTGGTTAGTACTTGTATATATAGGCCATCAGTGTGCACACGCATGTGATAACCAGATGGGAATGCCTCTTACCCGTTTTTGCCTCGTGATTGGCTGCTTCTTGACCTATCATTAGGCTATACCACCCTCTACTGTATGATCTATTCTATCAGCTCAGCGTTCACTCTAAATTTCTTTATGTTAAAATTAAAAAGCTTAGTGACTTGAGATCCCAGTCTTTCCAAAAATTAGCCAGTGTGGCAGTCAGACAGATCAGGCAAAATTTAGTTTATTTAAAGTCCAGGGCTTACTTAGTCAACTTAAGATTTCAAGGACAAAATTAGTCAGTTTAAAGTCTACAGAGGATATTAATCTTAGTAAGTTGAGGTCAAAGGGCAAATTTTTTTAGATCCCAGAAGAAAATCAGCCTTGAGGTCTGATGGTAACATAGATAAGAAACTCACACCTATCACTATACGATAGGCTAGTAGCAACCTAACTGTATGAGTTATGTACTAAAAACTAACCAGAATCGAAAAACAATGGTAAAAGACGACAGGTGTTGATGAGTAATGTACACGCTTAAAAATTGTGTGTTCAAGCAGCAGAGACTGTTGTAGCAAGAACACTAAGGTTCATCAGATGTCTAGTAATGGCCAGACATTAGTCAGGATATTTGAGTAATTGGATGCTAGCGGACAGTGAGTGTGCTGGCACAAGACAATTTATGTCTGTCAGAGTTTATTTAACTGTTTCCCTAATATACTGAACTCTTATTTGACAGCTTATCAGTTGATATTAGTGCTGATGTTTCTAAATTAATTGTTCCATTGAGGTACTGTGCCTAAATCTGTGTATGCAGAGAACTGGATTGTGCTTGGCACATATATGTGTATGCCACTGGAACTGGATTGTAAGATGACATTTTCAAACCATATTTTCACAAACCGAATTACGATAAGGTTTCATTGTACTAAAGTTCTGTCCTTGAGCAAAATTAATTTTGGGATCTATATATCTAACCATGTATAGACATGTATACATTGTATAGGTAATTTAAGTATACAAGTGTATTTGATCCATTGTAATACTATCACATGAAATGAGGCAGAATTATCTGATTGCAAGTGAGTCAGTGAAAGCAAAAAACAGTTTAATCCTCGGCCTGGTTCCAAAACTTACTGGACTGGAGATGAGATGGTTCTTGAACTTTGCTCTGTCATATATATATCTATGACTTTGTTTGCTCTATAGTCAAGAGAGGCTTGAAAGGTACTTGGCTACTACTTGTGAGACCCTGGTCGATAGATAGATACCTAATATGTCTATGGACACATTTTTCTATATAGCCTCGACCCTGTTCATTTTTCAGCGAGTTGATATATGCCTATTCTTACTGCACTTTCATAGTAACAAGGACAGTTTCCAATACAAGGATGATGACTAACTAAGCCACAAATTCTCTTATTTATGTGAACCCTTCACCTGTTACTAGTTAATAAGTTGTGTATCGTATCTCAGGCTGCCATTAAACATCGTAGTTATTAAACATTCATGATCCAGAAAATTGAATTTGAAGGTGGATGTAAATCTGTACACGAGAAACCGTTAATTATTAGAAATAGAAAAGTTATTTTTTTACATATGCACTTTGTTCGGTTTATCTTATTGATTGTCAAGGACAGTGTTTAGTATTTCTGTTTCTAAATAGTATTTTTATTCTTCAATCATCTTTGTAAACGCGCTTTGCACTTACTGTATTAACTGTCTGCACACAATGTATAATAGTACTTAAGTGCAAAGGTTTGTTATCAGAAGTTAATCAGGCTTCACTTGACTGCACCAACAGTAAAAGACAGAGTTGTCTCTGCGGCATTGAAGTAATCTAGTATGATCCTAGTATTAATCTGTAATAACTCCAATCTAATGTAAGACATAGGTAGCATGGCTATTGCAATGCACAGGGTATCAACCAGTAGTCGATGACAACAGGAATCTAATGTAATGACTTCTATGTTGTTATCATAATAAATCATCAAGTGAATACATAATCTATTGGAGAAACCAGGTTGAACATAATTATCTAGGCAGATGGTATCCGAGGTTATTCCAGGGACAGGGAAAACGGCAGGGAGGGGAGAAATGCAGTCTAGAAATTATGTATTTATAGTGAATGATGAGTTCCAGACTGGGGCCAACAATAGATGGTCTGGCCCACAGTCCTGTTCAGTGGAGCAGTCAGTGGGGTGGGGGCATTATATTATATGGCTGAACAGTGGTAGGCCTCTGTTGGCGATATGACGTGATAGGAATTTTACAAGCATTTAACCTAGTTTTTTTATAAATAGCACTTTATGAAACACTTATAAATGTATGTATCTATCCAGCTGCGTTTGCCACATAAGGCCGTTCCTGCAAGTCCTAGGCCATTGCTCGAGATCTTTCTGCTATTATGGTCGTGGTGTGGCTCACGACTGTGCCTCCCTGCATTTAATCAGTCCGAGATTCGTCAAAGTTTGAAACATAGTTACCTTGTTCGTAACCATCCGTTCGTAACTGTCCGTATCCAATTAGCTTGACTTGCTACGCAGATCAGTTTGTATGGCCTTGTTTATCATATCTGCCCACTGAGACTAATTAGGCTTACGTTTTGTTGGATTGCAGGGGTTGCATTTCTAATTACGCCGACACTTCCTTTTTCCAGCTCTGGGACAATGTTTCTGGGTCCTGGAGTCTCTGTAGAGATGTGTATTTCAGTCCTGTTGTGTCATGCCAAGTTGGCTTCACACTGCTTCCATCTACACCTTATTACCTCAAACCTTTCACACTATAGTGGCTATTTAATTATACTCTCATATGTTTCTTTGTGGATCAATAAAAGCATCAGTATCAGTATATAATAATTGAGGAGAAGTTGTTTGTTGTGGGATTAATGTTGTGACTTCTAGATCGGCATTTGACACGGATGTGACTTGCACCTTTTCCTATCAACACTTGAAAACTGTCTGGCTGGTGTTTAAATAGTTGCAATAAGTGGCTGAATGTCCAACAGCAGAGATCGATAGACTGTACGTGTGAGAACAGTTTCCAGGTGAGGTCACCGTTTCTGTAAGCTTGGCTTCTAGGGGACCCTGCCACTCGTGAGAATTCAGTTCACTGTAAGAAAGTGCGATGCATGTTCGTATGAGGACACTCAGTATGGCACATTTAAAGCACACCACAGAGGCACTGCATGCATGGACACCTAACTGTGGTGTTTTAAGACAGTTACTGAATAGAGTTAACTGCAAAAGTACTTGTATATATGCAGTGGCAGACTGTTCCAAGAGCAAGATCCAACACAGAAGGCACAGTGGACATGCACTGATGTGTGGAGGCACAGCACCTGCATAGGTCGGTCAGCAACAGAGCGAATCTGTCGGGTGGTATTCTGTACTGTCAACCCATAGGTCATGGGTTCAAATCTCCACCAGGATCCTTGTGGTCTAATGAACTCAGTCATAAAATTAGTAATGAGATGTAAAACTCAATTTAGGCATGAGATTGGGAGGGAGACGACTGGCCCTACATCATGTATGGAGGCTAAGAAGATGGAGTCGGTCGCTAGTGTTTCATACCTGCAGAGCTGCCTCTTGGATTTGACTTAAGCGAATGTTCTGGTACGTCTTTGTTATCGTCGTTGTCCCTTGCTGTCTAAAACATCGTCCATTTGACTGACTGACTGACTTCTCAACTTACCCAACGAATGAGTCACCAGATCGATGACTGACTAACGTACTGACGAACCAACAGACGGATTATTATTGTGTTGCTTTGCAGTTGTATTGATTAGCCTGATTAGGTAGGCATGGCATTATGATCTAGATCAGAACAAGCCTTGACTTAAAAACCACAGAGGCAGTCTATGCTTGTGAGTGTGTGTACACATATGCGTGTGTGTCTGCTTGAGTGTATGTTTATATAGGCACATGTGTCTGTGTGTATATTTATCTGTCCTCAGTTGTCTTGTTCTGTAATAAGCATGCGTGTGTGGTTGTGTGTGTGTTTGTATGCCTTTAAAGTGTCGGTGTGTTTGTATGGGTATATATGTGTCAGTATAGTCTTACGGGAGCATTTGTCGTTGGCCTATTTGCCCTTGAATATTCCAGACGGCGCCATCATGAGGTTGGAATGGCACGGCGCCATCCTGTCGCCAGCACTTCCGCCCTTTCCAGCAGTAACACTTTGCTCAGAAAGGCCTTTTCCGTTCCTTGTCTTATCAGTCCGGTGTCATTGGCCCAATTCGTGTCTTTTATTGCTACCACGATAGTAAGGCTGTTGCGTGGAAAAACACGACGTCCTGTTTGCTTCTCTTTCTGGATGAAGATTGAAAGCTGTTCTCTGCCCTTGAGTACCCTCGTCTGACCAACTTTTTGCCAGCCTTTTCCAGGCCAGTGTTCGGTATTAGAACCGACCGGAAAAGAACCGTTCTACGCATGGTTTTGCCAGTATTGTGAACCGTTCAGTGTGTTCTTTTGAGACCAACGCCGTTCCGTATTGATTTTTTTAATAAGCCTATCCTCCCTCAGGCATACAACACATCTGCTCCCGATGGATGATGGATTCGATGGATCCGAACAGCGGTGCATTGACTCCGGGCGCACGTGGAGAAAAAGTTATATATACATCGGCCATTGGCTTCTCTTAGTGCTCTGACCCAGTTTACAGTCTGGCCAAAGGTCTGTGTATATGTATGTATAAGCATTTTTGATTCAAGAGAACGTTTTCTTATTAATTTGCGGACTTGAAAGGAATTGCGTACAGTAAACATTCCCTTGTTGATTTTGACTTCACTGTCACCATTATTTTCACTGTTTGTTTATCATTATTTTCATCATCATCATTGTCCCACTAAGTTCTTGCATAGTTGCCATTTTCGTCTGTTGAGTTTTGTGCTTGGCAGAAAATGGGTTGATGTCTTAAGATTCACGTGAATTGCTGTAATTGTGAACTAGGACATGTTTGTTGTGGCAATTTCTCTTCTTTAGAAACCACTGAATTGCGGAGATCCAGCAAACTATTCATCACTGTCAATTAATGTTGGGTGCATGTTAAAAGTAAATTATATATAAATGGAATTGAGCCTGAAATCCAGGAGAAGAAACTTGGCTAAAGGGAGGTTTTTACTACTTAGCCTAGTTATAAAGCCTATACTGCAGTCCACCCTCTGTACTGAAGTTCACAGAGAATGTTTAATTACTACCAGACGTTTTAAGGCACATCAGATAAGGAATGGTTGTAGTTTTAGAAGGTTGTTGACCTGGTTATTGACATTTAGAAGTCATTGAACTGTTATTCTATTAGTTGTGGATCTTACTGATGTTCAGCTCTCTGCTGTAGGGCTTGGCTAGGTTTACCCAGTTTCATTTGGATGTACATATGGATGTTCATTTGATGACAGTCTTGGCATGTTTCCATACCCTTCCAGATGGGAGCTTTCCAGTTACAGTGGTGTCGGAATTTTCCAGCAAATGTAGATATAACTAACGTAGTACGTGCAGAACTTCTAAGTGTTTTGTATTCTGCAGTTTTGCTTGGAGTGTAATCGATTTTATTTTTCTTGTCTGGGGTTTTCGGATTGACCTGTTGACTTTCTATGCTGCACAGATGTAGTTTGGGGATTTCTGGGTGTTCTTAGTTTAACTGGGGGGGGGGGGTGAGGGCTAGTGGAGTTGAAGTAGTTCTGAAAACCTTTACTGCTGTTCAGATCTGATACAGTGTCTAGGTTTTTGAGTAACTTTTTTATATTGTGTAGCTGCAAGCGCTTTAGGTTGTGAGTGGTACAGAAGTGATTAGGTGTATTTTGGCTGGAGGCAAGAGCAGCAAAGAGTTATGGTTGACCTCTGAAAAACTTTCTTTAGGCTGTTAATCAGGATAGCAAACTGCAGACTGAAACGTCAATTGAGCTGCTTTGTTTACTGGTGTTAGATTTAGATGGTTCGATGTCTGTTTCCCTTTTGGTCCACTCTTGGCGTGATTAGCCACCACTGGACACGTTTCTGTTAATTTGTAGATATAATAGACTGTTCAATGTTGCTACACAAATACTTGTTTACGGTTTTATTACCGTAAGGTGTTATACTCACACGGAAAAGTCGGTCAATTTATACTTTCAGTTCGTTTACATTGTTTTGTAGTGCTCTGTTTTTTATATGTAATCTCTTACCATAAGTCTGTTGCTGTAGTGACCTGCCTACTCTAGTCCCAGTATTTGTTACCGATTTCAGTTTAGCCAGCTGTGTTTTTTGTCACCTGGGTAATTTCATTTTCCTTCTAGCATGATTCCGTGATTGATTGTCAAACGATTTGTTATTTTTCTGTTTTTAGCACCGACATCTAAGTCTCGGCGCTCTTTGAATTCGGCTTGATTTGACAAAAATAGAAGTTGACCTTCTGCTACAAGTTTGGAGAATAAGCAGAAGTAAGTTGCAAGGTATGTAGTTTTGGCTGTCTGGTACCTGTAGTAGTTAGGTCAGATTTTCAGTGGGTTTGAGTATTGATGCCAGGACGCTGACCCTGACGTGATACACCAGAATTCGAACCCTGATGCATGGAAGGCTTCACTGCTGTTGAGAATTGGTCTAAGTTGCTTTTATAGTTGACGGCTGATTTGTGGTTGATTTATAGCTAAAGGAGAAACTTTCCAAAGTGTTGTTCATTCGTTGTTCATGGTCATGTCAGAGGCAAGCAACCGTTACCAAAATGCCAAACTGCATGAAGTCATTGAATATAGTGTTTTGCTGTTGGTCCATAAAAATACCTGTGCTTAAGTAGACCACACAGCAGAATGTAGACAGCTGTGACCTATTTCTGACCTTAAACCTATCAATTGTTTAGTGCCATATGGTTAAATTAGGTTGACAGGTAATTTGAATGTGAAATTCAGTCTGACTATTGATTCTGGTCTTGGACTATGCCCTACCCTTTTAGTCTCCACCCTGGATGGGCCCCGATCTGGTTGCTGACTCCATTCTACATTGTCTTGTTGGTGATGGTCCAGCCTTTAACCAACATGTCCTTCATGTGAATCCTGCTGCAATACTTCGGTTTGGTATGTGCTGAACCGTGTAGCCTGTAAGATTAGGTTTTCATAGGTGTTTCTTATAGGGTTAGGCAGTGTGATTCTCGTTAACGTTAACGATAACGAAAATGTTCGTTAACGAACAAAAAATGATTTCGTTAACGATAACTATAACTATAACTAAAAAATATCATTAACTATAACTATAACTATAACTAAAATAACACTAACGAAAATTCATTGCTATTTTCGTTAATACGATAAAAAAAGTGCAATATCAACTAACGTGAGAACGTGAAAATACAGCCGTTAACGAAAGCAAAATGATTCCTATGTTCGCCTTGGATGTCGGTGAATATGGAGCGCTGTGTAGGCCATATTCATGAAGCTGAATGCACCCATTCGTCAAAGCTCTAAGCAAATTGTTGTGTAACGCGTCTTCATAATTCAGTGTGATTTTCATTAACGATAACGGTAACGAAAATGTTTTCGTTAACGAAAGCAAAATGATTTCGTTAACGATAACTATAACTGTAACTAAAAAATAATATTAACTATAACTGTAACTATAACTAAAATGAAAATCCATTAACTATAACTGTAACTGTAACTAAAATAAAATCTGTAAGGAGAATCACACTGGGGTTAGGTAATTGTCATGTGCCTTGGTGTGTCATTGCAGTAACAGCAGAGATTACCTGTCATTGGTCATAGAATGGATGGCTGCCATTAACTTGTTTCGATACAACTCAGATTTCAAAGGACAGAAAGTCAACGGAGGAACAGAGACGGTGGTTCTTGACCTCAAGGACGAAGCAGTCAAGGTAATATAGGTCAAGGAAAATCACGGTAGTTCATTCACTCTGTTCATTTTAAGCTCCTTCTTGGTTCTCTTTCCTTTCCACTGTTCTGCAATGCAGGTTATGGTGTGTAATTTACCCAGTGCTCATGCATGAAACGTTGAATTTAGTTTATTTTCCTTTGTTGTGCATCGTATAGTAAAGGAAGCTCTTGGATTTGTGGCTGGTCATCTGGATCAAGTGCCAACATGACTGCTTCAGTACTTATTAGATAGGTCAACTCTAGAGGGTTAAGTAATAGCTCAGTTTTATGCATTTATTTAGAAGTTCTGGAGAGATAGTCTTCGCCTGTCAGAAGAGCTCACAGCTTAGACCAGGCATGATAAGAACAATGAAATAACCCGATTTGCAGGTTTATGGCATCATTGTGTTTGAACTCTCCAAATCTTTAGTGAGAAGTCTGCTTTACAACCACAGTTATAATGTCATTTCTGCTACTGCGATGGTTCTTTTAACGATAGTAATAGTGATAGTACTGCGTTATTATTATCAGTAAGAACTTGAAGGTCGGCATATGTTCCCGATCATCGGGAAAACCGAGTCTTCAGTATTTCTGAAGGCAATTACCTGCTGGACCTTAATGTATTGGGGCTTCATAAATCATTCCGCATTCGTTGGGATTTCCATGCGTGTACGCGTTCACTATTTCGGAGATTTTGATTTCATGCGGTATTAATTTTCTTTGGACAGGAAATGAAGATCGAAACCGACTTTCATAAGAAAGCAATCAAACTGTGTGTTGATGAACTTCGTCTGCAGTCAGTCCAACCGGTGAGTTACGTTTACAAGACGTCATTACGTGATGTAATGTAATATGGCTGTTGAGAAATTGTGCCGTTGTTCAGGAACGGGCATGGCTCTGGAGTGGGTTCTACCGAGGCAAGGTGTATTGTGGTGAATTTTCCCCATTTCATTATGCTGTGTTACTGTGTAAATGGTGGGTGAGTTGTGGCTTTCCAAAGATTGTAATGTAATGTAAATGTAAGCAAGTGTAAATGCTGCTGTTACATGTAGATGCTTTGGAAAGTATTTATTTATAAGACGCATTTAAAGAATCTCTCGAAAGTTTTGAGAGACTCTTAAAATACACTTTAAAGGTATTGTTCCTAAAAATATCGAGTGAGAGTCATTTTCAGGTAAACATTGAAACGGTTGTAAGAAAACATTTATCGTTATTTTTTTTAATAAGTTATTATAATTGTTGGCTTTAATTTGAATTTTATTAATGCCTGTCCTATTTTGCTCTTACAATTGATCACCGTGTTTATTTTTTCTAGCAATCGACGAGCGAAGAAATGTCCGTTGTTAGGTCGAACAGTATCTCCATGACAACAGATCACCGACTAACAGACTACCACTTCTCGTCAATCCAGCGATGTCACTTATGCAACCAGTTCCTATGGGGCCTTGCACACCAGGGTTACCAATGCCAGAGTGCGTGTCATTTGTGCTATTACACTGACTGTATTTATTTATTTATTTACTAAGGAAATGTGTTAGAGCAGGACATTACTCGGGTAACTAGGAGAGTCACCATGACATCGAATTCTGAGTTTTTGAGGCAGGTAGAATCTAGGAAGAGGAACGATGATAGGTGATGTGATCTGCTGCCAGTGACTCATGGTTGTCTCACCGTCTAGTTGTCCCAGGCAGATGGAAGATGATGCAGTGACCAGAAATCTTTCGAACCATCAGCTATGTGCAGGACAGGTATTTGTCACCCACTAAACGGTAGACATTCTGTGATTGACAGTTGTTGCCACTCGAAGACCCTCTCCACCCTTGCTCCACGAGGTCCATGGTTTCCAAATATAGATGGTGTAAACAGGTGTGAAGGTCTACGGCTTGACTGTCAGTTGGAAACCTGTCCCCCCCCTCCTGCTGTAAGTGGACCATTCCAGTCATAGAATGTTACGATAACAGGCAATGAAAACCGTCCGAAACACTGTAAATTCGTGGTGAAAAAATGAAAAATAATTCCAATTAATGAGTCATCAGGGCATTTATGTAGGGGCATTGAATATAAATGACTGTAGACTGTTATACTTGTTGCTTTCATCCAACAATTTCTTTTGCATACCATTGTGTTTGATCTAGTTATT
Source organism: Allolobophora icterica (assembly GCA_963556255.1). Taxonomy (NCBI): domain Eukaryota; kingdom Metazoa; phylum Annelida; class Clitellata; order Crassiclitellata; family Lumbricidae; genus Allolobophora; species Allolobophora icterica. Next base: position 23,782,605 of record OY744615.1, on the reverse strand, counting down.
TTTTTCTACCCTTTATGTTTCATCATCTTAGCATAGAAACAGCTTGTTTTGTGATCTTTCTGACAATTGTTGTTTTGTTGTGATTGTTTAGCGTGTGGCCTTTGCTGTCACCGCAAATGTTCGTCAATTGGCAACCTGCCAAAGTGTGATGCGAGTCGAATTGCACGAGTTCGTCGCTTCAGCTCCATTTCTGGTCAGCCATTTATTACCTTTTATACCTTTAATCTTTAGTTCCATTTCTGGTCAGCCATTCATTACCTTTTATACCTTTAATCTTTAGTTCCATTTCTGGTCAGCCATTTATTACCTTTTATACCTTTAATCTTTAGTTCCATTTCTGGTCAGCCATTTATTACCGTTTTTACCTTTACTGTTTAGTTCCATTTCTAGTCAACCATTTATTACCTTTTTACCTTTACTCTTAGGATTTTAGTGATGAATTTTGAGTGCTTATGTATGAGATTTTATGCATTTGAATTATAACTGAGTGCATGAATGTGCATTAACGCTTAATTTCTTACTACAGAACTGAAATGTAATGCTTGGTGTTTTAACGCACGATGGGCGAGTCTCTAGAGTACTGGATAAATTTGAAATTGGTTTTCACTCCCTTGCATTGTTGGACTTTTCTAGGAACTGAATTTGGTTTAGCACTGGAAGAACTTTTTCAAATGTCAGACACGTTACAAGCGCCGTCTGTTGTCATACAGTGCACAACGGAACTGGAAAAACGAACTCGAGAAACAGGTAGCTATGAACAAATGTATACATTGTAAAGTGCTGTCTTTGTTTACCATAACAGAAGCTGTTTTATATAATAAGGTGATTTTCTGTATGTGAAGGAGATTTTGGATCTAAGGAGACTGAGATATCAGAATTTGAGGTATAATTATACCCCTATGCATACATACGTGCATAGTTCATAATTACAGCAATTCACGTGAATCTTAAGACCTGTAAAAGGTTGTAGGCCTTTGGAATGTATGTAGTTCTGGCATTTATTTACATGTATATTTTCTAGTGGAGAATGAGAAAACTTTCCTAATAGTTTGCACTGCTTTACAGTGAATGTCAATTCACGTGAAGCAGTGGGATTCAAACCCCTAACATTGTAATAAAGGGTTGTTCCACACGACCACTGAGTGATAATCTGACTTTGGTATGTTCATGTGCAGGAGCAAACCTTTTTGAAACGTATCACCGGTCATCTTCGAACGAGGAAATCAATCGACTAAAGGTGGCATTAAATTCAGGTATGTCTATACGTTGACGTTTCTATTAATAGCTAGGGTTTGGTAACTATTGTGATTTATTTATCCTGCTGCTGTTGAGAATTCATTAATTAATACTACACAATGATCAGCTATGTATATGTGTGTGTTTGTGTTAGGTGCATTATCATTGGGCTGATAACCCGTAGGTGTCCACTGCATGTTTACTTTTTTTCCCTCCACATTGTTCTGTAGATGTGTCCATGTTGGTCTTCTCACTGTTTTTAAGACTTCTTAGTTCTGACTGACTGGTGTAATTTAATGTTATAAGACAAGAAAATATGGGAGCTTTTATTCACACATCAGCAGTTAACTTTAGTGTTGCAAGTCGAATGCTGCCCAAGAATATTGTTATTGAAGTTGACTGTTGCTTTTTATGAGTTATTTAAAGTTTTCTAAGTGTTTTCATTTAAGACTAGAAAATGTGTCTAGGTCTTATGTCAGTAGTGTTCATAGCAAACTCAAAGCTTCATTAGAAGCGTTTATTTCTATATCAGTAAGTTTGTTGTTTAAGTTTTTTCGTCTGCCTGTTTTTAATGTCATCTGTATATGTTGATGATGTGCGTGCCACGTGGTGGAAGGTAGTTTCATCTTGTGCTTTCCTGTCTGTGACTAGATGGCATTATTGAAGAGAACTCGCTTAGATCATTCGACATGACCTGCATAGCTGGAACGCTGAAGCGATTTCTTAGAGAACTTCCGAAACCGGTGATATTGGATGAGTTTTATTCCGACTTCATTGAAGCTGCAAGTACGTCTGAAAAGCATCTGCTGATCTCCATAGATTTTTCCTTTTGGGGAACTTGGAAATAAAATTTCTTTGGCTAAATATTTGATTGACTTTCGTTCCATTAGCAGCTTTGCTTCATTACACTCTAAGGAGTGATGTTACACAGTTTTGATTCATAATTTTTGTTGTCTTATCTTTTAGGAACTTCTGATTTTTAAGGCATTCTAACTGTCATTTCATTGTGGCAAAAGCCATTTTATGCCTTTTATAAATGAGGAGTTATTATTCAGTTTCCATTTACAAGTTTCATTTGGTTGCATTGATGTTAAATAGTGAATTATTGGCACAGGATGATAAATAGTGATGCTGATATTGGTAGCAGTAGATGATGACCTTGATAAGAAAGAAGCTATGTGGTAGTGTCTTGTGTGTTATTTTATTTGAGTTTTGTTAAATTTTTCAGAAATTGTGGATGATGAGCGTGCGACAATTGTTCTTTGCGATCTGATCAAGAAGCTCCCAGACCACCATCGTGCGACGCTAAACTACCTGTTGCAACATCTGTGTCGCGTCTGTCAACTGCAGGATGAGTACAATCACACTGATCCACTTTCCAAGATCTGCCACGTGTTCTGCCACATTCTACTTCGTCCATCTTGGCAAAACATCAGGTAAGCCTTAACTGTTGTTCATGACTCCTTGACTATTGTTCATGACTTCTTGACTGTTGTTTATGACTTCTTAACTGTTGTTCATGACTCCTCGACTATTGTTCATGACTTCTTGACTGTTGTTCATGACTGCTTTGTCTGAAGGCTTGCTGTTGAAGTTGTAAAGCACTTACTAGAAAAGTTCTGTAATTCATTTTGGAATCACTAGTGTTGTTCCGTTCTACATATCTAATATGGCTTTATATTCATCTGTTTCTTAATAGTGATTTGGTGCGCAATACGGAGCATCATATACGCATCATGGAGTTGCTGCTGAGAAGCAACTTATGGGGCGAGAAGCTGCCGGAATGCTTTACTGCATCAGGTATGTACACCATCGTTGCTGTTTTTGGTTGGCCTCTAACACTGTTGCTGATGAAAACTTGTTATGTATTTGGTGTTCTGTGATATATCTTCATAACATTGTCATTTTATCATTATAGCTGAGAACTTTCCCTGTTTTAAGGTGTTCTTTAAAATTTTATGACTGCATTGAATTTGACTGTAAGTCTAGTAATTAAGTCTTGTCACTGGTTTAACCGTAGTTTACTTCTGCATATTAGTGTAAGAATTAATTTTATTCTTCAATTGTTAATATAGTACTTTTGTTATTGGCAAAGCTTTGTGTTGTGTAATGTTGGCAAACTCTGAAATAATTCCTTTTTATTTCCATTTTATTCTGTAGATGTCTGTTGCTAATTTTCGTGTTTTGTTTTACGTTCAGCATCTCAATCTCAGAAAATCTGCAAGATTTCACGAGGTAGCTATCAACTTCCAGCTGCACTTACGAGCAACAGAATCGAGGACCAAGTGTGGTACTGGGGCGATATTTCACGGTTCGTACCTTGCTTAATGCAGTACATCTTAAACTGGCAGTTGTTAGGAAGAGTCTCTTTGCTTGAAGCTGGAAAAATTCACAGTGCCAAAGAGAGTATTAGTGATTCTGTGTGATGCAGGAGGCACTGATGAATGCTCTAGAAGTGCCAAGGTTGTGATAACCTTGGAAAGACAGGCAAGAGAGTTTTAATAAAAATTGGAAGTAATAAAATGCAAGAGAGTGACTGGTGATGAGGGGTGTCGGACAAACCTTCAACTGAAGAATGGCACAAATAATGTCGGAGTGCTTTGAAGAGATTCTTCAGAAATGCAAGTGCTAGTGAAGAGAGCCGCTGTACGTATGCTTTTTTCGTTCAAGATGGTAGTCTATGGCTTTCTAATGAAACCCGCCTAAAGTAAACTGACTGACAAATTGAAGAATCGTTTGTTGAGCAATTCATGCACTTGGTCCACAAAAGCATTACGTTTATATTACTTCATCTTATGGCTGAGTGTTGCCAGTCCAATAATGTTTACTCAAGGACTTTCCTGCACCAGAAACTTGGTGTTTTCACATGATGTGTTGAATTTTAATCATAGAAATACGGTCTGTGTGGTGGAAAACAGTTTTTTGAGTTTCTGAAGAATGATGCAAACAGGTAGGGATCCAATTATGGTTCCCAAAGATACCAGAGTTTTATTTTAAGGTTCCAGTGTGTTCCACGTAACAGGAACTGGCGGAAAGCATATGCAGTGCTGCATTTCTTGCAGCCAGTGTGGTTGAAAACAGTTTTTGGAGCTTCTCAAGAATAGTTTGTGAAGTTATGCATATATGTGCATTTGTGTGTTGTAGGGAGGAAGTGAATGAACGAATGCACGACGCACCTAACGGCACCTTCCTGGTGCGCAACGCATCATCCAGAATCAAGGACAACTACACGCTTACGCTTCGAAAAGATGGAAGCAACAAGCTGATCAAGGTTCTCTATGAAGATGGGAAGTTCGGATTCGCGCCTCCCCTGACGTTTGGATCGATGGTGGAGCTTGTGCAGCACTACCAACATCACTCGATGGCTCAGTACAACCGCAGTCTCGACACAGTCCTCAAATATCCACTCTGCCGCAGTATAAAGGTAACGGAACATGTAAATGGATAGTGTGGTACTGTTTGTGGTGATGGGGAAAGTATGGGGGATTGTTGTCTGTCTGGTTGAGGGTGCAGTTGAAACAGCTTTTTCAGTTACCGATGTCATTATCATCTGGTGCTCTGCGTTCAAATCTCTGCTAGTGTAGAGATTTGAAATATGTTCACTGTCTTTGTACTTCTTGAAAGTAGAGAATTAATGTGTTTTGTGACTGTAGCAATGGTTTAGTTTGTGTGTATTAGTTGGAGCTGTAGCTGTCATTAAGAAGATGATTATTCGATGCATTGCATAGTATGGGGAAAAAAATAACACTGATTTTTTTCTGTTCTTTAGGGTGAAGCTTCTAGTTCTGACGCGACCTGTCGAAGCTTTATTGTTGAAATACACAAAGACTATTTGAGAAAGTCGCACATTTGCAACGCTCTGACGGAAGAACATTTGACCATTTCGCAGGTAAACTACCTGTTTATAATATGGAGTTTCTACCTGTTCATTTTTATGGCACTGTAGAAGTTCTAAGATCATATTGGAGTTTAGTGCAATGGGTTAGTTTAGGTGATAATCATTGACTAATGTCAGTAAACCCCGGTCTTTTATTCCACTGATCCTTCTGCTCCCTTTGTCATCTGGAAGCAGTTTGAATTAAGTGCTTAAGCAGAACAATAAAGCTTTTCTTTTGTAGTAGTCATTTTCCGTAAGCGGTTGAATAACAGGTCTTGGTTTTGTTCTGAACAGGAGTTGCAGCTGAAGCACCTGGCGTTGGAAGCACTCAAGGAGATGGCCGTCGTTATCGAGGAGCAGACCCGACTGTACAGGGATTACCAGACACAGGTCGAAGGCCAGGGCCTGCAAAAGTAAGCACCACCACTGAGAGGCATGCTATATAGATTGTGCTGCATTTAGCACAGTTGCTTCTTCTGTTTTTTCCAGTTTGTGTGTGCATCTGTGTCATTTCCTCATTTTGTTCTAAGATTCCTGTTCGCTTTCTTCATCTTTGATTTGACTCTTTGTATTTGAACCATCCAGATATGGCTTATTATTTGCTTAGCAGGGTAGGTTGATTTATACCCAGTGCGATGCTACATGAGTTCTTAAGTTTGATTGTGTTTCAGTAGTTGTTTTGCTTGTTCATTAGTTTGGTGTACATGTCTTTTTACCTGTTTCTTTTACCTGTGTCTTTGTCTTTGACTGAGGTTGCTGTGTTCTTTCAGTGGCCGAGTGGTCGATACGATTAAGATGTTGAGGGCACGACTTGATACAGTGGCCGAAAGCCGTGAGAGCCTTGAGCTTGATCTGAAGGAACGAGCTGCCGTCAGTCGAGACTACATGGCCAAAATGAATATCCTCAAACCAGAAATTGCAGCTCTTCGAAAGGAGTCGGATCTGTGTAACAAGTAAGTTGTTGATCAGTTTATGAATAAGTTTCATCAACACTTTAATGATGAGCGTGCAGTAAAATGTATGGAAAACTAATCCATCTTGTCGTTGAAGGGTTGAAAGTAGATGAGGAGTTTATAAAGAGGTTTTTGGTGCTCTAACAATGAGCTGTATTGTTTTCCCTGCATTGTTTTTAGTAAACTCATCATTAAAGTTAAAGCAACTTTTTTACCTTCATCTGTTTGCATTTATATTTGTTCATTTGCCTCTTGCTCTGATTTTGCGGTCAACTTTACCGATGCTTCGCACTGATTCTCCTTTGCATTCTTTGTGATCATGGTAATAAATGGAGTTCTAGCCTTTTTGAAATAAAGTTCTTTTATCGGTGGAATGAAGATAGTTAGAGCCTATATGAGTGTGTTTCTGTCACCAGGTGGCTGCAGGAGAGAGGTGAGAGCCCTCTGCTGCTCGACGTGCCATGGGAGGCTGCAAGCGCGTCCGAGAATCGTCAAAGAGGGGCGTCATTCTCTGGTCACGACAACGAGAAGACGTGGCTTGTGACGTGCAACCGAACCGAGGCGGAAGAACTTCTGGAAGGACAGGTGGACGGTACCTTCCTCATCCGACCGAGCAGTGATCCACGCTCCTTCGCCCTTTCCATTGTGTATGTTTTCCACTTCTCCTTGATATTACTTTTGGTCATAGGTTAGTGCTTGCTTAGGACTGCACACATAGTAACTGTTTGGAATTCTCAGAATAGTTAATGTTTACAATAAATGTTGCACGGTTTGTGGTTGATTTTTGTGGCATACATGTTGGTACTGTATTTGTGTCTCCCGGTGATGTTTCCCTGACCAGTTGGATTTTGTTCGAGGTTCTTCGATGGATTATGACGTCTGACTTGGATTTAATTTGGAATAATTGATACTCTGTGTTTTATGATAATGGTGCAATAGATTAGATTAGATTACGTGATAATCATTAACTGACATCAGTAGCCCCTTGTTGCCTATTGTTCACTTTACCATTTGCTCCCTTGACTATTTCTCTTTGTAGACTTCTGTATGCAAAATTTGTTGTGTGCCATTCTCTGTATGTTTGAATAAATTTGTTTGGTTTGTATGTTCACTCTAGTGTTGGGAACAGTGTTGTCCATTGCAAGATCGATCGACGTGAAACTGGTTTTGGTTTTTCGGAGCCGTTCTATGTTCACCAGACACTACGCGATCTCGTCCGACACTACAGAAAGCAGTCACTTGCCGAGCACAATGAGGTGCTGAACGTCTCACTCAAATATCCGGTCTTTCTGAAGAAGTTCTCTGCTTAGTGTGAGAGGTAAGCTGGCCTACACTTGATCTAATTTACAGTTTGGATTTGAAGGGTCTGCTGAAGTTTTCTTTCTGAATAATCTTTATAAACTTTATCTTTCTAAAGAATTCTTCCTTCCTGAGTCTCTTAATATCTTTTCACATACAGTGAGTCTTCTTAACCCTAGCGTACTCAATACAATAGTTAACTTTAAAAGTTTTTCGAAAATCGGAGTCCAGACACCATTTTGTGTAAATTTCTTTGTGTATAATCTTTATAAACTTTTGTGTTTCTGAAGAATTCTTCCTTCCTTGGTCTCTTAATTTCTTTTAACATACAATGAGCCTTCTTAACCCTAGCATACTCAAAAAAGATAGTTAACTGGACAAGTTTTTCAAAAATCAGAATAAGGACACAATATTTCTAATCATGCTCTATGCTCTTCGCTTGTATTAATGTTTAGTTGAATTAGTCATAAATATGTAGTAAAACATTTTTTTATTTTTGTGTGTGCAGAATCACAAGGATGACAATTGCTGAGACATCGCCGAGAACTGCTGAAATGAGATGCTGGATTCTCAATAGATTCTGTGTGTAGCGTAACTAAACGGCTAACCACTGATCACAAGCGCAACCTGCATTTAATCCGGAGGTCACCTATTCAGTGTGACCGTAGCAAAGTTTCTAGCAGTAGCCAATGGAACATCACTTGGTTCCGTCAAAGAAACATCAGTTGACTTTATTAGAAAAACGACTGGTCATAGTTTGTCCTTTGACTGTTACCCATCAGGGCATTAATGACTCTGTGATGATCATTCAGAAATGTGAGTTTATTTGTACAATCGACGCCTTCGATTAAGAATGTGTAGCTGGTCAAATTGTACATTTTATCAACTTGAATTGACGCTGGATCTGGAGATGCGGAGAACGATCTGCAGTGACGGCAATCCTAGAAGACTGCTAACGTGCAGCTGTGCAGTGTTTTGATTCAAATGTATGGTAGAGAAGAGACACGGTCATGCTTCCGTAGAGTAACGTTAGATGTACAAAAGACTTTTCAGCATGGAGCTACGTACGATTTGATCTGCACTTTGCAATCGTAACGTCTTGATCAAATTATTAAGTTTCGTGGTGTCACCATCTGTTGAAAGTTGTTTCATCTGCAAATTTTTCTTACCTTATACTCTATTCTGCGAGTCTCACTTGGTTTTTGTTGTACTTTGGGTGACTCGGCCAATCAGGGAACTCAAATTTCCACAAGTCGGGAGGTCATCTACAGCATCATAACTTAAGGTGGTTGCTAACACCTGTTCAAGCATCTGTTAACCATGTCGAACACTTGCCTGGCACAGTGACTCGGATAATTGGATCCAATATGAGTAAACATGGTTTTCACATTGGATCAGACGTTTGCATTTCACCGATCTGTCTAACCTGGCTAAGTTTGATCAAGATGAGCCAACCCTTGATCCAGGAAACATAACCGTGGGTGGGGTCGTTTGAGTTGCCAACAGTGTCGTTTTGAAATGCAGCTGGTGAATGTTTTTGACGACTAAAGTTTTCTGGTATGAAACTTCGTGGCATGCTGTTGATTTTTCAGTCTAGGCAAACACTAGGACAATGAATTCCTGCCAAGTAGGAGTGCCTTTAGGTGGCATTATGCAAATGTATGATCGGTTGGAAATGGATTACTGGTACTCTCCATCTGAAAATGACATGTATAGGAGTGACATTAAGGTTTGTGGGTGATCGTCAGTCAACCGAATTGTGCTTCAAGGGCAGCCTGCCACAAAGTGAGCGAGTGACTTTGAGAGGAGTGGTCGTTAACCAGTTCCTTGACACACGTTGAATTGACAAAACGTGGCTCTCCTCCACAACTGTCACTCTGGATCTCCATTCTTCTTGTGAACTGATACGATTCTGAGTATTGAACACGAATTTCAAATATTCAAGATGAACATTTATATTCAAAGTCAGTAATGAATATTTATGATGAGTTATTAATATTCCTGTTGTCCTTGCGACCGGTTGATAGAGTGTAGTTTCCGCATGAACCGGTCTCTTGTTTTATGTCTGAGCGCAGAATTAATCAGTATATTTGGTGAGGGCCACTTCTCTATGGTATACTGTATGGTATTTTGTGTACATTACGACTGGACGCATTCACTGACATTGTCTTGTGTGGTATTTAGTGCAGTCGTGATTTCTGCACATTCAGGTAAATAACAAATGCATTTGATATTAGTGCAAAACAGAGATTGATTAGGAAATATGTTGCAATATATTGCCATTGTTACAGAAGCACACTTTGGCTGAGATTTTGGCCTGGAGCTAAGCATATCTGCATTGAGCTAGTAAAGTGTAATGCTGGACCAAACTTCAACTGATTTATGTGAATACGGATACGCTGGATAGGGAAGGTTATTCGGTTAGCTGCTTTAAAAATTTGCAGTAAAATTTAAATGTTAAAATAGTTTTCCATTCCTTAAGTTGGATGGTAGAATTTGAGTTGGAGTTCTTATCTTTTAGGGCTGTGATCACGATTAGTGTGTCGGTATTTAGTTCTAAATTCCAATTCAACACAAAATGTTGATCATGCTGTAATACTGGGTTGTTCCTGGGTCATTGTTGATTAGAAGCTCAGATGTGCAGCTTTTGCTTGTAATTCCGAATTATAATGTACGAGTTTATCAAATTATTCTGAGCCAGTCAGACGAGTCAACTACTACGGGTGGATTTTGTAAACTTGAAGTAAAAATTAAACCATTTAAAATTTTGCTGCAACCACTTTAATACAAAATAGGCAAAGCTGTCATTTTCAACCAACTTTACAAGTTAAAGTTGCATGTTTGCAGTTAATTTAAAATTGAAGTTGAATATCTGAATTTTTGTAGTTTTATTTAGTTATAGACTAAATAAACAATTAAAGCTGCAAATGTGACCGGTTTTTAATGGTTTTATAGGGTAAGTTGGGTTTGGGCACTCGAGCTGTATTAGTTGCTTCTTGGCTTGTAACAGGCATGCTTGGTTTGCTGAAGCATTTTGACTACTTGTCTTGACGCAGTGTCCCTAATTCTTGCCACCATATAGCTGTAGACAGAAGAATGACTGCCAATATCTTTACCAATGATCCGAAATTGTCTGTTACAGAATTGAATGGTCGGGTTTGGATTACAGTTCTTGTCCAAATTTTATCATGGGTTCCATTATGAGTTGGCGACATATTTAGAATTTTACTTTTCTGGCTAATGGGATTTATTTAGAATTATATTACTGTCTAATGGGATTGAGTTAAGTAGTAAGTTGTTTTTTAAGTTTGAGCTATGTCATGGGCCTACATTATTGCTTACGTGGCTGGCTATTGTATTGGGGCTTAGAAAATATCGAGATTTGTCTGTGTGTAAATATGTTGATGTTCTGTTGAAAGCAGACATTGTTGAGCTTCAGAGACAACGTGATCGAAGTTTGAATTAATTTTGTTCTTGAACTGTAGTAGTCGTTGTGCCTTAAGGTATGATCCGGCCAGTTGAATGGCCATTCTGTCATAACCTTTGATCTTATTCCTTGGTCACTTGAGTTGTTCAGTGTGTGTTATGAGGCCAACAAAGCTATCTATAAAGCTATTACAGAAAAACCTCGATTTAATGCCCATCTTTCTATGGAGAGCCCTTGACTTCTTGCTTCTGTTTAATCTGAAACTGATTGAGGCAGCATTTATTTCTGAAGTAACACCGTTACACACAGCATTCCTATTCTCGATAACTTGTGATTATTGTTATCAGTGCCCTGTATGTTTAAACATGGATTCTTGTGAGTTGGTATATTGAGTATTATTCAGCTTCTGTGCAAATCTTCCACTGACATTAATTAGATTATGCTCTGCAGATGCATGGAATTGTTTTACTGTTAAACTGTCACCATTAAGCTGTTGCAGCAATATCGCGTTTTGCAACCACACTCTCAAGATCCTGTCAAACAAACTGACAGCATGGTGTGATGTTTTAACGGATATTGACTTAAATTCAGCATTATGTCGAGGTCTGGGCATTTTCATGTAAATCGCGATTGTCAGATGGTATGGTTAGTGCCTTTGGGGCATTATGTAGATGTGCTGTAGTGGATATTTATTATTACTTTGCCCATTGTTAATATTATTACTGTTGTTAATGTTGATCGTGATTGTTGTCGTTTTTGTTCCGTTATCGTTTTACGGATTAAAGTGCTGTAATGTTTTCACCGCACGACTGTGACGCTGGCTCTTGGAAACATGTTTGTAAATAGATTTATCACAATAAATTGTTGTTAATTTAGTTGTTGTGTTGCAAAATTACAATATTTCTAGCTTAATGATTATAGAGTCATCCGTTGAGAAGTTACGGGAAAATGGGAGGAAGGGGTCATCCAGATGCGGACGGGGTGATGAGTTATTCCTTAAACACCAACTTCAATCAGTACAACGATCGCCACTAGTGGACTTAACAGGGAGTAGAGAAGGTTCTAGTACATATGTACTTGCACCATGCCTTGTGTGCATGTGTCACTGACTGCACTGCCTTGGACCGTAGTTGGACGTCCGCTGTGTGTGTCCGCTGTGTGTGATAGGAAAGTACTGCCATATGTGTGCAAAAGGAAGGAAGGGAAGTTCTAAAGCATGCAGGTCATTTTTTTCGAATGTTCTTTATGGGCGACCCCTATTTGCATTTGGTACCTATTAGTAGTGTGGGTCTAGTCATAGTTTTCGCCTTTATTCCGAAATGTGGAAATTCTTAGAGGTAATCTCTTTAAATCTCCATAAGCTACTTCCTTAGGTATACTATAGGGGCCTACTTCAAATACCCAAAAGTTACTAATAGAAACAAGCCATTCTGTGTCGTGTGCTCCCGTCCGCTCTTGAAATGTAAATGTACACTTTTTGTATAGCGACCTTATGGTCAGTCTTGTTGTCAAGACCTTAAACCTCAAGACCAAGACCTTGAACCTCGAGACCAAGACCAAGACCTTGAACCTCGAGACCAAGACCTTGAACCTCAAGACCAAGACCAAGACCTTGAACCTCAAGACCAAGACCAAGACTTTGAAACTCAAGACCAAAACTGAAAACAATACCAAAAATCACAACCATATCCAGATTTCTATTCCTTACTAAAAAAACTGTCAAGTCAAACTACTCGCTATTTTAATTAAAACAAGAACCTTTTATTTTATTCAAACAAAACAATTCCAAATGCAGACTGCAGAGAATTCCGAATTCGCATTTACAGAAGTCCTTTGGGCGAAATCTTATTCCATATGCCTGTTGCATTTTATAAAAATCAATTCGCTCAGAATTTTCTGACCAAGACGTGACCTGTGGGTCCTCATAAAAATTCTGCCATGTGAAAAATACGTTCTACAGTGCTGAATTCACTGGCACACAGAGCAGCTTTTCAAGTACCGGATGTAAATGTACAAATTGTGAGTCTGTTTTGAAATGATTACATGCATGGTAACTAACCGGAAGTCAAAATAAATGTCAAAAGCAACAGTAAAGCCTCACTGATCACACCGTGTAAACACTAAAGCAATAATGTATTAGTAATTATTGGATAAATTATTAAAATCCTTGCGTTTTGTTAAATGACTCTTTATGTTGTAAAAGGTCTTGGTCTTGGTCTTGCAAAACCAAGACCAAGACCTTGAACCTCAAGACCAAGACCAAGACCAAGACCTTGAACCTCAAGACCAAGACCAAGACCTTGAACCTCAAGACCAAGACCAAGACCAAGACTTTTAAAAACGAACTCGAGTGCACTCGAGACCAAGACCTTGGTCTCGAGGACAACAAGTCTGCTTATGGTTTCATCATTTTTCAGTGAATTGATCGATCGGGTGAGATCCTTTTATCACCACTGTCCATTGGAATGGGTGCCACGCCATTTAAGGTCCCGTGTAGGCCTACGGACCGTGCTAGCCCGAGATTCGAATCTCTGAAATAAGCCGTATTTTAATTGCGCCTCCATGTAGAAATACATCGAAGTTCATCGAGTGGCAATAATTCTCAAAGCGTAGCCTTGTGAAAGTTGCGTTCCACGCCAACAACCGAACGACATTGAACCTGCTTCTCAGGCTAATAAAATTCTGCTGTAAGGCAGAGTCATTTCCTGATACCTTATGATCTCTAACCTGGCTCTAACCTTTAAATCGGCTCCAACTCCAAAACCATTCATCGTACGGGATTCGTACCTGCCGTCAATATCCAGAGGGCCATGCTCGAGCGACTGAATACCATGGTGAAGTAAACAAGTAAGTAAGTGTATTCCTTTTTAAACCGATTGCTGAAGAGCCGTACTACGGTGCACAAGCATAAAAAGTTACATACGGAATCGGCAAGAAACAGCATTCTTCCCATAGAAGTATTCCTCATATTATTGTCTATAAGGTTCAGGACCCTGTCGTGAGTACGTGGTCAGAGACAATACGGGGTGGGTTTTCTAGGTGGCAGCAGCTAGATTATGTAAAACATTGTTTGGGTTTTTCAGAACTGCTCAGAAGAGACCATAATCAGCCTGCCGGCAGAGCTGGTCAAAGGTGGGACTGTCACCAGGGAGGTACCCTAGTGAATATACAACCTGACTATGATTGATTGAAGCCTATTTTTTCCTGCTGCCGCGCAAAACCCCATCAATGCCCCACCATGCAGGGTTCGCATAGGCTACAGCATGCGCGTTACCGTGGCGGCGCGAACCACATCAAATAGGTTTGAGCCCGTAAGGCCATGAACTTTTAAAATGCGTAATGCATGCAACGACTGCCTGGCTTTACAGCATATCCGGGTGATATGCACTTCAAAGCTAAGGGTTTCCGTGAACGTTAACCCTAGGACAGTCATTTCATCTACTGTATACATTGTAACTTCGGGTGTGACTGGTGGAACCATCCTCTGCCACCCCTCTCTCTTTGTCCTAACTAGGATATCATTTGTCTTACACTGATTCATTTTGAGATCATATGTCTTTGCCCTTGTGGTACAGCTCTTCCATGACCGTAGCAGCACTTGACGAGGGTATCATCAGATAACTGTCATCAGCAGAGGCGTTACTTTGGTCTAAAAAATGAGGGTACCAATTTCTTCTCCAATTTCGCTATTCACATGGATATAACCGTAATCGTAATAGTAGTAGTAAATTAGTAGTAGTAATAATAGTAGCAGTAGTAGCAGCAACAGCAACAGCAATAGCAGCAACAACAACAATGATAAAAAAAATAATAGCAATAAGGGCCCTGTAATTTGTTTTCAGTTTTAAGGGATCAGATATTCCTTGGGAGCTGAAGCAACTACTTGTAGACAAGATGACCCACACCAGATCACACGATCAGGTGGATTGTGTCAATAAAAACAAGCCATCTTTTTAATTGCAGTATTAGTTTAATAGGGGTTTACATCATTTTTGTCGCGCTTCTTAACAACTCATAAACGCTCTAAATTTTATAATTAGGCCTACGCATAAATATCGAGTTGTAATGACAATTCGGCAGCCATCTAAGCAGACATTTCAAACCATATTTAACCCCAAATACTTATGTTTTTCTTTTAATTCTCCACAATATTATGGCATGGAACGTCAGTCAACTTCAGGAAAATTTACAACTTAGCCTAATGGCTGTCAATCTCGGCTCGTTGCACTTAAACTGTAAGATTGTTAAACGCTGATGAGCTTACCTTAACGGCAATTTTATCGTCTATAATGACTGTCATCTACTATTTTCATTTTAGAACAAATTAATCCATTTTCCCTAAGCAAAATCGGAACACGACATGTCAAACTCAACGACGTATTAACTGATTATAGGCCTATTATGTAACAGAGGGAGGAGCTTTTTCAGCTGTCCGGTTCGGATATGTTTAACCTAGGAATAGTTATTGATTCTGATATTGTGAGGGGACACAGAGGGGTAAGGAGTCATATATCAGTGCCGATTGCCGCCAATATGAGTGTGGGTCCATATATGGGTTTGTAACTTATGAAGGATACAGAAGCTTGTGCTTTGACCTACATCTCCACACCCCAATAGCCTATGACTAAGATGTCAACCATAAGGCGGAGAGTGAGGGTAATGTAGAAGAAGAGTGTAGCCGTCGCCCAGATCTGTGGCGCCTGCGAGCCGGTCACTGCGGTCAGTCTGTCGGACAACCTGTGTGGCTGTAAGTCTGCCTGCCTGACTACCTGGGGCTGGTACATACACCTCACTCTGTCTTCTTAAACGAAGCAAGGCGGATACTGCGATCTCTGGGAAGGCAAAATAAAATATTGCTCGGCGTTGTTTAAAAGTTGGGGGTACGGTATCCCCAGTTCAAAAAGTAGGGGTACGGGTACCCCTCGTACCCCCACAAATTACGCATCTATACATATAATATCCATATAGTGTCCGTCCGACGATAAACGCTACGTCATAAACGGTTTCTGTTCTATTGTGAAATACCGTTTGTGACGTCAGTCTTGACGACGGCGATCAGAGCATTCTAATCAACGATATACACTGCCGTCATAATTATGACGGGAAATACGCTAGTATGATAATAATGTTCAGTAAGTCTAATTGTCTTGAGTCTCGAGGGCTCAAATCAAGGTCTTCTGTGAGAAATAAGGGCCTAATAATGGGAATTGTTTGTTCTGGGTATGAAAAGCGGGCGGTGCGGTCCCCTCCAGTCAACAAAGTGGTGTATGGGTACCCATCGTATCTCCCGTATATTATGCCTATGGGGTACACGTGACTTGCGTTTCAACTGCAAGCAGATTATTTTCAAATCGTTGAGGGCGCGTTATTACTACGCTAGGAGACAATAAATTACGTCCAGTAATGATTCTCTTGGACATAGAAGAAATAGGCCTATACTAGTAGGCCAAATGTGCCATGGCCGGTAAGTTACTTACTTACTTGAAGAATAAAACGACAATACTTTTGACCATGGTGTAAGAGATAAATTCTTACATCATGCTTATGACGTATATGCAATTGATTAAGACGCCATTTTGCGATTATGGCTCAGGTGACGTCATATTTGCCTTGGAAACATCTGATACTCGACGTAGAAGAGATCACACGATACATTTCGTACAAAAATCACCGAAAATGTCAGAAAAACGTCGAAATTCGATGAAAGTAATGCATTTAAGTGCTTTTTTGAAGACGCAAATCGACAAAGACTCGAATGGTGCCAAGAAATTGTCATTTCTACCAGAAATTATCGAAACATTCGATCGAAGTTCAACGTCAGAATTGATCAATCCAAGAATCGCAAATCGATGAATTATCGACACGAAGTAAAACCTCAAACAGAACATCAAAGCAGACAGAAAGTCGAAATTAAACGTAAGAATTGTTTCATTCAATAGCAAATTGAACAATATAAGGCATAGGCTAGGCCTACATGACATGATTCATCGATAGATAAAAGGTCTAATTATCTAATATAACTTTTCTAGCGTCGTTTTCATGATGCACAGAGCGCCAGACGACGGTCGCTTCTAAGGAAGATCGCATTGCTAAAGAATAATAAGGGCCTAAGCAAAGTGTATAGAAGGACAAGTGTGCTCACTCCCGAGTGAGTCTCCTTTTGCTAGGTGGCGCCAGTGTGAAATAGTGTTGACGTTCAGCATTATTCGCAATGACGCGACATCGTATATTATTATTTTTCGGGGCTGTAATTGGACCGACATAAAATTGTAATGAATGCATCCACTGGCTGAACATACAGGTAATAGTAATGTAATGTAATATAAAAATGTAATGTAGTATAAATATTTATGAAGCGTTCCTCGCAAGTCGCAACAGAACTATTCAGAAGCGCTCTCAACGTGATAGGCTCGTGCAAAAAGTCTAAGCATTGAAGTGAAGCAGATGAAAACGTCTGAAGCATCTTCCTCTGAATCGAGTGTAGGCATGGGCGGCGATCCCGGGGGGGGGGTCAAGGGAGACAAGACCCCTCACCTTTAACAGTGGGGGGGACACGCCATACATCGGACCCCCCCCCAAATTTTGAAGAAACACCAAAAAAAGGTCATCACATTTTTCCGTACTCAGGTTAAAAAATTTGTCGCGCGTGAGCGCGAAACATTTTTTCGGCCTCTTTTTTGACCAGATCAGTTCAAAACTCTTTTTTGAGCAGATCTGTTCCCAAATGTCCCCCCCCCCCACCTCTCAAACAAGATCGCCGCCACTGAGTGTAGGACATTATCCCCCGGACAGAATCCCCTCCCTGGGGTAGGACATAATCCCCCAGGATAGGATATATAATCACCTATATTTCCACAAATACATCATGACGCGTGATGACGGCATAATGCCATAAAGGACTAAGCCATTGCTAACCACCTCAACCTCAGCCGGAATATATTTCAATTTGTTTGATAAGAAGAATATATTTACAGTTGGTTTATTTCTAACAATGAGTGTAATAGTAGGCCCTAGAGACCAACGGAAAAGTTTATTACACTGTCGTGGTGAACGA